>JAQGDQ010000424.1:0-199963 GCA_030141605.1 Tubiluchus corallicola | reverse complement strand
CCTTCCTTGGTTGTGGACGCAATCTATTTCGGCCAACCACATACCCCAGAAAGTCTACCTCCTTCTGAGCAAATGTACATTTCTTTGGCTTGATTGTCAATCCAGCAGCTTTCAAACACTCCAGAACCATCCGGATATGTGCTAGATGTTCCTTCCAGGTATTCGAGTGGATGCATATGTCATCTATGTACCCACGGGCATGGTTAACCACATTCTCCAAAATGATATCCGCCAACTGCTGGGCTGTTTGTGCAGCATTTTGCAAACCAAACGGCATCACCGTAAACTCCCATTTGCCAAAATCCGTGACAAAGGCAGATACTGGCTGTGACTCTTTTGCCAGTGGGACTTGCCAGTATGCCTTTGTCATGTCAATCACAGAAATCCATTCTGCTCCATGCATCTCATCTAGGAGTTCGTCAGTCCTTGGAACTGGGTACTGCAAGAAGAGTGTCAACTTGTTGACTTGACGATAGTCTACGCAAAATCTTATTGCGGTTCCTTGGTCTTTCGGAACAAGCAGAGCTGGTGACGACCATGGAGATTCAGACTTCCGGATAGCACCAATCTTCTCCATTTCTTGAATTTCTTTTCTCACCAATTCTTTCCGGGCTTGTGGAATCCGGTAGGCTCTCTGATGTACAGGCTTGCAATCTTCATGTGCTAACAGGATTTTGTGCTTAATCAAGGAAGTGCGTCCAGGGATATCTGTAAAAATATCACTGTAATCCTGAAGCACCATTTGGAGTTCTATCTTTTGTTCTGCAGACAAGTACTTGGGGATGGCTACATCATGTACAAATTGTGTTTGCTGGGCTCCTGGCGTAAATGCTTCCTCTGGTAGGTGGGCAGCTTGGAGCATGTCAGCGAAAGAGTCAGAAGCTTGGGTGTCTGAGTGCAAATCATCGACCCCTGGGAATTCATATCCTGATTCCAAACACTGAGTGTACAAAGCTAAACTCTCCGAGTGTCTGATATACGGTTTGAGGAGATTGATGTGGAATGTCTGAGTTCTTTTCTTTCTGCCACGACCAGTAATGGCGACTTTATAAGTATGCTCAGAAATTTTGTCCACTACCTGATAAGGTCCGCGCCACTGTTTAGACAGCTTGTTGTGAGCCTCGGGAAGTAGTACTAAAACTTCTTGGCCAACTTCTAATGCACGCATAGTTGTGAGCCGATCATACCAGCGCTTCTGCGCCAACTTTGCTTCCTGTAGAGCAGTATGAGCATCTTCTGTTGTTTGCTCAAGCTCATTGATAACACGATGGACGTAGTCGTCTACCTGTTCTAGTGTTGGTGGATCCAGATCACCCCACTTGCGACGTAACGCAGCCATGGGACCTCTCACAGGAAAGCCATAGACAAGCTCAAATGGGCTGTATTTCAGTGATTCCTGAGGGACCTCGCGATAGGCAAATAATACAAAAGGTATCAACTCATCCCATTCCATCGAGCGCTGGGTTTGTAAGAGTTTTCGTATAGAATTCTTTAGTGAAGAGTTAAATCTTTCTGTCACTCCCTGAGATTCTGGGTGGTAAGGTGTTGAGAAAATGCCTTTCACACCGAGTGCTTGCTCAAGGTCTGCAATAAGAGTTGATGTAAATTGTGTCCCTCTGTCTGACTGTATTGTTCTAGGTACACCATGTCTGCAGATGAATTGAAGCAAAGCTTTTGCAACTTCACTAGCAGTTTCTGTCTTCAATGGATATGCATCTGGGTACCTGGTAGCTTGGTCGACTATAACCAATGCGTACTTGTGTCCAGCTTTAGTCCTGGGCATTGGCCCAATAAGATCAATGCATATGGTAGAGAAAGGTTCTTTTACTACCGGATGTGGCTTCAAGGGTGCTCGATCCTTCTTCATGACCCTGGAAGTCTTCTGGCAGGCTGGACAAGACTTAACATAGCTTTCTACTTGCTTACGCATTCCAGGCCAACAGTACTGACTTGCAATGCGATCCCAAGTCTTCTTTTGACCTTGGTGAGCAGAAGTTAGTCCATCGTGAGCCAGTTTGATGACTTCTTGATGTCTGGCTTTAGGTAGTGCCAAACGATGCAGTATTGTGCCACGAGCTTTAGTAATTACATGTAAAACTCCATCTTCTAGATAGTAGCCACTTTTGCTCTCGATGCATTCGTTTTTAGGCTTAACATGATCTAGCCAGTTGCGTAATGTTACGTCGGCTTTCTGTTCTTCTGCGAGTTTGGCCTTGCTTAGTGAGTCCAAGACTGATTGTTGCTTACTGGCAGTATTCTCCTTTATAAATGGTAATGGCACATCTCGTTCACTCTGCATTTGAGTTCTGGCCTCAGCTTTTGCATCTTCAGCCAATATCTTTGCTTTAGCTCTTGTCGTCACCGGCAACACAAAATTTAAAGTTTGACTTCTCTTATCTGGGTGAGAACGTTGCCTTTTCCTTTTGGTTTCACCTTTCACAGCCATTGCATAAGTTGCTTTCTGTGTGCTGGGATCCTCAACTGTATTGTTGGGCTTTTTCTTTACATCAGCAGTTAAGGAAGACCATATTGGCTTATTCAGACATGTTTCTCCAGCCGTCATCGGCTTTAACTCTGCCATAAAATCATTACCAAGTATCAGAGGTACTGGGCTGCTTGACACAACAGCAACGGTTAAGAATCCTGTGGCATATGGACTGGACACTTCAACCACCGCCACTGGGCATGACTTATTACAGTCATGGATGCATCTAAGATCGTGGTAAACATCTTTGAGATATTGATCATCTCTTACATAGCTTGGATTAGCCACACTTCTAGAAGCTCCTGTATCACGTAGGCCCAAAACATTAACTCCATTTAAAGTAGCATGGAAATAAGGATGCCCTGTTACACACTGTGTAGGTCCAACTTCGGCAGTAGCTAACATTACAGCTTCACTTGGTTTTAAAGCTAAAAGTTGCTTGTATGGTGTTTTTGGTTTCTCAGGAGGAGTTACACCAGTTCGTTGTGCTCGTTTCAGTGAACAGGCATTAGACACGTGACCCACTTTTCCGCACTGGTAACAAGTCACGTTACGATTAGCCGCAGGTGGACTAAAAGTATTACGCTTACTGTCAGAAAATTGTCGCCTGCAATTATCTGGTGCTGGAGGTTTAAATCTCGACAATGAGGACCGAGGATTTTGTGCAGACATGTATGCATCAGCTTTCTCAGCTGCCTCATCAAGGTCGTACACGGCGTTCTTCTTGAGCCAAAGTGCTACTTCTGCAGGCAGAATAGCCATGAATTGCTCGTATACCAGAAGATCAATGGCTTCCTCAACTGTGCTAACTGAAAGTGATTTGCCCCAATTCTTTGCAGCTTGCCTTAGCCGTACCAAAACTTGTGCACAAGTCTCGTCCTTTTTCTTTATAAGGTCACGAAAGGTCACACGATAACTTTCCGGGCTGATTAAGTAAGCCTGAAGAATTGCTTGTTTGACCTTCTCATAATCATGCAGATCTTCATCGTCTACAAGCTGGAAAGCATGGCAGGCTTTTCCAGATAAATGAGGAGCCAAAGACGCACAATAGCGAGTCATAGGGATGCTGTTGACAGCGCAGGTTTTCTCAAAATACGTGAGCCATTCTAAAATAGTTTCACCTTGTCCCTCTTTATAGGGTCTCAACTTCAAGCGTTTCTCATTAACTGCTGAAAAAATTCTCTCATCTGGAGTGGGGGTTAAAGCAGCTGTAGATGCTGGACGATCCGTCCTTTCAGCCATCCTTAGCTCATGCTCCCGACACTCTCTACGTTCTCTTAGCTCCAATTCGCGCATGCTCAGTTCATTCTCCAACCTCATTTTCTCCAGTTGAAGGATAAGTGTGGCTTGGTCCTGTGTTTGGACACCTGCCAAATCATAATTTCCTGCTACGTTCGCACCAGAAAATGTTCCTCGCCCTTTTCCTTTAAATAGTGGCGTAGGCGCAATCCTTGAAAGTTCTGGTGGACCTGGAGTTGTCATCAATGCTGCACCCAATGTCTCTTCTTTCATCCTCTTCTTCTTCCTTTCCTTCTCTGTCTTCTTCTTCACTTTCTGTGAGAAGCTTCTCCACTGCACTATGCCCAGTTACGCTCATTCCAGGACCCTGAAGGGAATTTAGCATTGCCTGCTGTTTCAAAATAGCATCTATTAAAGTAGGCTTTGTTCTGGGAAGGACTGATATACCGATTTCACGTGCAATTACTTTAAGTGTTTCAACAGTCTCATAGTTCAATGAAACAGGTGTGAAAGTCGCTTTATGAGACATGACATTTACTGGGAAGGGTTTGCGTAATTGTAGAGTAACAATGTTTACATGTACCTACACTGAGGGTGTCTACTTTAATTCTGATTATGAAACACCCGTTTCAATAATGCAACACTTTACTCAAAGCGTTCTATTAATCAACTGTAATAACCAGCAGCTCAATAACTGACAAGATCCCACCGCTGCCACCAAAATGTGACGCCGGGTTTTACTTGTTGGTTTTCTGTTCCTTATTTAAGCCAGATTTTCTTCAACAATTCCCAAACTAGTACTCCTAGCCGAGCGGTGAGGTAGTACACAGATGTTAGTAGTTTAGAAACTGAATAAGTTTCTCATAGGTACCTCTACGGGGCGTACCTTGAGATAAAAGATGTGGGTTCGAATCACGAGTGGGATCTTAAGTGTCGGCCTTGAGTTGCTGTTATTGTGTTTAGCTAACAAAGTGTGAACTATTCATAATATTTTCACTATTCAAATACCTTTTAAACGTTCACAAAGAAACGCACTCCAAGACACATATTTTGTGTATAAAGAACAATCAAAATTTAATTAACAAATTTGTGATGATATGATCAAAAAGATAATTTTCAAAAGCAATCAGATAAATACGAGGCAAAACCCAACTAAAGATAAACAAATTAAATTCTAATACACTAGGTACTCACTAATTACCCTTTCCCTGGGAGGTGCACCGAAAAACCTGTCCACGCTGAGATGGTTAACTGTCCATTAACGTCTTGGCATGCCACATAATCACTGGTGACGTCACTGGAAACGAAGTGTGCACTGTCCCGTCTATGAGGTAGGTGAGATGACATCGTGAATGGTTTAACTTTCTCAGAGGCTAGCGTCAGGTAAATTTATGCAGTGATATTCAGTCCAAACTTTCCACATGAACAGTAGTAACTCCATAACGGCTTAAGCAAATTATCCCCAGTATCCATTTGGCTGTAAACTCCGATGGTACACAAAATGTATCACAACGTATCTAGACTGCTCGAAAACGTTACTGTCCTTTAACTGTAATCACAGCTATATATAATGCTAAATGCCAAACTGCAACACATTACATAGTCTGCAGGTAACACGTACAGAGCAAACGTCTTTACTTCATAGCTATAGACGTGCCGACTGAAGCCGTCGAAATAAAACTAGTACGACAACCTGGTTTCCAAATTATGCACTTGTTGAAGGACAGGTGTGTGGCTTTCCCATCCCGCAGTACTTACAGTACCTATTCATAATACTAGGTAAACATTCATGTATAGTAAACTGTTCATAACAGTAGCATTTAGCTCTATCTTTCTCTGTCTAAGACGTAGCATTTACTCTATTTTTTCTACCTAAAACCTAGCATTTACTCTATTTTTTCTCTACCTAAAACGTAGCATTTAGCTCTATTTTTTCTCTACCTAAAACGTAGCATTTAGCTCTTTTTTTCTCTACCTAAAACGTAGCATTTAGCTCTATTTTTTCTCTACCTAAAACGTAGCATTTACTCTATTTTTTCTCTGCCTAAAACCTAGCATTTAGCTCTATTTTTCTCTACATAAAACGTAGCATTTAGCTCTATTTTTTCTCTACATAAAACGTAGCATTTAGCTCTATTTTTCTCTACCCAAAACGTAGCATTTAGCTCTATTTTTCTCTGTCTAAAACGTAGCATTTACTCTATTTTTTCTACCTAAAACCTAGCATTTAGCTCTATTTTTTCTCTACCTAAAACGTAGCATTTAGCTCTATTTTTCTCTGTCTAAAAAATAGCATTTAGCTCTATTTTTTCTCTACCTAAAACGTAGCATTTAGCTCTATTTTTTCTCTGTCTAAAAAGTAGCATTTAGTTGTATTTATTCGCATCGCCATTATCATGTAATCGTTCTTTTCCATATAATCATTGTAAATATCACTTGTTAAATGTTCATACAATGTAAAAATAACTATGCGCATATTTTAAATTCTGTCGTTCTCATTTTCTATAAACGGCATTACTACTCAGAATTTAGAAATTAACAAAGTTTATTCTAATCCTTTATTCAAATTCTTTATTTGCACTTCGCTAAATGCGGACTTGAACTTTAAAACACCAGGGTTCTCAGTCGCCCAATAATAATTGCTGTCCTTCCTTTTTATAAAGAGCTAAAAAGATTAAAAGTTCTAAAATATTTACAAAAAACAAAAACCCAACCTGTGTTCGCGACATCTGAGTTGTTAAGAGATTACTTTGATTATGATCAAGTTGTAAGAATTTATTTACCATAAACAAAGTAATAACGTTGTAACTTTGAAGTAATTTTTGGCAATGATTTTATGGCAATAACAATAATGATTTATGCAGACATTTTTGACTGTTATATATTACCGCAGCGCATGCGCTTGGGCGGCCCACTCTGCACAGCCTCTACCTTTATTCAAAAGTATAGCATGGTTACCAAATTGTGTTACATGTCACCACTAAAAGTACCAGTAGTTCAAACCTAAGTCTTCTGAATTATTCTTTTACAAATATTTCGGTTCTTATTGGCTAAATCTTCAAACCTTTTGCTTTCAACCAATCAGGTTTCATTTTGGCTCTATCTCTGACATGTACACTAGTTTGGGGAAGGTTATAAAGGGAGGGTAAAAACCTGCTGTACTTTGGAGCTACAGTGGTAAACGAGTTGTGCAGAGTTGGTGGTTCTTGTGCTTGTGTTTCTTCTATCAAAGTTAGAGCTCTCCTACTACCCGCTGTATGGCAAGTTTAGTCTCTCCACTTTATTTCTTTGTTCTGCTTTCTTTAATTTGTCTAAAATCTTGTCACAGTTAGCTTAGGTCTTCAAATATTTCAATGTCTTTCAAGTTAAATAGTCAGCATTATTTACTTCAGCTTTGTTTAATTGTGGTTATGTGGAAATCATGATTAGACTGCTCCCTCCTCCGTACCTGCAGGCCCGAACCACCCCCGGGTGACGAGGTGCCCCCAGCAGTTCAATACTTTGCTTGCCTTACTGCTCCGTCTCCGTACCTGCAGGCCCGAACCACCCCCGGGTGACGAGGTGTCACCAGCAGTTCAATACTTTGCTTGCCTTACTGCTCCGTCTCCGTACCTGCAGGCCCGAACCACCCCCGGGTGACGAGGTGTCACCAGCAGTTCAATGCTTTGCTTGCCTTACTGCTCCGTCTACGTACCTGCAGGCCCGAACCACCCCCGGGTGACGAGGTGTCACCAGCAGTTCAATACTATTAATTGTTTGTTAACCTGCAAAAGTGCACTAGTACATTTAGTGACATACAGTCTGTTAAGTACTATATATGCTCTACTTCTATAATAAATCACTTGCGCAGATGTATAAGCAATAAATTGCTTCGTTTCCTATAAGCTATAGCTGTAGTAAATAAACTTGACTTGAATAAGCAATTAAAGCGGCAGTATAACTCCTGTACTAGGTAAAGAATTGATTTTGAAAGTCCGTGTTAGTAATTAAAATGTAAACTACACCTTGGTGAAAAATGTAAGACGTGTGGCACCATCTTTTGTCATGTAGAACAGTTATATTTCCCATACAAAAAACCCTGATTCTGTATAACCCCTCAAGTTACATTACTCAGACTATTGGAAGGCAGTTTACTATAAAGTGGTTTTTATCCTAAAGTTATCATGCTTATGGCGGCTTGCTGTATTGCCGAGTGCTCGATTTTTGGAGCTACCCGATTCGCAGTTGGTAAGCGATAGTTGCCGCGCTTGGCCGATCATGGCAAAACGCTTGATTTGCAGCGATTTATCAAATTTTCTAAAGATTGCGCTAAATCTAAATCTAAAAAGTCCTCACAACTTTGTAAGTACCTGACGACTTGTGTGGAGCAGATATGGTAAAAATGACTGCCAGGTTTGCACAACAGTTTTCTACCAAAAATGATAAAAGTGATAAATTATTTGGGTTGTAAATTTACAATTTTTTACAAAAAAATACAAATACAAATACGTACAACGTTGGAGGTTCTTTGGAATTTACTCTCTTCAGCGCGGGGAAGAAGTGGGGCGTTGTGCCCGGTGAAACTTTCCCAGCTTCCGTGATAATCATACGCCATAATGTTGATGTAATCTACATGACTGAAAAAACAACGTTAAGTTTAAAACGTTAAGAAAAAGAAAGTTTATGAAATAGAAAAGAAAATAAAACAATAGAAACGTCTGTGCAAATTCACAGTAAAAGCGATAATAGAAAACGAGGTCTAATATCACTAGATGTTATGCTGCATCAAGAACTAGATGTTATGCTGCACCAAGGTCTATCTCACTAGATGTTATGCTGCACCAAGGTCCATCTCACTAGATGTTCTGCTACACCAAGGTCCATCTCACTAGATGTCGTGCTGCACCAAGAACTAGATGTTATGCTGCACCAAGGTCCATCTCACTAGATATTATGCTGCACCAATGTCCATCTCACTAAATGTTATGCTGCACCAAGGTCCATCTCACTAGATATTATGCTGCACCAAGGTCCATCTCGCTAGATGTTATGCTGCACCAAGCACTAGATGTTATGCTGCACCAAGGTCCATCTCACTAGATATTATGCTGCACCAAGGTCCATCTCACTAGATGCTATACTGCACCGAGGTTGATCTCATCAAATGTTATACTGCACCGAAGTTGATCTCATCAAATGCTATACTGCACCGAGGTTGATCTCATCAAATGTTATACTGTACCGAAGTTGATCTCATCAAATGCTATACTGCACCGAGGTTGATCTCATCAAATGCTATACTGCACCGAGGTTGATCTCATCAAATGCTATACTGCACCGAGGTTGATCTCATCAAATGCTATACTGCACCGAGGTTGATCTCATCAAATGCTATACTGCACCGAGGTCGATTTTATCAAATGCTATACTGCACCAAGGTTGATTTCATCAAATGTTATACTGCACCGAGGTTGATCTCATCAAATGCTATACTGCACCGAGGTTGATCTCATCAAATGCTATACTGCACCGAGGTTGATCTCATCAAATGCTATACTGCACCGAGGCTGATTCCAACAAGTGTTTCGTTGCACCGTAGTTGATTTCCTCAAGTCCTAGAATGCACCGTGGTGTCTCACCAAGTGCTACAGTGCACCATCGTTAATGAAGCCTCAGCATTAATTTCCATTCGGCATCCCTGAAGAGCCTACTAGACCGATTTCCTCCTAGTAATGACACTGTTCTTACGATCCCAGGGTTCAGCAATGCGGATATAAGCAAGAAAGTTCTTTTAATTGCCACTTTATTACCAAATAAAGTTGAAGCTAAACGTTATTTTAACCCCTTCAAAGCAAAAGATTCCACAAACCTTTAAACAACTCAGTACCAGCTGATTTTAATGGTGAGTTGAAGATCTTGCAAAATACCTGTAGTAACTTCCTCTATTATTGTTAGAGTGGGTAATCCCACTTGACCTATCAATGGCTGACGTACTTAACAAATTCCTACTCAAGACGGTATAAAGCAGACCGACCAGTTGAACTTGCACCATAAGCGTTCTTAACGCGCTGTATAGGAAAGTGCCTTTTTAAAGCAAAAGCCAAATCTCCCGAAAAGTTGAGCTTATTTTAATGTTTGTGGAAAATGCTAGAAAGTTTCAGCAATAAAATTGTGATAAGCATCTCGTTTAATTAGTAAAATCAATTTAAAGCCGTGATTACTTTACGCTTGGGCGCGTTCATTTTAGACGAAAAATGACGTCATCCTGTTTCCGTGCAATATAAACACTTATCCCGCCATGTGCTTCAGAATCTTTTTTAACTTATAGAGCGAACTCTATAAACTAAGTAACCAGCCCGGTACCTACTACGTGCTGGCAAGTTTACATGCGTATCTAAAAGTCAACAAAAATCTGTAAATTAATTATTTGCACAATTAATGTTAATTACTTACACATTTTAAGGTGTAATCCTGTAGATTAAAGCTATGTAACCACTTTAAATTTGATCATAATTGATCGACTGACTAATTTTTACATAAACACAGTTAAACACAACATTAGAATAACTGAACTTCTAAGCAAACTGTAGAAATTTCTCAACGCATACCTTCATCACAGCTTGTCTTCACAGCATTCACGCTGCCGAGCATACACCAGCTTACGTCATTTTTTGAAATATGCCGGCATCAACATTCGTTTGGAGGAGAGATAAGAAATATTTAAATATGTTTTACATTTTAAGCAAAGCATTCTATGCGCATATCTTGTATTGCGATTTCCATATTTTTAATTGTACATTAAAATGCAGTAAATGTCGTTCGAGGATTGGTTCTTCCTTCAACAAGAAATTTGAAATGCTGTTACATTGCACCGGGTGATGAGGGTCGAATTATTCTGCTAAGGTTACGTATTTCATTACGATCGTGGCTTTCAATCAAGCAGAGCTTCAGAGAAAAAACAGCAGGACGTATCGCAAAAGCAACTGCATTAGCTGCAGCGTAAGAAGTATTACAATGGAGCAACACTGGAAGTAACAGGAGCAGCAACACGAGCAGCAACACTAGAAGCAACACTAGAATCAACATTAGAAGCAACACTAGAAACAACACTACAAGCAACACTAGAAGCAACACTAATAGCAACATTAGAAGCAACACTAGAAGCAACATTAGAAGCAACTTTAGTAGCAACACTAGAAGCAACACTAGTAGCAACACTAGAAGCAACACTAAAAGCAACACTAAAAACAACACTAGAAGCAACATTAGAAGCAACACTACAAGCAACACTACAAGCAACACCAGAAGCAACATTAGAAGCAACAATAGTAGCAACACTAGTAGCAACACTAGTAGCAACACTAGAAGCAACAGTAGTAGCAACAATACAAGCAACATTAGAAGCAACACTAGAAGCAACACTACAAGCAACACTAGAAGCAACACTAATAGCAACACTAGAAGCAACATTAGAAGCAACACTAAACGCAACTTTAGTAGCAACACTAGAAGCAACACTAGTAGCAACACTAGAAGCAACACTAGTAGCAACACTAAAAGCAACACTAAAAACAACACTAGAAGCAACACTAATAGCAACATTAGAAGCAACACTAGAAGCAACACTAGAAGCAACACTAGAAGCAACACTAGAAGCAATGCTAGAAGCACCACTAGTAGCAACACTAGTAGCAACATTAGAAGCAGCACTAGAAGCAACACTAGAAGCAACAATACAAGCAACACTACAAACAACACTAGTAGCAACATTAGCAGCAGCACTGGAAGCAACGACAGAAGCAACACTAGAAGCAACAATACAAGCAACACTACAAGCAACACTAGTAGCAACACAACAAGCAACAATACAAGCAACACTAGTAGCAACATTATAAGCAACACTAGAAGCAACAATACTAGCAACAACAGAAAACTGATTAAATGTATTAGGGCGTGTAATCGTGTATGACATGTGTCGTATAGCTCTTGAATATAGCATAAGCTGGGCCCGTAGGCTACGGTTTTATTATGTACATTTCACTCACGTGCATTGCATACATAACGGTGCTGCATACATAACATTTAAATGCTACGCACGCTTAAAATACAAATACATAAAAAAGTTTAGTATCCTTTTGTATACAGCACGACCGCGTTCGTGTGGTACAGCCTGGTAAAAATACGGCAAATAAACAATTATAGTATTATGCGAATTATATGTACGAAGTTATAGAAGTATGTCCTCCTAATATTCGCTAGGCTCCAGCAGAAAATTTGTACCAAATATCTATTAAAGGACATTTTATGCAAACGTAGAGCTATTATTGTACGTAATGTAATGCATGAGTGTAAGCATGGGCAATTTTGATTACAAATGTTAATTTTGATGTGAAATTTGCAACAAAAAAATTCTGGAAATGTTCACTAGAAGCAACACTAGAAATAACACTAGAAGCAACATTAGTAACAACACTAGAAGCAAAACGAGTAGCAATACTAGTAGCAACACTTGAAGCAACATTAGTAGCAATACTAGAAGTAACACTAGAAGCAACATTAGAAGCAACACTAGAAGCAACAATAGTAGCAACACTAGTAGCAACACTAGAAGCAACAATAGTAGCAACACTAGTAGCAACACTAGAAGCAACAATAGTAGCAACACTAGTAGCAACACTAGAAGCAACACTAGAAGCAACATTAGTAGCAACACTAGAAGCAACACGAGCAGCAACACTAGAAGCAACACTTGAAGCAACATTAGTAGCAACACTAGAAGCAACAATAGTAGCAACACTAGTAGCAACACTAGTCGCAACAATAGTAGCAACACTAATAGCGACACTAGTAGCAACACTAGTAGCAACATTAGAAGCAACACTAGAAGCAACAATAGTAGCTACACTAGAAACAACACTAGAAGCAACACTAGAAGCAACACTAGAAGCAACAATACTAGCAACAACAGAAAACTGATTCAAGAACAGAGAGATCTTCAAGAATGAAAACCTCGAATCATTCAAAGCAATTCCTAATTTTTTCGCGAAATTGAATTGTCGTTTGACTAAAATGATGGCTGACCTTGAAATGTTGGCAATGTCGAACCCCAGGTAGATGAAATACTGTCCAGCAGGACCGGCGACAGTCAACAATAATTGCTCAAGCTGTTTCTGCGCTGCTTCCAGTTCGAAAGCTCGCTTTATATCCTGGAAATAATGAAATTATTTCAGTAAAAAAATCAACTACTAGTCTCTAGCGCATTATTAATTTCGTGTGGAGAATACCATAACTTATTCATTAATTATTTCACAATGGTTTAATTTAATTTGAAAATACACGTGTGAGCAGCAACTTCGAAATAAAGTCTAACACAGTGTGGACGGAGCTTTTCTATAGAACGAAGTTATGACTAATGAGGGATTCGCAAGATAATTGTCTCTGTGATGATTTATGCCAGGTATATGAGTACAAAACTGTTTTTATAGAAATAGCGAGTACTCGTGGGTACAACTGTCGCAGTGGTCGTTGTTGTTGTTGCTGTTGTTGTTGCTGATGCTGGTGCTGTTGCTGTTGCTGTTGCTGCTGTTGCTGCTGTTGCGGCTGTTGCTGTTGCTGTTGCTGTTGCTGTTGCTGTTGCTGTTGCTGTTGCTGTTGCTGTTGCTGTTGCTGTTGCTGTTGCTGCTGCTGTTGCTGTTGCTGTTGCTGTTGCTGTTGCTGTTGCTGTTGCTGTTGCTGTTGCTGGTGCTGTTGCTGTTGCTGTTGCTGTTGCTGTTGCTGTTGCTGTTGCTGTTGCTGTTGCTGTTGCTGTTGCTGTTGCTGTTGCTGTTGCTGTTGCTGTTGCTGTTGCTGTTGCTGTTGCTGTTGTTGTTGTTGTTGTTGTTGTTGTTGTTGTTGTTGTTGTTGTTGTTGTTGCTGTTGTTGTTGTTGTTGCAAAACAGTTAAAGATCTTTAGTTATCTTAATTTCCTTAGTTTACACTTTCAAACTCACTGTGGCCTAAGAAAGGTAGCATAAGTAATGCACGACCCAATGTAAGTTGCAAGCAATTTTGTCTGAATGCCGCGTTGCACCATGGGATATTCCGTTTAGCGTAGGTTCCAGGAACGGAATTTCGTTAAAGCAAAAGAAAAGCCTCCACTAACATAAAGCTTAAAAATTCGTCTCGAAATTTTATGCCACTTACATACTACCTTTTCGTATGCAAGGCTTGCGTCGGCAGCAAAGCTGTATAAATCGTGTAAATTTAAACTCCCGCGACGACCGTTAGGCGGAGCTATTTTAATGGTAGGTCGTTTGAAACAAGTTTTGATAACATTAAGTAAAGTTTTAAAAATAATCAGAGCATTCGTAGCATACGAATTGCTAATTAAGTAAAATTTGAAATTACTGTATCTTGTCAATAAGATTAAAAATACGTTTTTGGCCAGTGAGTGGCGCACCATGGAGGGCCACATAAGTGTTTCCAGCAGGTAAGTGAAATGCTAGGTAATATAGATTTGCATGGAAAGTTTTTTGCGTCATAATTTAAGATTTCCTTTTCTTCCCCTGATTTACGTGGCGTACTGACGTCATGTAATGGCGCCGTCGGAACAGTATTGCGAGAAATTTAAAATTAAAACAAACAAAAATTCTCTTCAATGAGAGCACGATATACGCATAAAATTGCTGTAAAGTAACATAATTTTTAAGGTGATTTTTCTGAAACCTGCTTCAGGTACCCCTTTTCTTGTCCTTTAAAATAGATTGTTTGCTCAATTTAGATCCCCACACGGGTTTTGAAATCGGCTCAATGCAAATTCATCTCAGCAGAAATCAGAAAAGCATGCTTTAAACTTTCAGCAGTGTAATAGCGCCCATTCACAATACGGCACGAAAATAATTCTGTAATGCGGAAGATGCCCAAGCGTTCCACGTGGTGTCTTACTGCAACAAAAGCCGTACACTATGCTATTCACTTCTTTCATAGCCTTTGCATTTGATGATGTTCAGTAAGTAATAAGGGAAATTCAAAGATATTAAAGCTATGGAAAGAATCTTAAACTGTAGGTCAAAACAATCTACTCTTTAAAATATTGAAAGGAAACATACTATTTTTTGGAAAATGACTTACGTGAAAGAATTATTACCACACAAACACAATTTCACGTTTGCGCCACTAGTTCTTCGCTGTTACATGCATTTCGCCATTCGTTAGTTAGACGGGCACTAGCGCCTGCATGTCGGAAAAGACAAGTCCTGTACCTCTCAGTTCAGATGTGTTAGTTTGTGACGAACTACACACGTTCAACAGCTCATGTGTGAGCACTGCGGTAAATTTGAAATTAGAATTTTTATCTTAAAACTTGCCTAGTTTTAGTACAACACATTGAATATCTTACAGTAGCACTGTACTTCAATTTTCGCTTTCACAAACACGTGCAACACACTCGTAGAGTATTTTTGGTGTTGAAAATTATGTTAGTTTGTGATGTCATCAATAGTTGGGCTCGCTCACCGTTAATTAAATTTTTAATACATTATTTAATTATCAGAAACGCTTTTGCAGTGTTAATTGTGTTAAAATGTATATACTTTTTATCGGACTTGACCCGATAAAAGGGGTAGCACATGAAAAATCATCCTGTCTTCCTTTAACAAAAAAAAACGAATCATGACAAATAGAAATGATTGAATCAATAGATAATACTGACATATCTATCTGAATAATGTCTCTCATGTGTTTTTGTTAGAAAGGAACACTACACTACGTGAAACGTTTGCGCATTGACAAAGCTGCCGAGAGAAAAATGGTGATTTTATTTAATACCGACTAAGCTGAAGGAACTGTATCTATGTGCACACAATATACTCACATACCACAAGAAATGATGAATTAAGTTTCTTTAACTACTAACACCCATTTTATACTGTTGGCACTTGGCCAATTATCAAAAAAAAATCACGAAAACAAATCGCAATATTTAAAGAATTATGGACATTATATGATTCTTCAATGAATTATGAAGTAAGTAGATGATATGAATTGCTTGTCTATCTACACAATATTTCGACAGATGGCACGAACTGCTCATTTATTTACACGATATTTTAACATATTTACGTTTTAATCAGATGATATGGGATTTTTCTATCCTATGGTTTATTTTTTAATTCACTTTTAGCTCCAGTAACAACCGATAAGACATGCATCTGTCGAAATATGGTGTGGATAAACAAGCAATTCATATCATCTATCGTTGGAGAACCACAAAATGTCCATAATTCTTTAAATATTGCGATTTAATTTCGTGATTTTATTGATCAATGAATTTTATCAATTTACCTGCAGAAGAATCGGATAATTCTTGATGTCCCGCGAGGAGCCACCCCTACTGGTGTCTCCCGGATATTCCCAGTCAACGTCCAGACCATCAAACTGGTGTTTCCGGAGGAACCGGATCACTCCCTGTATGAAAGCGCGCAAGTTGGTGTTGCTAAAGGCGATCTGTGTAAAGATGGCGGGTCCCACGTTGTAGCCACCGATGGAGAGGAGAACTTTCAAGTTTGGGTTCTGCTGTTTGAGAGCCGTCACTTCTGCGTACAGTTCTGTAAAACGCTCCACAGTCAATTGAAACTGGTAATGATTTGAGAAATAAAACAGACGTAACCACTACTGAGCAGGGGTGGGCATCGAACGTTCAAGTACAACACAATGAATCTCTTACAGTACCACTGTACTTCGCGCCACTAACAGACGCAACCACTACTGAGCAGGGGTGGGCATCGAATGGTCAAGTACAACGCAATGAATCTTTTACAGTAGCTGTACCTCTCATTTCGTATGTGTTCGTTTGTCAGGAACTACACACGTTCGACAGCTCATGCGTGACCACAGCGGTAAATTTGGAATTTGAATTTTTATCTTAAAACTTGCCTAATTTTAAAACAATACACTGAATATCTCACAGTAGCACTGTACTTCAATTTTCGCTTGCTCAAACACTTGCAACACGCTCGTGGAACATTTTTGCTGTTGAAAATTACGTTAGTTTGTGATGTCATCACTAGTTAGGCTCGCCTGCCTTTAATTAAGATTTTGATCTGTTATTTAATTATCAGAAACGCTTTTGCTGTGTTAATTGTGTTGAAATGTATACGTTTTATCGGATTTGAAAATGGGGCAGTATATGAAAAATCATCCTGTCTTTCTTGAAACAGGCGAATTCGATTCGCAGGCTATTTCTTAATCTGCAAGTCGTCTTGTACAGGGCGTTTCAAAAGAAACAATGCAGTAGAAAATATGGTAATATGCTGAAATACGATGACCAAATCATAGTCCAGTCTAATTAGCCCAAATAAATGTATGAATCGGGCAAGACAGTGTATGGCAGAATTTTTGCACAGACACCCAGAAAGTTAGGCCATCTCACTAGATATAACCGCAGTATTTAAAGGAAAACCGGATGATTGTGTAAACACAAGTTCAGAATAAAGAATGCTCTAAAATATTGAAAACTACAATAGCTTTTTTTAAATCAAAGCTTAGATTAAATAATAATTACCTCAGTTACTCAAATTTTGTTAAACTTTCAAAGCTACGCGCGGCTCAGTGAATCTAATAAGATTGGCAGTGGCACCTTTTAGTCACATTCGTGTGGCCGACAAAAAAGGCGGTACCGTGATAAGCATGACCTGCAGTCTTAGTTTCTAACGTCATATGATGTAGAGCGCATTTTCGTGACATCACGCGTTTAAGCAGTAACACTTATGTAAATGTGCTTGATGCGCAAGGAAGGATACCTGCCATTGCACAAAGCGTGGTTAGTTTCTGACGTAAGCAATAGCTGTGTTCGGTTGCCGTTAATTAACTTTCTAAGCTAATTATTCAAATATAAGGAACAATTGTTAACATTTATAGGCAAGAGAATGTATATTTTGGACAGTAAATTTCAATGAGATTGAGCCTAAACAATCTTCCGGTCTTCCTTTAATAGAATTTGTGTGAATTAACATTAGCATGTTTATGTAGCATTTGTTAGCGCGCTGTTTCTTTTAGTTACTTATAGAGTTTCTTAGCTTTTTTAATTCTCCGGATCTATTAAAAGTTACTTAGAAGTTCCCGACGCAGTGAACAAGCAGTTTTATTAGTGACCTCTTCCTGTTCGGTTTATTTTTTATTCTCATTTATAAACCGCACGTGAAGAGTTTCCGCAAAAGTTCATTTTTATAATAAACGCGAAACTAATAAAAAAAGACCATTATACTTATACAAAAAGTCGTATAACAAAATTATAAGTGGCTTTTGTGTTTTGTCGGGGTTTTGCTAATAAAATCAAGTAAAGGCTTTTACGACGGGTAATGTTACTAGCTATTCACTAGCTGAAAAACATGTTATAAAAAGTAGACATTTAAGGAATAAAAAGAATAATATAAGTAAAAGAATAAAAAGAATATAAGAATAAAAAAAAATAAAAATAAAAGGAAACGGAAGGAATAGAATCGGGGAAAAAGACGATGTGCGGTAGGTGAGTGGGAGTGGAGGGAGTGTGGGGGAGGGTTGTAGAATGTAGGGAATTTATGAAAGATAACAGAATCGCGGGTTAGAGTGTACGTAAGTTAAACAGAAAGAAAAAGAGAAGGAGAGTGATAGACAAACAGAGAGGGAAAAAAGAGAGAGAAGAAGAGAAAATGACAGATAGATAGATAGATAGATAGATAGATAGATAGGTAGGTAGGTAGGTAGGTAGGTAGGTAGGTAGGTAGGTAGGTAGGTAGGTAGGTAGGTAGGTAGGTAGGTAGGTAGGTAGTATAGGTAGGTAGTAGATAGATAGATAGAGATAGAGATAGAGAGATAGAGATAGAGATAGAGATAGAGATAGAGATAGAGATAGAGATAGAGATAGAGATAGAGAGAGAGAGAGAGAGAGAGAGAGAGAGAGAGAGAGAGAGAGAGAGAGAGAGAGAGAGAGAGAGAGAGAGAGAGAGAGAAAGACAGTGGGGAGTGAGCAAAGTAAGAGAAAGAACGAAAGAAGGGGAAAAATAACAAATAGATAAAAAGATTAAGGAGAGGCAAAGTGGAGAGAAATAGGAGACACGTACTTGCATCGTTCCATTCTCTAGACTTGAGTTGAAGTGTACTAGTCTTTATTTCAGCGAATGCATAGTAAATGTGTGTACACAGTGATGGATCAATATTAGACGGTTGAAATTTTCCAATGCCTGGCCTATACTGTGACCAGTTTGTAAAATAGCATCCTACAATCTTACCTGAAAAAAACAAAAATTATATCAATCTCATCAAGTGGCCAGTATCTTGATAAACGTAGATACTAATAATGCCGGCAAACCAAAACCGTCCATAAGTCAGAATAGTCAGAACTGCATCACGATGCTTCAAGGTAGAAAGTACCAAAAATTTGGTCAAATGTCATTTTTTTGTTTTTAATAAAAACCAACACTAAATGTATCGGATTTTTATATTCTAGCATCAAATTATCAGAAAAGTGTTCAAAAATATTAGAAATTTAATTTTATAACTCCTTACACACTTTTCTGTCTAGAAACTAATATTGCAATTGAAAAAACTTGTATTTCAAGCTCTGATAGCAGCTTGTTGAAGTAGTCATTTTGCTTCGGGTCTTTTCTGTTGCCAAGCCCTGATCTTCGTTAGGAAGAGCCATCTACTGGATTTAAACATAACTTCAATGTGTTTTTGCAAAGTCCATAGCAACCCACATTTGTAGGGTTGCTAAGTGTTTTGCAGACACGCGACAAAACAATGACTGATTTTAACAGCAATTTTCCCAAGATAATGTTTTTCATGGTGCAGCCTGCACCTCAACTTCAACGTGGATTATCTCAGTTTGGAAATAACATAGAGTGATGAACTTTGTATCAAAATGGTCCTCGTGAAACGGAGATTCAGGATATGTGAATAAATAGAACAGCTTAATTACCGACTTATGGACGAGTTTGCTATGCAAGCATAATTCTTCCTAAAACTCTTTCACAAATGTGGTTTAAATACTGAGCAAAGTATTCAAAAACAGCTTCTAAAAATTGGTTGAGAGAAGGCAGAAGTTCCCATTGGAACGCGAAATCAAGTTTTAATAAAACAAAATTACTACTAACACGTAAAATAATGATTTACATCAGATGCATAAAGCACATGATTAGTTTCTTTTTCTCCATGACCCCGTACTTACAATGTAGGACGTACTTACGACCTGAAAGCCAAATTTTCCAAATAAATACGTATCAGATTAGAAGTATAGATTAAATGATAGAATTTCATGTTTAAAAGTAATCTTAAATGTCACGTTTCAATCTTTTACATTTTTCTTTAACACAAAGTAATGAAATCGTTGCGTCTTAAACAACAAATTTCGTAGCGCAATCACAGAGATTTATTATTAGGTCAACGCAAAAAATCCAGAAAATAATAAAAATAAGAGCTTGTGGATATTTTACTGGAACGAAAAGATTGCAAAGTTCTTATTCTAGTTTTACGAAAATACGAAAACGCCAACACAAATGTCACTCCATAGAAAATTAATGTCCAGGTTTGGCCATTTCGTCCACTTCGTTCATGTGGCCGTATGAAGTTTAACCAAAATCCGCGTCTCTAGCAACAATGTTCTTCACAAGTTTTTCACGTGTTATACTTACAATATGCCTTCCTTCTACAATATGTAAAGAAAATAATTAAGAACATTTTAAAGTACTGTAGCATCACTGTGCCTATAGCTTAAAACCACGAATTATCGGGCCCACAAATTCTATTGTATATCATATTTCCTACCAAACGATTTTGTACTCGAATATTTAGGAATTGGCATAATTTTTGAAGTAGTGACCGCTGGGTTTTAACCAATGCCTTGTAGTTTTAAAATTTGTCTATATTTTTATTATATTTTTGTATATATTTGTAGTTCTTCTAATAGTGCATGACATGCAATGTTTCTTAGGTTCTAGTGAACATTTTAGTTTTTCTATAGCATTTTTATATAGCTGAAATAAATTTTAAATAAAAAAAATCTGCAATTTTTAATCCGCTATCTTTACAGTACACTAATAGAGGTATTCCTGGTAAGCAGTTCGAACTACGTACTTGGTAATTTAAATCTCGTATGGTGATCCTACAGATCAGACATTTCCAATCCAATACGTTTCATTCACTTCTGAGAGGTATCCATTCTCTTCAACGACGGTAAGAAGTCGTTAAAACGTTTCTGACAAATTGGCTTGGAGGCAACAAGGACCGGATATGATAAATTTACCGGTTGTTGTCGTAAATTTGTAAATTTATAATGGACGCGCTGACTTTTGATAATCGGGTCACAATGTTATTTTATTACTCCGGGTTTAATATCGTGTGCTTGTGTATGATGTACTGACAGTCTTAGAAAAGCAATGCTTTATATTCCTTTCCTAAACTCGTTCAGGAGACCGTGCACAGTATCAATATAATCAATAGTATCAGTAATCGATATAATGATATCAAGTGCCTGATAATGATTAGAACGGCACTGGCGGTTATATTTAGTAGGATACACCAATCGCATCCCCCTCCCCGATTTCGAAAATTTAGCCCATGACAGAGTCAGCCAAATTCAGTAATGTGTTTCAAATCCAGCATCTAAAGTGACATTTGCGTTGGGTATCAAATCCAGCATCTATAGTGACATTAACGTTGGGTATCAAATCCAGCATCTATAGTGACATTAACGTTGGGTTTCAAATCCAGCATCTATAGTGACATTAGCGTTGGGTATCAAATCCAGCATCTATAGTGACATTAACGTTGGGTATCAAATCCAGCATCTATAGTGACATTAACGCTGGGTATCAAATCCAGCATCTATAGTGACATTTACGTTGGGTATCAAATCCAAGGCGATGGCCCAAAATTTACAGTGAATTCCAAATCCAGAAATTACATTGTACAACAAATCCCTCATTTATAATGGACACAGAGCCAGCATCTACAATGATTACCAAGTCTAGCATTTACAGTGGGTACCAAGTTTGTTATTTACAGTGGCCATCAAGTCCAGTATTTACAGTGGGTACCAAGTTTATCATTTACAGTGGCCATCAAGTCCAGTATTTACAGTGGGTACCAAGTTTATCATTTACAGTGGCCATCAAGTCCAGTATTTACAGTGGCCATCAAGTCCAGTATTTACAGTGGCCATGAAGTCTAGCATTTACAGTGGGTACCAAGTTTATCATTTACAGTGGCCATCAAGCCATCAGCTCAACTCTCACATATAAAGAAATGTTAAAGGAAAGATCAAGTCAGTCAGTATGTTTAGTTTATTTTACTGTTATCTCTTGAACTTAGAAAAATATAGCAAAGAAATTTGCAATAAAGTGTAAATTTAAAATATATTACCTCTGTATAGAAATTTTTACGCGTGATGTTTGCCGCCATTCACTCGAAAATCATGACGTTACTGTGAGACTTCGTGACTTTTCGTAAGCGCATCGTGGCTTTCCGTATACGCGCGCTGCATAAACTAACCCTAACTTCGGCAGCTTAGCTAATGTTCGCGTAAAAATATTACAAAATTAGCTACCAATCTTCTTATACTTTTGACGAAGATTGACAGTACGCTACTTTTCTTTAACACAATGACGTCATTGGAAGACAATGAAAATAAGAGCGTCCAAGCATGATGTGATCGCGACTTTAAAATGATTTTACTAATTACCCCAGGCTCTTATTGCAGTTTTATTGCTAAATCTTTGTAACACTTTTTCGCAAACATTGAAATAAGGCTGATTTCCAGAAGGGTTGACCTTTCCTTTAACAAGCTGATGAACTAGAACGTAAAGAACCATCAGCAGAGGGAGCGAAACATTAGAAGATAAAAAACACGGGAGAAAGAGGAAGTAACAATTTATCAAGTCAGCACATGGCAAATTACGACAAGATAGCGTTCAGGTTTATAAATGTTTTCATATTTGGTTTCGCATTTGAATGGTTTTTTAAATTTAGAAGGGAAATAGAAGCCAGAGATTATCTCTACAGTAAACATAGTTCTCGCGAGTATGATATAGGTTTGCTGTAGAATCCTTCTTAGTAACGGAATGTTTAAGCGAAACAAAATTACAACTCACTTTGTAAGTGCAGCTATGTTAACGTCTTACGCATTATTTTAGTCTTAATTTTATTATTGTACTAACTTCGTTCTACCTGTGTAATTTCATTAATAGCGTAACAGTAGTTATTGATTTTTTGGAGGTTTGTCATTTTTAAACTACCAGTGAATTTGGGTAATTTGTAAATATACGTTTGTACTTACGTTTGTCAACACTATTTCCCAAACACACTCCTACAGCAGCAGAAAAGAGTAGCACTATGAACGCACTTTCTTTCACTTTCATCTTCGTCGCTCACTCTTTCAGAGAAATCTACGACTTCAACTGCAAACCTGTTTATTGGAATCAGGCTTTACTACCAAAATTCGACTCGCGTAAAACACAAAATTGGAATTTTTTTTTTCTTCACTGCTTTGCACTCCTCGTGGTGCTCCAAAATTCTTCCTCCTATCCTCTCCTTCTGAAAAAGCGTAGCCTCTTATACGGCCAGAGTTTTGCGTACCGGTTAAAGTTTAACGCCACGGGCAGTGATACTTCACTTGCTTTTCTAAGATAGTGATATAAACTGAAGGCGGTTCTCGTAGTTGAACATACTCCATTTAGTCCATAGATACTTCAAAATTTCACGCTTTGATTTCATTCATTTCAGCGAATTGCAGCACAGAACGTACAGGACGCCCCAAAAACTGCCCTCCTGCAAAAATTTGACGCAAAACCTACACAAGTTTACGGGAATACCTATCAAACTCTTTCACTGTGCCAGTAAAATATTACTATACCTTAACTGGAATGATAGTCATTATTGCTTGGATTCACATTGCGACACACTGTACATTTTTAATGCATGATTACTTATTATCTACTTGAAAAATCGTTCTATATATATCTGTTTACATGCTTGTAAAGTTTTTAATTAAGTTGTGAAACCACTGCTAGAGAATTGTTACGTTATTACTGAAATGAACAGCAAGTAGGTAACAGTTTACTGTACAGTATAGTACAGTACAGTACAGCATAGTATAGTATAGTATAGCACAGTACAGCACAGTACAGTATAGTACAGTAAAGTACAGTACAATATCTGTTAACACAACATACAGGCCTTGCTGGCACGATGGCCGATAATAGCACAGGAAAAAAGTCAGAATTAAATCTTGCTAGGGTTAGGGTTAGGGGCAGGGTTAGGAGAAGTGTTAGGGTTCGGCTTAGGATTAGGGTTAGTGTTAATTTTAGGGTTATTTCTTTTTTCTTGTTCTTTTACCTGTGACTTTTTTACCATTCGTTGGCACTACGTTAAAGAAAGGCACTAAATGTTTTTCTTTATCAGCTGATTTACTTCATAATTTTCAGTTTATTTTCACTACTTTTTTTTACTTTCACGGGGTGGGACAACAAAACAAGTCCTGCTTTTTGATTGCCTGCAACACAATTACATTTATACATAGGCAAACATAATGTCAGGCTTTTGTTGTACAGAAATAGTAAAAAATAAATTGTATTACGTTTATTACAGGCCCTTTCACTATATTTTTGTTCACAAAATTATTGAAACTGTGTTATGTGAAATGAATAAGTTATGATTTAAAACTTTTGACTCATATAATGATATTCCTAGACTGCAGGCTGCAGTTCACGTCAAGACGAAATTTCAGCTAAATTTGTTACATGTTTTTCTCATTCAAATTGATTTCTATATATTCACAACAATTATTATTTCAAACAACTAACTATAAACGCACTTATAATGGCCAGTTACTGCAGGTGTGGGATATACTTTACCTATGCCAGTTATAAATTAGCAATTGAAATCGATAAATATCATAAGCCGAAACAAATACCTGTACAACATCGAATATGTAAAAAATTTTACATATATTCGAACGAAGTAGAGGATGAATTGTATGTAATTACTGAATGTTCACTGTACAGTTCATATAAGAGAGAAATGTTTTTGAATTTTTTCTGATTTCTGTCCCAACTTTCATTATATGTCTCCTAATGAGCAGTTCGTGTTTTTAAATGCATCACAAGATGTAGAAGTTATTAAAATTAATGCCAGATTGGTCCACAAAATATTTGAAGACAGGCCCGACTGAGATAACTCAGTGCAAGCCTGATTGACTGACTAAGTGTAACACATGCAATATTAAGTTTATAATATATGTGTATGTTGCTCTGTTGTTCGCGTTTTTTGTGTTTGAACCATTGTACCACTTATATGTGGTTTCTTTGTCCCGATGTTGACCGTTTTTAAGTCGTTTTTTCTTTGCCTTCTGTGATTTCATTCCTTAATGGCTCAATAAATATTAAATATTATCATTCTCTTCAAGCATGAACAGTACAGGTATGAAAAGTACCACACGTGCGGTGATTTGGTATAACTTGAACAGTACAGGTATGAAAAGTACCACACGTGCGGTGATTTGGTATAACTTGAACAGTACAGGTATGAAAAGTACCACACGTACGGTGATTTGGTATAATTTGAACAGTACAGGTATGAAAAGTACCACACGTGCGGTGATTTGGTATAACTTGAACAGTACAGGTATGAAAAGTACCACACGTGCGGTGATTTGGTATAACTTGAACAGTACAGGTATGAAAAGTACCACACGTGCGGTGATTTGGTATAACTTGAACAGTACAGGTATGAAAAGTACCACACGTGCGGTGATTTGGTATAACTTGAACAGTACAGGTATGAAAAGTACCACACGTACGGTGATTTGGTATAACTTGAACAGTACAGGTATGAAAAGTACCACACGTACGGTGATTTGGTATAACTTGAACTGTACAGGTATGAAAAGTACCACACGTACGGTGATTTGGTATAACTTGAACTGTACAGGTATGAAAAGTACCACACGTACGGTGATTTGGTATAACTTGAACAGTACAGGTATGAAAAGTACCAGACCTACGGTGATTTGGTATAACTTGAACAGTACAGGTATGAAAAGTACCAGACCTACGGTGATTTGGTATAACTTGAACAGTACAGGTATGAAAAGTATCAGACCTACGGTGATTTGGTATAACTTGAACAGTACAGGTATGAAAAGTACCACTCGTACGGTGATTTGGTATAAATAGAAGTGCAATTTGAGGAACAGTAAAGGCACTGAGAGCGAGTCGAACGCAGGCGAATGAACTGCCAGAACTAAATTAATTTCTTGCACTATTAAACTTACGTAATTGAGTTTAAATTGAACACGTGGACAGAAATGCTGTATTATAAGTATGAGTGAGTTCCACGTGTAGATCTTTTAGCACGTTTAGTACACAATCGTACCCAAGGTTTTTCACCTTCTGTCTATCAAGCTTATTTTACCATCCTTACGACCAAATGGTAGTTAAAACAGCACAGCATAAAATGGCAATATTTAGTTTTTAAAATATCAAGCAAGGTAGAACAAACAGCGAGAATCACTATTACACTGTTACAAGATACATAAACAAAATAAATTAAAATTAAATTGAGTTTAAACTTAAGTTTAGAATTTAAATAAACCATTTGAGCTAAAACTATTTCTGAAGTTCTCTGTTCTGCATCTAGGTAAGGGGGGTATTTTAAATGGTTGCGAGTTCAATATCTATGAGTATGTGGGCATCTGGCAATAGAGTGTTGATTTTATTATTAGGATTTTGAATTGATAAGAACAACTTCTTGCAAGAATCTTTGTGACTGTTAAATAAAGGTTGAAGATTAGCCAAAATTAGAGCATTAGCCTAGCTTTCATTTGGAAAAATTATTTTCAATGAACACTTTTGAACTGTTTCTAACAAATCAGAGAGATTCTAGGAGAGAGATGAGTGTCATACCTGACAGAAGCGTATTCAACAACTGGCCTAATCACAGTGCAGTACATTTTGATGATATCATTAGAAGATGACCCAGCTCTTTTCATTAGTCATAAAAGATAAATTCTTTGATAAACTTTTGAAAATCTCTGTATAAAAAATTGCATAAATGTAAGTTTCAATATGGACAGTCGACAACAACTGGCAATTTTGAATAATAAAATTAAAAACTGAACGATCTCGTTTAATGTAATAAATTTTAGGAGGATGTCCAGATTTCACGAGGCAAACGTGATGATTCATCAATTTTTTATCGTCTGTATTCTGCACCTGACTGAAGTGGCTTCACAAAATAATGACGCATAAAATCTGGTCAGGTAAGAGAATTGTGTAAAGTAAGACGCTGATTATAAATCTTACAAAAGCACTACTATTTCAAGAATAAAAAAGATCACAAAAGATCAACCATAACAGTATTTTATTCGTTTAATAACTAAATGCACAAAATTCGATCACATCACAGCTCAGTCTTTGATGTTATAACTAAATTTGCTGACAAATTCAGTAGTCAGAATTACAGAAATATAATAATAAAAGGATAAAAATAAAGCAGTGAATGAATGAACAACAATAAAACAGTTTATGTTTAACAGTTGCAAAAATTATCGTCATCATCATCATCGTCGTCGTCATCAGCATTCTCATTCTCATCATCATCATCAACAACAACAACAACAACAACAATATCAGCATCATCATCATCATCATTATTAACAGGCACCATTTTAATTTGTTATTAATATTGTGCATCATCATCATCATCATCATCATCATCATCATCATCATCATCATCATCATCATCATCATCACATCATCATCATCACCATCATCATCATCAACAACAACAACAACAAAAACAACACTAACAAGTACAACAACAATATCAGCATCATCATCATCATTATCATCATCATCATTATGAACAGACACCATTATAATTTGTTATTAAAAATGTGCATCATCATCATCATCGCCGTCGTCGTCATCGTCATCATCATTATCATCACCATCACCATTATCATCACTACTATCATCAGCATCATGATCATCATCACTACTATCATCAGCATCATGATCGTCATTCGTCATCATCAGTGATCATATATTCAGCATCATTTTCGTCAAGGGATCATAAGGGAGTGTAATTATATTACTGCATTGTACGTTGAGTGGGTGTTCGTGGGACATAATGGATTAAGCCTCGCTGTATTTTCAAATTTTCATTGAAACTTTCTTGTTTTGCTCAGGTTTATGAGGTTTATAGAATCTCACTCAGTTCAATGGACTTCTCCGCATGAACCCGAATCATAAAACTGCCGGGAAAGTCCGGTTTGAACGTTGTCGGAATGATGACGTAATTACCAGGCTGCAGTTCGAATCGTGCTGTCACCTCGCGGTAGTTTATGAAAACACCCGACGTTCCGGAATCGTAATTGTACATAAAGTGATCGACGGAAAGTCGCTTTGAAGGATCGTCCGTCTAAAACATTAAACGTAAAAAAGATGGATGACAGGAATTTTTAGAATTTCTAGTGATTAATTTTGTAAAACAATCATTGTTTATAAACCATTAGCGGAATTAGGGGGTGGGCCCTCCCTTTCACAGTAACAGCTACAACACACCAAATTAATATTTTTTCTGAATTATAAGCAATAGAACGATTTGCTAAATTCCAAAGATGCCTTATATCTGTAAAGATCATGTATCACAAGAAAACAGATGAAAGTTATGTACATCATATATGCTATTAACGCCAGTGTGAACCTGACTTAATAAATTTTAATTTTGTAGCCAATGTGGCTCCATCTAGCTGGAAAGTTTAAAGTCATTGACCCAGTTATGTTCTCATTATGCTGTTCTGTAATATATGTGAACGATTGCCTTGTACAAGCTAGCGAAATTTATCATTAGATATATGCCGCAACGATGTAAGTTTATGTCTATTAATTTTTATCTTGATTTATTCATTGATATTTTTGATTGAACTAAATAACTGTCAATCTAACTAAACTATGTAACTTTTCATAAAATTACCCAATGTCAGTCACTTTTGCTTTTATATTTTAATTTTTAACATTGCAGAAATAAAGAACAGTCGTTTACATGAAATTCAACTGAGACTTTTGAAGATAAATGTCTCTCAGAGACACCAACATATGGTGTATGTAATTTTGATTCAAATGTGAGGTGACACGTGTTCTAAACTAGTGACCTTCTTTGAGGAAGTGGCTTCTAGAAGACAGAAAAGTGGTCTAAAATGTAGTAAAATGCATTGTTGTCCGAGTGGACCTCGCTGGGGAGCTTACACCGCTCACTCAGACACCCTAACTGCATTTCCGATGGGCCCACCGTTGTTCTAAAACTGTATCCGCCCCTACCGTTGTTCTAAAACCTGTATCCGCCCCTACCGTTGTTCTAAAACCTGTATCCGCCCCCAACGTTGTTCTAAAACCTGTATCTGCCCCCAGCGTTGTTCTAAGACCTGTTTCTGTGCCCACCGTTGTTCCAAAACCTGTTTCCGCCCCCACCGTTGTTCTAAAATCTGTATCCGCCCCTACCGTTGTTCTAAAACCTGTATCCGCCCCTACCGCTGTTCTAAAACATGTATCCGCCTCCAACGTTGTTCTAAAACCTGTATCCGCCCCCAGCGTTGTTCTAAGACCTGTATCTGCGCCCACCGTTGTTCTAAAACCTGTATCCGCCCCACCGTTGTTCTAAAACCTGTATCCGCCCCCACCATTGTTCTAAAGCCTGTTCTAAAAATTATATATATATATATAAATAATGTTTTTATATATGATGATCATAACATTAAAAATGAGGCCTAATGAATGACTATTTATTTTAAATACTAATCATTAAACTTTTCATTAAATAACTAATGTAACTAACAGGAAGACTTAACAATATTTGTTTTATAGTAATCGTTCTGTTTGTCTGCAGTGCCATTATATTTCAAAATTGAAATTGTATGTCTTGTTTCTTTTTCCTTGTATTGTATATATTTTTTGACACTAATAAATGTTATTATTGTGCTTTTGTTACTATTGTGCTTGTGTTATCATTGTGCTTTCGTTAGTATTGTGCTTTCGTTATCATTATGCTTTCGTTAGTGTTGTGCTTTCGTCATCATTGTGCTCTCGTTATCATTGTGCTTTCTTTAGTATTGTGCTTTCTTTAGTATTGTGCTTTTGTTATTATTGTGCTTCTGTTATTATTGTGCTTTTGTTATCATTGTTCTTTTGTTAGTATTGTGCTTTTGTTATTATTGTGCTTTCGTTATCACTGTGCCTTCATTAGTATTGTGCTTTTCGGTATGATCGTCCCTACTACGTTTGAGCCATTCCATCCTATGTACAGAATCAACGATTTTTCAATCTCTTTATGTTTTATGTTCAGTAAACTATATTTATGAGTGCTGAAAACATCAAATTCACCTTGGCAAGTCGAAGTGAAAACAGGGATCCGGTAATGTGAATGTTGGGCTTTTATAGTAAAAATTCAACACAAAAATCAATTAATTCCTAGGCATTCTAAAAAATATACCTTGTAAACAACGAAACCAATTTGTAATATTTTGGTTCCTAGATGACGCTGCGATCGCCTGTGTTCCTGCATTAGACCAATCACAAGGCTGCATTTCCCGCGCAATTTTTCGTCATCCACTTTGGGATTGAAATCGTCTGCTTCAGTGAGAGTGAGCAAAAACTGAGGATTTGTGGCGAATTTCTTCAAATCATTCCTGCTGCCACCAGCTGACTTTCCTTGTTCCCAAGAGCCGTGTATCGTCTTTACCTGTAAGTAGACACCTGTTATCATAAATAAGTTGAAAGAATTATAAACAGCTTTCAACTTCTACCCAATGTTTTACTTCTTGTCCATCAATTTTGGTTAATAAGTTGTTTCCAAATCTTTTGTCGCAACCCATACACCCCACCCCAACCCCAGACTGTGTTCTCTTGCTTGAAGATACAGGATGGTTCTCAACAATGTGATTGATCCTATAACATAGTTAATAGATAATTCAGAACGCAATATTACAACCGTGTCTTAAAGATTATGACATGGCAGAGACTGCTCTCATGTTAACAATGCGCATATAAAATAGAGATATCATTACATTGCTTAAATTTATATACTTAACTTTAGTCTGTTTATTTTTTTTGTTATTGTTTTTTATTTTGTAGTTTATTGACAATTACTACTACTGTTTTGTTGTATTGTTTTTCTTTTTTAATTATTTTGTTACCTGCAGCATCACCGTGTATTTTTAATTTGTCAAACCTGTCCGTATGAAAGGGCAGGATGCTAGGTGACCCCTGCTCCGTGATTGCAATTATCTTACATTTAACTAGCATTTACTGTTGGAGAAAATAAAGGTTCTATGTTCTATATGTTATATTCTTTCTAAGTGTTCCACGGTCCATTACCTGAACCCAATTGACAGTTGGGGGTTTAACCCTGAAGTGGGGGTCTGTTGCTATGCTGTAGACATGAGCAAAGAGGGTCTCGTGATGATCTTAGAGGACAAGAAAAGGGGTACCTGAAGTAGGTTTCAGAAAAATCTCCCAAAAACCTTTCATGCAAATCTATATTACTTAGTATTTCGCTTACCTGCTAGAAAGACTTATGTGACTAGAAAAGAAAATTATCAATTATTTAAAATATTTTCACCAATTGGTAAAATATCACTGACTCCATGGTGCACCACTCGCTAACCAAAAACGTATTTTTAATCTTATTGACAAGATACAGTAATTTAAAATTTTACTTAGTTAGTGACGTGTGCGCAACGAATGCTCTGATTATTTTTTCAAACTTTCCAAAATGTTATCTAAACTTGTTTAAAATGACTTATCATCAAAATGGCTGCATCTAACTGTCATCGCGGGACTTTAAATTTACATGTTTTATACAGCGTTACTCCGACACAAGCCCTGTACGCAAGAAGGCAGTATGTAAGTGATATAAAATTTCAAAACGAATTTTTCAAGCCTAAAGTTTATGAAGGGTTCTCTTGTGCTTTAAGTAAAATACACAGCCTTCTTGGAAATTACACTTATTCCAAGGTTTAGGAAAAATGTTAGAGGGATTTAGTAATAAAAGTGCGATTAGTAAAATCACTTTAAAGTCGCCATAGTGTGGTCCATACGGTGGTGTGAATTTCCACTAAACTTACACTGATAACTAAAGGACTTCTTCCCAGATTTTGAACCTCATTTCTAACCTTACTGTTGCTGCGACTACAACGGTTTTTCAGGGAAAAAAATAAAAACAAGAATTGCCTTTTCGTTCATGTAAAAACTTGCTGAGATTGGAAAAAAATTTAAATTGAAAATTCGAAATCAAAGTATATAGTAACTTTTTGGACACCCTGTATTTCTCGTTCAGCGGTGTGCTACCCTCCCTCTAAATCTAACACTAACCTTGAGGTTATTTACCTGCATTTATCTCACAGGCTCCCCTTACCTGTCCAGTTTTGTCAGGTATCCCATCTCTGTCCAAATCTGCTCCTAGTGTACAGATTGTCAGCTCCTGGTAATGTTGACAGAAATCAGAGAATTCCATCCAGAATTCGCCATCGCCTCTTTCTATCAGACCCAGTTCTTGTTTAGTATTTGCGTCTACCTGCTCCCACATGATGTCACTGTAATGATGTAAACATGATTGATTAGCAACTAGTCCAGAATGCGAAGCATTGATTTATTCGCATCTACTTGTTCTCGCATGATGTCACTGTAATGACGTAAACATGACTGATTAGCAACTCGTCCAGAATGCGAAGCATTTATTTATTTTTTCTGCCCAACTGTCAGCATACGTCCTTTAGAACTCTATTTACCGTTGACTTCCAAATATCCTTCCGCCAATCTGCCAAATTTCAACTTTCTAGTTACTTCCAATGAGAACAATACTTTATTTAGATTTCATAATTTAGATTTCGCAATTTTGATTTTGTTTCTGAAATTACAGTCAGCCATTTAATTTAGTGATCCCACAAGCACTCACCCATCTCTCCAAGGTCCTTTTATTTAGTGATCCCACAAGAACTCACCCATCACTCCAAGCTCCTTTAATTTAGTGATCTCACAAGAACTCACCCATCACTTCAAGCTCCTTTAATTTAGTGATCCCACAAGCATTCACCCATCTCTCCAAGCTCCTTTAATTTAGTGATCCCACAAGCATTCACCCATCTCTCCAAGCTCCTTTAATTTAGTGATCCCACAAGCACTCATCCATCACTCCAAGCTCATTTAATTTAGTGATCCCACAAGAACTCACCCATCGCTCCAAGCTCCTTTAATTTAGTGATCCCACAAGCACTCACCCATCACTCCAAGCTCCTTTAATTTAGTGATCCCACAAGCACTCACCCATCACTCCAAGCTCCTTTAATTTAGCGATCCCACAAGCACTCACCCATCACTCCAAACTCCTTTAATTTAGTGAGCCCGCAAGCACTCACCCATCACTCCAAGCTCCTTTAATTTAGTGATCCCACAAGCACTCACCCATCACTCCAAACTCCTTTAATTTAGTGATCCCACAAGCATTCACCCATCACTCCAAGCTCCTTTAATTTAGTGATCCCACAAGCACTCACCCATCACTCCAAGCTCCTTTCCACTCGGTTTCGTTGCCCCAAGGATTTCGTACTCGTACTAACGAATGACCGACAACCTTCTGGACAGCGGTCAATGTGTAGGCATGACCAGCTACAAGACCGTACTCGTCTGCTTCATTTGCATCTCTCCAGTTACCCTGAAGAAAGAAGAGTCACATTGATAAAAGTTAAAAACATTGGTAAGTGCTGCATTAGAATGACTATAGTTTGCCCAGAAGCAATTCAATTCAATTCACTTTCTTTTTCTTGTCTCTTATACTTTACTAAAGAATTAGTTGGTTTAAACATAATTTATTTAGGATTGGATTAGACAGTTTGAACAACATGATATAGGATCCTCACCACAACAGTCTTTATACACTATTTACAAGAACATTTACAGTAAGAATAGACTATAACTACACAAGCTGACAAGTTTTACTACAAGATTACATTAGACATTAGTAGAAAATGGCGGTTAGAAAATATTAATGTACGAAAATTTAAGACTGATGCATTTCATATCAGATAGAAACTACTGGAAGCGTTTAGTACGTAATATAAAGTCATGTATACATTGGAATATTTTACAGTTAGCAACATAGTTAAATTCATCTTTTCCGAATAATAACAACTTCAACAGATATTAGCTCCTAAGGCAGCTATATTAAGGTTTTCAAGCAGAAGCATTTAATTTAGTTTATCAAACATAACATCCCTAGTTTGTTGATACAATAAACTAAAGAGTTTATAGGGACGGGGTGGTGGACAAACATCTAATCTAGCCACCCGTATAATATATACGAATTGTACATTAATGATAAAGATGAAAGAGCAAAAGTGTTATAACAAGCAACGGAAATATAAGTTAATTGGAGAAAAAATATAAAAATCTAAAGACATAATAAAAACCAAACGAACATAGCAACATTTTTGGAGACAGAACACTAACTATGTTTATGTGCAAATAACTCTCACTAGTGATGTAAAACTAATACAGCTATAGCCTAGAGCGCCAAAGTTTGAGGGCGTCACAGGTCACATTTTAGAAAAAATTCTTAGTCTCCTCGGAAAATTTACATATTCATGTAAAGGGTACATTTTATAACACATCACAGCCAGTTACCGAGGGCAGCTTTTATATAAGTGCCACATAACGAACAGGTGCAAGGTAATACACAACAAGCAGTTGTGCAACCTGCTTAAATATAAGTGTTATGCAAGTACATGTAATTAATAATGACCACGTAGTAGACACTAGATTAATACTGCTTCTAATACACCACAAGTAATTGCTTAAACTGCTCATTGCATAAGTAACCATAAATTCACAATAGAGACGGGCGGCACTAAATTATCAGTCTAGGGTGTCATAAAGTCTAGATACGCCCTTGGTAACCATTAAATTAATGTAATCCCTTGGCTAAGGGTGAGAATTGCTGGATGGTTTCTGGGGGGAGGGGGAGTAGGGGGGCATACTACCTTTTTGGAACAGGTGATAAAGGCTCCATTTTGTGCTGCTCTGTGCAAATGTCTATACAGTTCAGGTATCGTTGTTTCGTTGATTTCGTAGCATTCCGCAAGACCACCGGTCAAGTCCACCAGAGCGTCCTTTGCATGACCACCTTCAATGGCTTCATAAGAACCATGTAATCTGCAAAAGAAATGACATTTTCTGGTCTACAGATATGTCTGTCTCAGTTGTGATGTCTGCTACGCAGCGGCGGATTATGATTTTATGGGCCTTAGGCTTGAGCTTGGAACGGGCCTTTTAAATGTTGCTACATATTCAGTCACATATGTTGAAAAAATGGACTTTTCAGAAATTATAACTGACTTTACCCCCAGAAAAATTCGGAAACTGAAATGTTGAACTTAAACTTAAACTGCGTAAACGTGAATTGTGTAAACTTGATTTGTGTAAACCCGATTTGAAATATAGTGACTGACTTTTGAAAAAAAAACTTTTTTCTATATTTTATTTTGCCGGGCCCCTTTTGATCCCGGGCCTTAGGCTTCAGCCTATTCAGCCTATAGGGCTATCCGCTACAGCTGCTACGTAGGCCAGACGTCACTTCAAATGTAGGTGTGGACCAGCCGGGAAACCTTTTTAACTGATGATTAATCTTTGCAACAATAGACAACGTATTTGCTGCTAGGGGTTTCTACCACAAAGCGAATCTAATCGAATTTGTGACTTTCCATTCGAATCGAACTGGAATTGAGTTTGAAAGATTTTCGAGCAAGTTTTTGAGCCACCAGCAAAAAGCGATCTTACAAAGGTCGTGCATATTGCTCGATTTTGCTCTGCGGTAAAACCACTAATAATTTGTTTAAAAATTGTGCAGAGAAATCACAGCTAAATTATGCTACTTGCGTGAAGTTTCAAACGTTTTAATAATAAAGAACGTTTTAATCGAATTCGAACTAAAAAACTCATTTGAATCTAATGTTCGATGCTCACCCCTATTTGCACACACATGATTTTGAATGGGAACTGGAACGACTGGTGGTGCAGTATCTCAGGGACTACCCCTGGTGATGAGCTACATTTTAGCTCCAACACAATCGCAAGAAAATAAGTAGGTTCTACCATTATATAAGGCTTAATTTTGAAAGGTTTAATTCCAGTTTGCAATCTCGTCGTCGTCATCATCATCTTCATCATCATCGTCATCATCGTTATCATCATAACCTTTATCATCATCATCACCTTCATCATTATCATCATCCTCATTGTCATCGGCATCACATCATCGTCGTCGTCATCATCATTGTCATCATCACTATCATCATTATCTTTATCATCATTGCAATCACTTTCATCATTATCATCATCGTCATCACCATTATCATTATCATCATCGTCGTTGTCATCATCATCATCGTCATTACTATGTGCTTTCTCCACAGTGCTTTGTCTCTCCACAGTGCATGCACCAGTGAGAAACTGAATACAGCAGCTGCCACCTGGCGAGCGTGCTTAGTAGCTTCACAGCTTTCCCATAAATAACAGCAAACCTTTTTGCAGCTACTCACTTGGCATAGGCTTTTTCAATTAATGCTACCCAGAATTCATTCTGGTCCACTGCGTGAGCATAGATGAGTCTGTTATCAACAACCGGTAGTAAGTCGTCAACAAACACATCAACCCAGTCACCAAATCTCCAAAACCGGAAGTGAACAATGCCGTAGTATCCGTCGCCGTACAAGACAACATTATCAGGCATGACCTGAAAAAAGTAAGACAACTGAAAAGATACGTTGTTGATATTTCTAGATTCGTTTTTTGTGTAAAATTAATTTACTTAAAGTCGTTTGCGTTTAAGTGCATTTAATGGAAAAGTAACAATTAAAGCTCCGCTCTATCCAGAAGCTTCGCCCACATAATACTTACAGTTTAATTTAGTTCAAATTTTCAGTCTTACAGGCTCACGAAAGTATTACTAAATTAGAACGGTTGAAAAATTTTGCACCTACACTGAGACTCGAACTATGGATTTTCTGCATGCCGTGCAGTTATCCTAGCCATTATACCAGTCTTAGAACAGACCAAACTTGGCTTGCAGAGAAAATGACCCTGACCTTTGATGCGAGAAATGACATTGACCTTTTGCATAAGAAGCAACACTGATATTTGACGTGAGAAGCGACATTGACCTCTGACATGAGTAGTGACATCGACTTGTGATATGAGAAGTGACACTAGCCTGTGACATGAAAACTGACACTGACCTGTGACATGAGAAGTGACACTGACCTGTGACATGAGAAGTGACACTGACCTGCGGCATGAGAAGTGACACTGACCTGTGACATGAGAAGTGACACTGACCTGTGACATGAGAAGTGACACTGACCTGTGACATGAGAAGTGACACTGACATGTGACATGAGAAGTTAAGAAGTAACACTGACCTGTGACATGAGTAGTGACACTGACCTGTGACATGAGAAGTGACACTGACCTGTGACATGACAAGTGACACTGACCTGTGACATGAGAAGTGACACTGACATGTGACATGAGAAGTTGAGAAGTAACACTGACCTGTGACATGAGTAGTGACATCGACGTGTGACATGAGAAGTGACACTGACCTGAGACATGAGAAATGACACTGACCTGTGACATGGGAAGTGACACTGACCTGCGGCATGAGAAGTGACACTGACCTGTGACATGAGAAGTGACACTGACATGTGACATGAGAAGTGACACTGACCTGCGGCATGAGAAGTGACACTGACCTGTGACATGAGAAGTGACACTGACCTGCGACATGAGAAGTGACACTGACCTACGACATGAGAAGTGATACTGACCTGTGACATGAGAAGTGACACTGACCTGCGACATGAGAAGTGACACTGACCTGCGACATGAGAAGTGATACTGACATGTGACATGAGAAGTGACACTGACCTGTGACATGAGGGCTGACACTGACCTGTGACATAAGAAGTGTTACTGACCTGTGACATGAGAAACGACACTGACCTGTGACATAAGAAGTGACACTGACCTTTGACATGAGGGATGGTTCTCTAGCAATAGCTGCACAGGAGGAGAGAAACCAGCAGTCACCCAGATTTCCTTGCTGAATGTCGTCTTTTGTGGCACCTCCAGCCATTAGGACCGGTTTACTGCTGATATCCTAAAGTAATCAATGTAATTTCAGTTACATGCATTGGGATTGCAACACATAGATCTGTCCACTAATATCATCCTTGTTACTTATGCTTAATGTGAGATCAGTAACTACTATTCTTCACGTAACGTGTACAAGATTAAGAAGAATATAAGTGGAATAACAGGGGTTTCTTTTTTTGCCTAGTTGATTTGATTTATTTATACACACCTGGTCAATTGTGGTCAGTAATTTAACATGTTTTGTTATTCAATAAAACACTTATAAAATTTATAAAATTTAATTTCTAATATTTTTGAACACTTTCTGATAATTTGATGCTAGAATATAAAAGTCCAATATATTTAGTGTTGCTTTTTATTAAAAACGAAAAATGACATTTGAAATTTTTTTTGGTACTTTCTACCTTGAAGCATCATGACACAGTTTTGACTATTCCGACTTATGGACGGTTTTGGTTTGCAGGCATTATTAGTATATACGTTTACCAAGATACTGGCCACTTGATGAGATTGATATAATTTTTGTTTTTTTCAGGTAAGATTGTAGGGTGTTATTTTACAAACTGGTCACAGTATAGACCAGGCATTGGAAAATTTCAACCGTCTAATATTGATCCATCACTGTGTACACACATTTACTATGCCTTCGCTGAAATAAAGACTAGCACACTTCAACTGAAGTCTAGAGAATGGAACGATGCAAGTACGTGTCTCCTATTTCTCTCCACTTTGCCTCTCCTTAATCCTTTTATCTATTTGTTATTTTCCCCTTCTTTCCTTCTTTTTCTTACTTTGCTCACTCCCCACTGTCTTTCTCTCTCTCTCTCTCTCTCTCTCTCTCTCTCTTTCTTCGTCTCTCTCTCTCTTCTTCTCTCTCTCTCTGTCTGTCCCGCTTCCAGGAATTCTTGGGTAACGAGGTTAATTGCAGTGGACGGACAGGTCAAAGCAAACCATTAGGCTATCATAATTAGCGTATGATAAACGTTCCTGCTTACAGACAAAACGGTACTTAACATGATTGTTTCTATGTATATTATAGGACAAAAGCGACCTAAGATGATATAAAAGTCATAAAAGCTTGTTGGTCACACGAAAGTGTCTTATTGAAGCATGTGAAACAAAAATATCGAGTCAGTTATACGGAGTTATTTGAGTCAATTACCGACAGTTTTTATATACATTCGAATAGAAGCGGCCCTTAATAGGCGTTTTTGGGTCAATTAAGCGATTGAGTCTATTAACCGTGAGTCTATTAAGCTGCGCCTACTGTAATACTAACCTTTGGTCGTAACCATTTTACATTCTCCGGAACAGACGTGCTACTGTAATAGAGGGCGCGATCATCAGCTGCAAAGTCTGCGTCGTTCCACACCTCCCCATATCCCAGTTTCCCAATTTCTTTAATGAGGCGATTTTTGTCTTTCTGAAAACATGAATAGGATAATTTAGTCGAGGAAAAGGATTACAAGAAGATTTGTTTTTGTCTGTCTTTCTGCCTGTTTGTCTGTCTTTGTGCCTGTGTGACTGTCTGTCTGTCTTTTATTTATATTATATATAATATTATTTATTTTGATGTGATTCACAGAAAATGTGCATACAGTTTATATGCAAGAACATTTTAAACAGTGGTATAAACTTTACTTTTGTAATTAGACGTCATTGGCGTAGTTTGTAATATCGTTAATTGTTATTTGTGTTATTATTATGTGTCATGATTTATTGCGTTATTTGTATTAATTTGTGATATGTATATGAACTTTGTGAAGTTTGAAGTAAAATACTAAATCAGATTAAATCTATCTGCCTGTCTGTGTATTTATCGACCTGTCTTTCTATCTCGCTGACTGGCTGGATGGTTGGCTGCATGTCTGTCTCTGCTTGTTTCATCATTCATCTGCACGTTGTAGGCCTAGTTTTGCCTAACTGACCGAGTCTCACGCAAACGATTTCTTATTCTGTTTAAGCTGTCGGTTCTTCGCATATGAACATTTGTAGGTCTGTGGAAAAAGGGCAAATTTTGTCGCTAAGGTACAACATTGATCTGCGATAATCGATCTACAGAATTGCAGGAGTGGGATTGTGGTGTACCAGGCGTTATAATTATGGCGTGACATCGTTAAGGAGCCATTGTGAAACAATAGAATTCAAAGCAGAATAGAAAGTCATTTTTGAAAAGATGTCAACATTTCAGATAGAGTTCACTTTTACACATAAACCCGGTCACAACAAAAACATGCCAAGGGCGTATCACCCTAGGCAGATAATCCCATCTCTATTGTGAATTTATGTTTGTTTATGTAATGAGTACAATAAGCAACCACTTGTGGTGGTTACGTATATTTGCATAGCGCTTATATTTAAGCAGGCTATGCAACTGTTTGTTGTGTACTACCTTTCACTTAATCGTTATGTGGTTCTTATATAAAAGTTGAGCTCAGTAACTGCCTGTGGTGTGTTATAAAAAAGTGTCCTTTACATGAATATGAAAATATATATATACATTTTCTGAAGAGAAATAAGACTTTTTTCTAAAATGTGACGCCCCTCAAACTTTGGCGCCCTAGGCTAGTTACCCTAGTTACGCCCCTGGCCACAATATACATAGTTGGTCTAAACGAATTTATTAGCCTGTAAATCATAGGTGCTCGAGAAACTACTGACACGTTTGTTAAGCATTTAAATAATTCATGCTTTTTAAGGCAAAAAAATCGCTTCGATTTCTCTTTAATTGTTGTGGTTATTTTAGTATTTACATGAACAGTCAAATTTATGCTGTGATTCCCTAATACTGTAGAGTTTTTTTTAAGTAAACTTATTTCATTTAATCTAGTAATCGACAATCAGTATTAAAGTTCCTTTTGCAGAGTTTTTATTGTAGAGCTAAAATTTTCTTTCTAATTTGCTGTTCATCACTAATGGAGGTAGCTGTTTATCACCTGTTTACAAGAGTTCAGAAGGTGGCAAGTCTTAACAACTCAGTTAGCCATTCATTCATTCATTCGCTCATACATTCATTCATTCAGTCAGTCTGTCAGTCAGTCAGTCAGTTAACTAATTAACAAGTCAATTAACAATAGTCAATTAACTAAGTCATTATAATTGTAAATATTTATAACTGTTGTATGTTATTTTTTGTCCTGAATGTATTTTTGTATATATGAACCTAGAGTTTGCACTAAAGATTTAAATCAAATCAAATCAGTCAGTGAGCCAGCCAGCCAGCCAATTAGTCAGTCAGTCAGTCAGTCGTCAGTCAGTCAGTCAGTCAGCCAGCCAGTCAGACAGTCAGTCTGTCAGTAAGCAATTCAGTCGGTCGGTTGGTTAGTAAGTCAGTCACTCAGTTAATGAGTCAGTCAGTCAGTCAGCTAGTCTGAATATCAACCAGTCAGTCAATCAGATAATCGGTCCGTCACACTGTCAGACAGTCAAGCATTTTGTTTGCTCATACCGTTACTCCAAGGCTATGGTCTCCAATACCCCCAAACGGTTGCTGTTGTACCGACGAACCCAGTTCTTTGCTGGTTTTTACCATAACCGTGTCCTCAATTTTCACCACACCATTCTGCGAACTTTTCTGGACATTATTTTTGTTCTTATTCTTGTCTGTTTCGTGTTGTGGTTGTTTTTCCAGAGATATTTCCCTGACGTTAGTGGAAGAAGAAGCCACGCATCCCATGATCCAAGATTACCGGAACAGGAGCAGGAAGTGACTTCACGCGATTGAGTTTAGCGGGTCGAAAATTACAGTCGCTTTATGATCAGAAATTTATTGCTAATTGGCGCTGTAGCAATGGCGGTAGGTGAAAGTGTTACGTCACAATCCATAAGTACCAATCACTACAATCACGTCTATCTTGTAGCCTTGCAGAGAGAGATTCTATTGTTGTTGATTATTGTATTGAAATTCGCCTTGCAGTTTCACTTATATAATGCCAGCAAACTGGCTTGCAACTTCATTAATTTTCATATCACATTATTAGTAAAACAGGAATATTCGATTCACACTTCGTGTGGCTGTCGTTTATCGACAAACTTGCTGTTTCAACAACATTCACCTATGTGTTTAAATAACGCTCGCTAACTGTACTCTGTGTTCGAAGTTTCGCTACAGCAACGTAATGTTATGAAAATCAATTTACCGCAATGTGTATACGTGTTGTGGGTTTGACATAAACAGTTGCTTAGACGTCGTTTGGTTGCCTAGATTCCGTCCGTGCATAACTGACAACAGGGCGTGGCTGGTTACATGATTAATGCAATAGTGTTCATAACAAACACTGACGCCCTAGGTATACGAGATGGAGGGTGGCAGCCCTCCAGGGTAAATGCTTTGTAAAAAGTACATTTTCAGAGCAAATCATTCCATTTTAAAATTTCAAAATATAGTTTTCAATACTCAGGAGGTGCTTACGTACTGCAGTACCTCTTTTTACTGGCTGCAATTAAAGATTTTCTTTTGTAAGGCAAATTGTTTTTAGAAGGGAAGAAAGGGCAACTTTACAGTCTGTCCCAAAACAACATTCCACACAAAATTATATCACTTAGCATTACGCTTACCTGTTTGAAAGACTTATGTGATTAGAAATTGAAATTCTTAATATTTTAAAATGTTCGCACAAACTGGTAAAATGTCACCTTTCCCAGGGTGCACCACTGACTCGACATAAAAACGTATTTTTAGAAATCTTATGCACATGACACATTGTAATTTATAATTTTGCAATTTGTGAAGTGTTTGCTACGAATACTCTGATTCTTTTTTGATTCTCTGAAACTTCATGCAATGTTATCTAAACTTGTTTCGAGCGACTTACCGTCAAAATGGCTGCACTTAACGATCTGGAGAGGTTAATTTTTCAAGTTTTAAACAGCAGTGCTGCTGACACAAGCTCCGTGTGCAATAAAACAGTAAGCGATACAAACATTTTAGACGAATTTTTTTCAGCTTTATGTAAGTAAAGTGTTTTCTTGTGTTTTAACTTTATTTTAAAGTTAGCAATAGCCTTCCCAGAGAAACAAAACACAACAGAATCAAAACCACGTGTTCCGGTAATATGTTCCAGGGGTTTACCATGCGCTGTTAAAAAACGCACTCTTTTTCATAGGCTTTCTAACAGCATATAACACAGTAATTTTTACTGCGGTGGTCGCCTGCAATAACTGCTAAATTGCAGGTGCACCTTACACCGAACATGGCGGCTTGCAGGAAACATTTGTTATAAGCTTAGGTGGGAAAAGGTAATTAACCAGTATGATCACTGTTTACTTGGAAAAATTTCTGATTCTACAAATTAGATGCACGATGTTAACCGTTAATACTTTAATTTTAAAACCAATTGTTGAATTATTTTTGTTTTGAGAGAGAGGGGTTATTGGCGTTATTGTTTGCTGTTGCTGTTGCTGGTGAAGGCAGCTGTGTTAAATACGGTAATGATCATGATGGTGGTAACTAAATTGTGTGGCACTGCTTGCTCTATTGGTGCTGTTTACTACAGGCCTAGATATTGTTATTGACTCATGTTGACCAAAACAAACTAGGCTGTAATGGAAGAAATTCTCTTCCGTCACAAGCTAGTTTATTTTGGCTGGTTAAATTCCTATTCGTGTTTTGTAGTTTCAGTTTGTGTCTTCGCATCATTAATGTATTATTTATTTTTCTTTTTGGCTTCATTTATAGTTTAATAATGGCTTCAGTAGCCGAAACGATCGTCAGTTTTTGCATTATATGTATGTACGTCATTAGCTGACCCCGTCTTGGTGTTTTTGTCGTTTCGAGAGTTTTACGTAAAGCTATACGAAGAGGAGACTCTTGAGGTAGTCTTAGCGCTTGTCTAATCCAAAGAAGCCATCTTGTATTTGTATTCGGTTGGGAAGTGGCTCTGATAAGCCGCTGGCTTTCTTTTGACAGTTTAACTGTCGGGTTGCTCTCACTTGTTACTGCTGAGCATGCTTATCAACTGTAGTGCAAAGGTGAAAGTCAATGCAAAAATTGGCACTGCCATGATTTTAAATTGCAAAGTCAGCACACGAAAGTGGCAGAGAGACGACTTTACGATACTACTTGCAGAGTCAATGCTTGAAACTGATGCAGAGGTGATTTCACCTACACTACTTTGCAAAGTCAAAGCATAATTATGACACACAAACGGTTTTAAATTACTGTTCGTAAAGCCAACGCACGTAAAACTGAAGCAGAACCCATGTAGCCTACTTGTGCAATTCATTTTCAGTAGACAAAAGAAACGTAATTCAATATAAAATTCTTGTCAAGTTGAATTTATTTAATAAGGTTCTATTGTGAGCAAAACTTAGTCATTTTAATTTCCAAACATTTCATCTAACAAATCTTTCCGCTGCACGGAAGTTATTAGCCAAAATACAAACAAACCAACAATTTTATTACATAGGCAGAGGAAAGCATAACATCGAATCAAAAAAGTAATAATAAAATATATATATATACTCGAACATCATGAGAACATTGCAACTACGCCCAGTAACCAATTATCAATAATAATGTATAGATTTTATAAATAAAACTGAGGCTCCACAAGGCTCTACAGAGCAATACTAGATAGATTCATTTTGTTTAAATTTACACAGTAATCACAGTACAAGTACTAATATATACTCTTTGGTTAACAATGACATTTGTGGTATTGTATTGCAAGTCCTCACAATATAACTTACGGAATGTTTGTCAATAACATAGTTAAATACACAGACCCATTTGGTACGTCAGTACCGGGTACTTAGTAATCAAATGTTTATGGTCCAATATAAGATGTAAATACTGCAGTAGAATCGGCGAGGATCAACAAAGATCGTCATTCACTCGGACAAAATTGAATAACCAATTTGAATTTGAATTAGTATATGGCGGCCATTGTTTGAGCACGGGTGGAATTTAAATCTATGGTGAACACTCGACTTCAAACGATTTTGCATCATCAATACTAAACGAACAATTAAAAGCATAAGTGTAAAGCTGCTGTAGTAAAGCAACTTATTAAAAATTTTTAAACGTGTGGATAACATGGAATGACACCATTCGAGTAGTGTTATCGGAATGTAAATTATTCATGCAACAGAAGATTTACAATGGTCGTCTGGGTCGATTTATTCCACAAACGCCACACTCTTCTGCTTGCCTTTCTGATGGAATATGTCAACTGTGGTCTCGTGACATCTTCTCAACTCGTAGTCACAATATCCGAGGCTAAACTTTCCGGGAGGGGCTTTGTAAATGTCCAAACCGCGCCCGAGTTTGATTATCCAACCCGTGTTTAACCGAATCTCGCGATCGTGAATGGTTTTGGAATACTGAACGATCAACTTTACGCCCTCGTCTGCCAGACTCAGCGCTAGTTCTTGCAGTTTCTCGTGCTGTTTGTACTGGTCTTGACCGGTTATCAACTGAATGCGCTTCAAATGAGGACACTTTTTCACGAGCAGTTCGCAAAAACGGAGGAAGTTGTATATTTGGTGAACGGCTCGAATGTACGGATCGTCGATATCCACCGTCTCCACGCTTTCGTCCAGGAATCGACCAAACAAACGGTCATAGCTGAAACCGACGGCATTGTTCTCGATTTTTATTTGTTCGTGGTAAGTACCGTTTGCTTTGATTTCTTCCACCATTGCTTTTATAACTTCTGCACGATCCATGTACTCGGATATTTTAGTGCGAAGTTTCTTACGCTTTTCTTCCGAGGAGCTGCGCATTGCATCCAGTAGGAGTTGAATACCTTCCTGCAAAAAAGAAAATTTATAAACGTAGGTCTATTGAATAAACAGAGACGGGGCAAAAGCTTAAATGAAAAAACGACAGTCAGTCGTCAGTCAGTCAGTCAGCCAGCCAGTCAGACAGTCAGTCTGTCAGTAAGCAATTCAGTCGGTCGGTTGGTTAGTAAGTCAGTCACTCAGTTAATGAGTCAGTCAGTCAGTCAGCTAGTCTGAATATCAACCAGTCAGTCAATCAGATAATCAGTCCGTCACACTGTCAGACAGTCAAGCATTTTGTTTGCTCATACCGTTACTCCAAGGCTATGGTCTCCAATGCCCCCAAACGGTTGTTGTTGTACCGACGAACCCAGTTCTTTGCTGGTTTTTGTCATAACCGTGTCCTCAATTTTCACCACACCGTTCTGCGAGCTTTTCTGGACATTCTTTTTGTTCTTAGTCTTGTCTGTTTCGTGTTGTGGTTGCTTTTCCAGAGATATTTCCCGGACCTTAGTGGAAGAAGAAGCCACGCACCCCATGATCCAAGATTACCGGAACAGGAGCAGGAAGTGACTTCACGCGATTGAGTTTAGCGGGTCGAAAATTACAGTCGCTTTATGATCAGAAATTTATTGGCACTGTAGCAATGGCGGTAGGTGAAAGTGTTACGTCACAATCCATGTGAACCAATCACTACAATCACGTCTATCTTGTGTGCAACAAAGCCTTGTAGAGAGTCTATTGTTGTTGACTATTGTATTGAAATTCGCCTTGCAGTTTCACTTATATAATGCCAGCAAACTGGCTTGCAACTTCAATAATTTTCATATCACATTATTAGTAAAACAGGAATATTCGATTCACACTTCGTGTGGCTGTCGTTTATCGACAAACTTGCTGTTTCAACAACATTCAACCTATGTGTTTATATAACGCTCGCTAACTGTACTCTGTGTTCGAAGTTTCGCTACAGCAACGTAATGTTATGAAAATCAATTTACCGCAATGTGTATACGTGTTGTGGGTTTGACGTAAACAGTTGCTTAGACGTCGTTTGGTTGCCTAGATTCCGTCCATGCATAACTGACAACAGGGCGTGGCTGGTTGCATGATTAATGCAATAGTGTTCATAACAAACACTGACGCCCTAGATATACGAGACGGAGGGTGGCAGCCCTCCAGGGTAAATGCTTTGTAAAAAGTACATTTTCAGAGCAAATCATTCCATTTTAAAATTTCAAAATATAGTTTTCAATACTCAGAAGGTGTTTACGTACTACAGTACCTCCTTTTACTGGTTGTGTTAGTGTCTCTGAGAGGCATTTATGATAACTTGAAAAGTCTCAGTTTAATTTTCATATAAACCACTGATCTTTATTTCTGCAGTGTTTAAAAAAATAGAAAGGCAAAGGTGACTGACATTGGCTAATTTAACTAGATTGTTAATGAATAATGAATCAATGAATAAATCAAAATAAAAATTAATAGAAGTAAACTTACATCGTTGCGGCATATATCTAAATGAAAATTTCACTAGCTTGTACAAGACACATGTTCACTCACATGTTCACAGCATAAATGAAAAACGTAACTATGTCAATGCCCACACTTTAAACTTTCTAGCTAGATGGAGCCACCTTCGCTACAAAATTAATATTTATTAAGTCATGTTCACACTGGCCTTAACAGGCTGCAATTAAAGATTTTCTTTTCTACGGCGAATTGTTTTTAGGGGGGAAGAAAGGGCAACTTTACAGTATGTCCCTAAAAACATTCCACACATAATTATACCACTTAGCATTATGCTTACCTGTTTGAAAGACTTATGTGATTAGAAATTGAAATTCTTAATATTTTAAAATGTTCGCATAAACTGGTAAAATGTCACCTTTCCCAGGGTGCACCACTGACTGGAGAAAAAAACGTATTTTTAAAAATCTTATTCAGATGTCACGCTGTAATTTTGCAATTTGTGAAGTGTTTGCTACGAATACTCTGATTCTTTTTTCAAACTTCATGCAATGTTATCTAAACTTGTTTCGAGCGACCTATTGTCAAAATGGCTGCACTTAACGATCTGGAGAGGTTGATTTTTCAAGTTTTAAACAGCGGTGCTGCTGACACAAGCTCCGTGTGCACAAAAACAGTCAGCGATACAAACATTTTAGACAAATTTTTTTCAGCTTTATGTAAGTAAAGTGTTTTCTTGTGTTTTAACTTTATTTTAAAGTTAGCAATAGCCTTCCCAGAGAAACAAAACACAACAGAATCAAAACCACGTGTTCTGGTAATATGTTCCAGGGGTTTACCATGCGCTGTTAAAAAACGCACTCTTTTTCATAGGCATTCTAACAGCATATAACACAGTAATTTTTACTGCGGTGGTCGCCTGCAATAACTGCTAAATTGCAGGTGCACCTTACACCGAACATGGCGGCTTGCAGGAAACATTTGTTATAAGCTTAGGTGGGAAAAGGTAATTATCAGTATGATCACTGTTTACTTGGAAAAATTTCTGATTCTAGAAATTAGATGCACGATATTAACTGTTAATACTTTAATTTTAAAGCCAATTGTTGCATTATTTTTGTTGTTTTGAGAGAGAGGGGTTATTGACGTTATTGTTTGCTGTTGGTGTTGATGGTGAAGGCAGCTGTGTTAATTACGGTAATGATCATGATGGTGGTAACTAAATTGTGTGGCACTACTTGCTCTATTGGTGCTGTTTACTATAGGCCTAGATATTGTTACTGACTTGTGTTGACCAAAATAAACTAGGCTGTAATGGAAGAAATTCTCTTCCACCACAAGCTACTTTATTTTGGCAGGTTAAATTCTAATCTGTTGTTTTGTAGTTTCAGTTTGTGCCTTTGTATCATTAATGTATTATTTATTCTTCTTTTTGGGTTCATTTATAGTTTAATAATGGCTTCAGTAGCCGAAACAATCGTCACGTTTTGCATTATATGTATGTCGTTTCAAGAGTTTTACGTAAAGCGAAGAAGAGATTCTTGAGGTAGTCTTAGCGCATGTTCAATCCAATGAAGCCATCTTGTATTTGTATTCGGTTGGAAAGTGGCTCTGACAAGCCGCTGGCTTTCTTTTCACAGTTTAACTGTCGGGTTGCTCTCACTTGTTACTGCTGAGCATTCTTGTCAACTGTAGTGCAAAGGTCAAAGTCAATGCAAAAATTGGCACTGCCATGATTTTAAATTGCAAAGTCAGCACACGAACGTGGCAGAGAGACGACTTTACGATACTACTTGCAGAGTTAATGCTTGAAACTGATGCAGAGGTGATTTCACCTACACTACTTTGCAAAGTCAAAGCATAATTATGACCCTTAAATGGTTTTAAATTACTGTTCGTAAAGCCAACGCACGTAAAACTGAAGCAGAAGCCATTTTTAACCCACTTGTGCAATTCATTTTCAGTAGACAAAAGAAACGTAATTCAATATAAAATTCTTGTCAAGTTGAATTTATTTAATAAGGTTCTACTGTGAGCAAAACTTAGTCATTTTAATTTCCAAACATTTCATCTAACAAATCTTTCCGCTGCACGGAAGTTATTAGCCAAAATACAAACAAACCAACAATTTTATTACATAGGCAGAGGAAAGCATAACATCGAATCAAAAAAGTAATAATAAAATATATATATATATACTCGAACATCATGAGAACATTGCAACTACGCCCAGTAACCAATTATCAATAATAATGTATAGATTTTATAAATAAAACTGAGGCTCCACAAGGCTCTACAGAGCAATACTAGATAGATTCATTTTGTTTAAATTTACACAGTAATCACAGTACAAGTACTAATATATACTCTTTGGTTAACAATGACATTTGTGGTATTGTATTGCAAGTCCTTACAATATAACTTATGGAATGTTTGTCAGTAACATAGTTAAATACACAGACCCATTTGGTACGTCAGTACCGGGTACTTAGTAATCAAATGTTTAAGGTCCAATATAAGATGTAAATACTGCAGTAGAATCGGCGAGGATCAACAAAGATCGTCATTCACTCGGACAAAATTGAATAACCAATAGCAAATTAGCTGCTAATTTTCTACGGGAAGTGACATCACAGTGGAGGAGACATCACACTGGAAGTGACATCACAGTTACAATCTCACTCGCAGTACCATAGTTACTTCTTCATTTCTCTCCTCCTCTCTCTCTCTCTCTCTCTCTCTCTCTCTCTCTCTCTCTCTCTCCTCTCTCTCTCTCTCTCTCTCTCTGCCTCTTCCTCTGTAATTTTCCACGGGAAGTGACATCACAGTTACAATCTCACTCGCAGTACCATAGTTACTTCTTCAATTCTCTCCCCCCCCTCTCTCTCTCTCTCTCTCTCTCCCTCCCTCTGTAATTTTACCAACGAAAAACTCTAGGAATGTGAAGGATTTTTTTAACCACAGAAAACAGCCGTGGTTGTTCATTCACCACACTTCCTGTAGGCCATACTGCAGGTCGTCCAAACTAATACTGCGGGAACTTGGGCCTCGACACGGAACCCTCTATTCTGGCCTTCAACGCCTCCTTGTTTCTGGAGATGGCCTCTTCTTGCTTCTGCTTGTCCGTTCCGGCGGCGACGTAGGAAAAGATGCACAGCACGGAGTAACAAATGTGGTCAGCCTGAATAGATAAAAAATAAAGTGAAGTTTTTATTACCAACTCAAGTTGTTACATTAGCTTTAGCACTACTGGCAGATGGTTCCTGAAGGTGATTGTATCAACTTATAATTCATGTGAAATCACGGCACATTAGTAGCCATAATAGAGAGTAACTACAACTTGTTATTGTAAAATCACAACCACAACCTACAACAATGGTTAATATGAGTACTCAATTACATTCAGCAACCCAAAAACTTGATAAAGGTCACAGAAATGTTACTATCACAAAATCACACGTTCATTTATGAATATCTGAGTTGATTTGGGTTCTTATGCCATCTGCCAGTCGATATTTTTAAGAAGCTACGATCACAATTCTTTAATGTCAGACTAATAGAGAGATGTTGTTATCACAAAATCTTGGTAGAGTTAACACAAAAATGCCTGGAAAAGCTTCTAGCAGCTGAAGAGTTTTTCAGTTTCTGCCGAGACATTTTTAAAGGCACAATATAATTGTATGTGAAGAGCAGAAAATGTTGTAATATATTTGATCTGTTTTATTTGCCTTCAAACACTGCTTAGACTGCTTTCCACTACACATCTTTTACACATTATGAAGCACAACGAGCCAATGCCTTTTAAGGATGTATTGTCTATGGACACATAATGCATGCCTAATTTACTTTTGTGGTGTCTTTGTTTACATTGGTGCAAAACAGGAAACTGATTACAAATTGTTTGATCATAATGTATACTAACTGATTTTCACTTGGTGGAAAATGAAATAAGATGGACATGATACAGTATTACGAGTAATTAAGTGAAGATTCATTTTTGCAGGCACTAAAGTTGCGATATTACAGATGCAAGTGTTTTCAAATGCCTTGCAAGTGCATCATGGATATATTGTCTTTCATGGTTTTTGTGACATCTGATCACACAAGTTACACTTTGTAGATCTATGAAAGTGTTTATTGGACACTTTTGTTCAGATGTTATGACATGGTTAATGCGCCAAACATTGTCATTTTCAACAGCAGACTAACACGCTGCAATTTTTTAAGCTACTGCCATTTTAGTCGTTTTATGTAAGCTATTGTTCTTTATTGTATGTAGTGTCTCTCCGTTTCAAGTTTCTTTTAAGGTTTTTTAGGTTTTTAAGTTTTTGTATTTGTTTATAACTGTGATTGTAAATGTATTGTAAATCGTTTATATTGTATCATATGGCTAGCATAAGTGCTGTGTGCCTGCTGCCATTTTATTTTATCAAAAAAAAAATATTTTATAAATGTTCTTATATAAAAATAAATAAAAATGTTGTAGATGCACAGATGTACTTTTTGCATGGTCTATGATACTTTTGGTCACAATTCACGTGTTTGTAGATACAAGTGATTATTCAAAGCTTTTATTCTTATGTTCCACATGAGCAGAAATGTCTTGCATGGGGGCACTGATACTCTTGATCATAAGTCACGTTTTTAGATGCATCTGGTTACTTAAGATGCCTGTTCATAAATTTTAACTGCACAGACATATTGTAATCCAAGGTTCTTCTTACATTTAATCGCAGGTCACATTTTGTAGAAAAGATTATTCAGCACTTTTTTGCATATTGTGACTACAGAGACACATCATACTACATGGTTTTTACGTAGCTTTGATCACAAACAACTTTTAGACTATATGTTTTTGTTTCTTTTGTTGATATAATGTAGATACATGGACATATACCTATAAACACCTATGGATAGTCTCTTACATGATTTTGGGGCATTTAAATCACATTGTCAAGGAAGTGTAGTCAACCTCGGATATAAGGGACACCTCGGGGACCGGAAAAACTGTCCATTATATCCGATGTCCCTTCTTGCCGAAGTTAAGTCAGAGCGAGGGTGTATCTAGACCTGCACTTTTCTGTACTTTTACCCATATTTTTATGGATTATTGCTACACATTCAATGCAGACGGTATGTAGGAAGCTCGTTCAGTGATGTGAGATGTATGTGACCGCGGAAACTGAGCTGTTTGAAAGCCGAGTTTGCGAAAAATTGAGGTTGAAGATCGATCAATTTCGCTTTGATCATAGGGTCCCTTATATGCGAGGTAATTTACCTGGGTCTCTATTAGATATCGTCCCTTATAACCAAAAGTCCCTTATATCCGAGTACATTATATACGAAGATTTTTACATAGGAAAAACGTTACGAAAAATCGGGATCAGTGTTGGTGGTCGTTTATAAGCGAGTACCTTATACCCGAGGTTGACTGTACCTGCAAACAGCTACGGATAGTCTCTTACATGGCTTATGGGGCATACAAGTGGTCACAGATCACCACATTGTCGATGAAAGTAACTTATAGAATGTAGGTGTAACTAATTACACACTATTCTGCTACCTTTATGAATGCCAGTATTGAAGTGTAAAGTTTTGTCCATAAATGCAGAAATTGCAGATAGACAGAATCTTTTTATGTATTTAAGACACGAATTTTGGTGGTATTTTTCTTTACTTCTGTAAGGACATTTAAGTTTCAAATCTTACTTTGCATGGTGTAGATTGTAGAGAAACTAAACTTTTACGACAGGCTTTTTTGTTCAAATGTTGCAGATGCAAATTAATTTCCAGGCAGCTTTGTCTTAGTCTACCAAATTATATAATATAAGTAATTTTGCAACATATAAACAATCTTTTAACATACATCCAGTGTAACAGCACAGTACCATTCTTGATTAATTTCAAACAAAACTAGTCAAAACACGCATAAGTCTCAACACACAGCACAATTTCTGCAGATGCAGCAAGGCAGTCAGCGCACCAGATATTCGTGTCAACTCAGATTTACACCTTAAGAGTCATTCCGTGAGAAAATCAGCAAAATAGTGGAAGGTGACAAATCACCGATTTTGTTCATATTCACAGGGTTTGATGGTCCCCTCAGATGTACCCCACAGCCAAAATATTAGATTTCAGAAATGAGCCGTTTCTGAGAAAAACCGCCATTTTGATTTTTTTTCGGATTTTGGCCATTTTGGCATAAAAAATTGCCCATTATTTCTCACGTTATTACAGACAGTAAATGAGCGATCCAGCACTAGTTAATTGGTGATATATATAGTAGGGGTCTTACCCTACCGTACCATTATCGTTGCCAAGTTGAACCTCCTTTTCAGTTGGTGTCATCAGATTGCAAAAGATACGTGTCTGCTGCTGCTGAATTTAGACGCCATTTTGAAATCCCCATAACTCCACTGGGGCGGGTATTGGGGGACTAATCAATATATTTTTATTTGCAGCTTGACTAGTTCTACAAATGCATGAAATAAAATTTTGGCCAGCGATCTCCCAAGAGTCCAGAATTTTTAGCCAAAGTTGCTCTTTTTTGCCATTTTCACAACCTTGACCTATATTTAGCTATTCGCCTTTGGATGACGGTGTTGCCATTAGAATCGAGACAAAGTGCAGCGACGTCAATGTTTATAGTAGTAATGGACTGGCTTTAGATGTCTGGGCACTCCTAGCAACCATGCCCCTCATCAGGGCATTCCCTTCGAAGGGCCCCTTTGACGATTACAACATAGTGATTTTTATAATCTGTATAAAACACGGAATAGTTTCATGTACATAATAACAGTTTCGTGTACAAGTGCTCGGGCTATATACCTATGGCCCGTGGATCAATACGGGGGCCTCGGGAGGGCCCCACTGTCTTGACTGAAAAATAGACTTCAGTCAAAAGGGTTTAGTGTCGCTTTGCTGAACAAGATTCTAAAGTAAGGCAGACAAGGCGAGGCAAGGCACTATTTGTGAAATTGTGTTGAAACCGCCGCGAGCATCGAATATAACATGTTGCGAGCCAATTTTTAAAATGCGCACAGCTTTGTGTGGTCTTGTATTCAACAGGCGAATAGTTGACAGTCCCTGATATTTTTCCTCAAATCAATTCGAGTTAATAGTTAGTTAGTTACTAATACCCTGGTGTGGCAACTTTGGCAGCTTCGACAACCAGACTTCTGAAAAACTGGTTAAGAAAAGCAGCAAAGGCCAGTACGACCCTGCCTCGGCCGTTACATACTAATTCCGACTCTGTGCAACGTATGTTTCAAGCCATTCGCTCATATTGTATTTAACCGCCAGGTTTCCACCGTCTCGTAAAGATATACGCATATACACCGACTACCATATTCAACTAAACTCTAACGAGAATCAGGGCGCTGACGCTTATAATCGCAAATTTTCAAAATAACAAAAAGACAACAACAAATTCTTTACGTCCACGACAATTTTTTATTCGCCAATATTCAATGAAAAGTCGCACTATAGTAAATAATAATAAGCTAATAATTGATAATACATACAGTAAGCTGCTACTATGTGTTGCTATGGTAACCTCCTTATCAAAAGAGACACAGAGAGACACGGAGAGAGACAGAGAGAGACAGAGACAGAGAGAGACACATAGAGACAGAGAGAGACAGAGACAGAGAGAGACACACACAGAGACAGAGAGAGACACAGAGAGACAGAGAGAGAGACAGAAAGAGACGGAGAGAGACAGAGAGAGAGAGAGACACAGAGACAGAGAGAGACAGAAGAGACACACAGAGAGAGAGAGAGAGAGAAAGAGAGAGAGAGAGAGAGAGAGAGAGAGAGAGAGAGAGACAGAGAGAGACACAGGGAGACAGAGAGAGACACAGAGAGACAGAGACAGACAGAGAGAGACACAGAGAGACAGAGAGAGATACATAGAGACACAGAGAGATAGAGAGAGATACAGAGAGACACAGAGAGACAGAGAGAGACACAGAGAGACAGAGAGACACACAGAGAGACAGAGAGAGACACAGAGAGACAGAGAGAGACACAGAGAGACAGAGACAGAGACACAGAGAGAGACACAGAGAGACACAGAGAGACCGAGACAGAGAGAGAGACACAGAGAGACAGAGAGAGACACAGAGAGACAGAGAGAGACACAGAGAGACAGAGACAGAGAGAGACACAGAGAGACAGAGAGAGACACGGAGAGACAGAGAGAGACAAAGAGAGAGACAAAGAGAGACACAGAGAGACACAGAGAGACAGAGAGACAGAAACTGTAATTTATCGTTTCTTTTTGAAATTTTCATTTTTTTATTCAGAATTATGAATAATTCGTACTAATTTTTTTTCGATTTAGGTCACATTCAAGATCGAATCTCGTCAATTTATGGACGAGCTGGCCAAAATTTTATTAATGATCTAAGTATGCCTGGTCAAGCTGTAAATAAACATATATTAATTATACTTCAAATACCCGCCCCAGTGGAGTTATGAGAATTTTAAAACAGGGTGTCATTCAGACTGTAGCAGACACGCATCTTTCATGAGCTCATCATACCTACTGAAAGAGAATCTCAATTCATCAAACTCAATGTGGCAATAGGGCAAGACCCCTACTATATATACCACACAGCAACTAGTCCTGGATCATTCATTTACTGCCTGTAATGATGTGACAAATATAGGTCATTTTTTTACGTCAAAATGGCCAAAATCCGAAAAAAATCAAAATGGCGGCCTATCTCCGAAACGGCTCATTTTTGATATCTAATATTTTGGCTGTGGGGTACATCTGAGGGGATCATCCAACCCTGTGAATATGAACAAAATCGGTGATTTGTCACCTTCCACTATTTTTTGACTTTTGCATGGTTTTCTCGCGGAATGACTCTTAATACTTTGGCAGAAGCCGAGCTCAAAGCATTTAATTGGCTATGCTAATTTCTCTTTTATTTTATGCTACAGTTTACGGTGCACGGATTATCCTATACCTAGAGTAGGCTATGGTCTACGGCCCCTCAAACTTTGGTAACACTGTTTTTTCACTACGGATGTATTGGAACGTGAGGATTTCGTTTGCAATAAACAGCAAAATAGTGCTATTTCTTTAAGATTAATTTGCACGGTTTGTAAGGTGAAGTCTGTCGTTTGTTGCTACTTGAGATGTTGTCTAAGCGGGATAAAATGAAAACAACTCCACCATCAAGATTTTAAAAAATCACACTTCTCTCCTGAAGCCAGGTTCTTATTATAATTTTGAAGGACGTTAAGCTGTGCTCACATGCCTTGCTGCACCAGGTCGTAAACATCCAATGAGTTGTTTTACACCACTCAAAATTACGGAAATACAAGAGTACGCTTCAGGCATAAAGACACGATTTATCACGCACAAAGTACGGCAACATACATGTATTTTAACTCATGGTAAATTTTTCATTACTAGATGGTGGTGGTGTCGACTCAGATTTCAACATCAAAACTGAAAAAACATTCTATTTCGTTGCTAGACACATCGTAATTAAAATTACATGGTAGTTTGGGTAAGAAATACAGATGCACGTTAGAAAAATTTCTACGGGTAACAGGCAGCCAGATTCAAGCGAAGCAACGAGCATTTCTGACATGCAGACAAATAGGAAGGCAATGCACAGAAGGTAGCCACACTAAGCTTTCTAATCTACGATGCATACATACTGAACAATTATCGAAAAATTGTTAAGCACAAAAGTTTGACAAATTCTCACCAAATAGATGCCGTAACCATGACGACTGCACAGTCAGCATAAGCCACGCCAATGTTTATCAGTTTTATATCGTTCAGGCAAAAAGCGAAAACTTGACAGGAAACGAAGAAACGCCTCATAATCGTTAAACGAGAAAGAAATCCCAACATAGCAAATTAAAATTTGGAACATTGTTTACCAAAATCAGCTAAATTTTTGAAGTTAACAGTCTTTTGGGGGGAGGGGGTTGTTAAACATTTAACCCTTTTGTAACTTACCAATGAAAATTTTACAGACATTGATCAAATGAATGTATAAAACAAGTGCACAGACAGAGTGCGATCAGTACGAAAATTTGACCGTTTTACACTGATTCTTAAATAGTCTGATGTAATAACAGATGAATCATTAATTATTTTTACGTATTTGACTTTTCACAACTGCTAACACTAAAGATTTCCTCCATTGTGAAAGAAAAATTACACAAAGATTTGTTTCAGCTATTGCTGAGGAATATTAATTGCATATTTTGTGTCATTAAAATGACTGTTACTCTCTAACAGTTAAAATGGTTATTTCTAGTACACGAAATTTTGTAAAAACGACAAAACGGAAACTTATTTCCACTGTACAGAGTCCGTCACCATGGTTACGGCTAAACAATGCTGGTGAGAATTTGCGCAGGTAAAACACAGTTTCATACGCTCTCTGGCCCGACTAGATTTTGCTAAGCGGTCTGGAATAAACAGTTCCGGTTGGACGGAAAATACCCGATGAACGGCGAGGATTAGCTTATCCGCCTACAGAGGGAGACACAAACAGTACGAGTTTTCGTAAAAGGTAATCAATGAAGAAAAGACAAAAAGGTGATTCTTATAAAACAACAATGAAAGTTTCATCCTGAATTGAACAGCAAAGTTTAACCTGTTGTTATCACAACTTGCACGGTATACTGATTCTTAAATACAGATTATACAGACACTTTAATTATGTTTACTATAAACGGTTAACATTTCCCAGTGTCCACCTCACAAAATAATACTTTCTAGGTCCACCTATAAGCTTTTTTGAATCCCAATGGCATGCATTAAAGATTTCCCTCATTGTATGCATTTGACTTGTCTTGTCTTACTTTATTTAACGGAAGTGGTGCTGACAAGCCACTGGCGTAGCAGTGTCTAGCTTTTTTGCTGGATTACTGCTGCGTTTACCTGTCTGAAGGCAGATTTCTTTTATTTTACAATTCTGCCTGCAAGTCTACATAGACGCGACAGGCGTATGATGAACTTACTTTATGACAATAAACAATTAACGTAAGGAGAATTTAGTATTAAATAAAGTTCTGTTCTGCATTAAAATGTCAGTGAAATTACAATGCATTACAGTGCTTTAAAAATATGATGAAAGAAGATTATAAAGACGCAGAAAAGCACCGCCACCAGAGCTGATCACCAAAAAATCAATAATTACTCTAACAGCAGCATTAGCGGCACAGCTTACAACACCGTAACTAGTATTAATCTACAGAAACTGCTACAAGCCTACAGAAGGGGGGTAGGAATGGTTCAAGGATTCAGAAAACATGCGTTGAACAGTATGCACATCCTGAACAGCGTGAACAGTACCTTGAACAGTATGAACATTCTCTATTATCATCTACAACCACTCAGCTAGAAACTAGCCTAGATTGGTGCTTCTCAAAGATCAAAAGGGCAAAATGCCAAATTTGGCAAAAAATTAAAAAAATCGTTTATTGTCATTCCTACAGTAAATGTTTTAACACGTGTAAGCCGAAAGATTTCCGCTTTTCCCCCGAAAAAAAGGACGGTTTTCCATCTTTTATTTTTACACGGACTTCGTTACGAGCGAGACCTTTGTTGATCACATTTAAATGCCAAATATTCTTTATCTGCCACTGCTTTTGATAATTTTTCATCATCAATTAACACAACCGATTTAAGAAAAACCGCAAGGACCCAGAATAGTTTCCATACGGACCTAGTGTGAACAGATCTTGGTCCGGGCTGCACCTTGGCAGTGTGAACCAGCCATAAGCTAAACTAGTCGTGGTTTGAGAAGCACCGCACTAGAGAAAACTAGCAGAACAAAGAAACTAATGCATGCACCAACTCAGATATGTTAGAGTGGGCAGGAGGAGAGTAGAGGCGCCACCACCACCAACACCACCGGAGCCATCTTGTGGCCGTTTAAGTTACCGAATTTTTCGAATAATGCACACAGCGACTCGTTAATGAATGTGTGCATAATGTGCATTGTGTTCAATGCATGATTTCAAACATCACTTGACTCATTAAATCATCACACGGCCTCACACACCACACAAAAAATCCGCACTCCGCTACCAAAACAATGTGTGGTCACTACAATTAATGTGGCAAGCCTGCGTGTGACCACCATTTCACCAAAATTAACCCGTTCACTTGAGTAACCAATACATTGCCTGGAAACCCCAATGGTACAATTACGTTTATACTCATTCCATAGTTGTCTAAATTCACAAAGTGAAATTGTTCAGAGCTGGCAGCTAGGAAAAAACACAGTGACGGTGTCATGTCTCATCTGATGCTTTACTGATTTACTAAGGAAAAGTGACATCTATTATCAGGAGTTGGAAAGCAGAGTGCAAAAATTTAGTAAACACCGGATGACTACAGCTTGGATTCCTACTGATAGAACTTGCAAGAATGCAAAATGTTAGTTTCGAATAGGAAAGATTTATGATTCTGAAAAGATTTTGAAATTTGTCTACCTGACTCTGCTGAAATATGCCAACAACGTTTAGCAAAGACGTGTTGGAGAGATAAAAATAAAATGGTGCTATGCGTATTAGCACCAACTGCAATAACAGCACACATATTCAGTAAACAAAGCCGGGACCATACGGCTTATTTTATTTAGCAAAAAGCAAAATTCCATTCCAACTTCTTGCTTGCACAATGTCATAGCTTTTCTAATGCATAATGCCGCACTACTTGTAAAGTTTAATGTAAAATGTCATAGCTTTTCTAATGTATAATTCTGCACTACTTGTAAAGTTTAATGTAAAATGTCATAGCTTTTCTAATGTATAATTCTGCACTACTTGTAAAGTTTAATGTAAAATGTCATAGCTTTTCTAATGTATAATTCTGCACTACTTGTAAAGTTTAATGTAAAATGTCATAGCTTTTCTAATGCATAATTCTGCACTACTTGCAAAGTTTAATGTAAAATGTCATAGCTTTTCTAAAGCATAATTCTGCACTACTTGTAAAGTTTAATGTAAAATGTCATAGCTTTTCTAATGTATAATTCTGCACTACTTATAAAGTTTAATGTAAAATGTCATAGCTTTTCTAATGCACAATTCCGCACTACATGTAAAGTTTAATGTAAAATGCCATAGCTTTTCTAATGCATAATGCCGCACTACTTGTAAAGTTAAATGGAAAATGTCATAGCTTTTCTAATGTATAATTCCGCACTACTTGTAAAGTTAAATGTAAAATGTCATAGCTTTTCCAATGCATAATTCCGCACTACTTGTAAAGTTTAATGTAAAATGTCATAGTTTTTATAGTGCATAATGCCACACTACTTGTAAAGTTTAATGTAAAATGTCATAGCTTTTCTAATGTATAATTCTGCACTACTTGTAAAGTTTAATGTAAAATGTCATAGCTTTTATGATGCATAATTCTGCACTACTTGTAAAGTTTAATGTAAAATGTCATATCTTTTCTAATGTATAATTCCGCACTACTTGTAAAGTTTAATGTAAAATGTCATAGCTTTTCCAATGCATAATTCCGCACTACTTGTAAAGTTTAATGTAAAATGTCATAGCTTTTCTAATGTACAATTCTGCACTACTTGTAAAGTTTAATGTAAAATGTCATAGCTTTTCTAATGTATAATTCCGCACTACTTGTAAAGTTTAATGTAAAATGTCATAGCTTTTCCAATGCATAATTCCGCACTACTTGTAAAGTTTAATGTAAAATGTCATAGCTTTTCTAATGTATAATTCTGCACTACTTGTAAAGTTTAATGTAAAATGTCATAGCTTTTCTAATGTATAATTCCGCACTACTTGTAAAGTTTAATGTAAAATGTCATAGCTTTTCCAATGCATAATTCCGCACTACTTGTAAAGTTTAATGTAAAATGTCATAGCTTTTCTAATGTACAATTCTGCACTACTTGTAAAGTTTAATGTAAAATGTCATAGCTTTTCTAATGTATAATTCCGCACTACTTGTAAAGTTTAATGTAAAATGTCATAGCTTTTCCAATGCATAATTCCGCACTACTTGTAAAGTTTAATGTAAAATGTCATAGCTTTTCTAATGTACAATTCTGCACCAGTTGTGAAGTTTAATAAAGGCTGGATGTTTAAGGTTGTTTTTGGCCGGATAAATTTTTCGCATTTTGTATAAAGTTAGACAGTTTACAAACGAACAGTACAGGGCTACGTTTAACAAAGTCCCACACAAATTCTATTAGTTGAAACTACTTGTGGCACTTTTCAAAAATATCCTGGAATTGACCGCACCCCGCACATATAATGACATTAACGCACTCACTACCATAACATCCATTCACAGCACTAATGCATACCGTATCATTATCACTATCATTTCTAATACTAGTAGCAACGTCTTTAAAAAAATCAACTCTTTCTCTGTTTGATGATAGCAGACAGGAAGCGCACCGTTGTATTCAAACTCTTGTCGCTAAAATCGGGGCAAATTACAACTCTGACGGCTGTGAAGTCAACGTTGCGAAGACAAAGGTTCACAACCTAGAAAAATGAAAGAAAACTCACCATGGCCGAACGAAACTTCCTCTCGGTGATCGTCTTAGAATTTGGCTCTAGAGAATAAATACAAAAAAATAAACTAGGTAATGTCTATTAGAAACAATTAGTAAATAAAGCACTTAGCATTAGTGTTGCCTGCAATAGTGAAATTTATGTAAAGCAAAAAAGTTTTTTGGTACAACGTATATATAGCAATGATTGAGGAATGGGTTTTGTGTATTTGAATTATTAGATAGCTGTACTAATTTATGTAATAAATCCCAAACAAATAAATGAAAAAAAATCATATGCAGTCAAACCTCCTCGCCTAAGTTGAGACTCCAGACAAAGTTGGCATTAAACTAGTATGGCATTAAAACGAGACACAACAATATACATACATGTCTATGTAGATAAAGATATTTTGTTTTGCGAAAAATTTGGGCGTTTGTTAAAGCAAAACCGGTTGATTGTGTATACATTAGTTCAGAGTAAAGAATGCTCTAAAATATTGAAAACTACAATAGCTTATTTTAAATAAAACCTTAGACTAAATAATAATTACCTCGGATACTCAAATTTTGTTAAACTTTCAAAGTTACGCGCGGCTGAGTGAGTTTAATAGGATTGGCAACGGCGCCTTTTTGTCACATTCACGTGGCCGACAAATAGAAGGCGATACCGTGATAACCATGATCATGAACTGCAGTGTTAGTTTCTGACATCATATGATCTAGAGCCCATTTTCGTGACATCATGCATTTAAGTAGTAACACTTAAGCAAACGTGCTTGACGCGCAAGGGAAGATGCCTGCCATTGCACAGACTGTGATTAGTTTCTGACGTAAGCAATAGCTGTGTTCGGTTGCTGTTAATTAACTTTCTAACCTAATTATCCAAATATAAGAAACAATTGTTAACTTTTATAGGTAAGAAAATGTATAATTTGGACAGTAAATAAAATAAGATTGAGTCTAAACAATCGTCCAGTCTTCCTTTAAGCAAGGTAGATATTACAAAAGAGGGAGGCGTTACAGCGAGATTTGGCTGTACTAATTAAATATTGCCAGATAAATATAATTAAACCAGAAGAGGCTGTAACTTATTCAATGTACATTTAATTTCAGTACTTCAAAACTATTTCAACAATGGAAAAGATGTTATGTGCTCTCACCGTACTCTTCCAAGACAAAAACTCCTCCCTTTAGAGTGGTGCATTTCTTAATGTGACTCAGTTCGATGAAAAACTGCAAAGTACAAAATGTAATTAAACCTACTTATGTACATGTTATATACGTAAAACAGTATGTAATTAAAGTTACTTATGTACATGTTATATACGTAAAACAGTCCAAACAACAATACCTTAAACAATGTATGAAAGAAATTCAGAAAAAGCTACAATCACAATAATATGCCTGACACAAGTTTCATAATTCCAATTAGTTTGACAAGCAAATTAAGGGTGACAAAGGAAGCAAACTATTAAATATCATAATATTGTAAATAGCAGTGTCAAATACTGTTCAAGTTAATAATTAAAATGCTTGAAACATGCTGCAAACTACTCCGCTCTATAAAAATGGCCCAACGACTCTAAAGCGGCGTTTACCGGACATCCGGAATGCATTACGCATCATTCTGCATCCAGCTGCGCATAAACGGTCCAATAGGAAAAGCAGAAAAATAACGCAGGTCTGATAAGCGGGCTCATTGAAAACAATATAAATTGATTTTTACGCGACAATGCATTCCGGATGTCCTAACACAGCTGATATCTGCACTACGATATCTCAGCATCATCACAGCACAATGTATCTTAAATAATCTACTCACACGGTGCAATCTGCAATGCAAACTTTCAGTGGTAAAACTCTAAGCAGTTGTACATCATGCACTGCCGTGTATTAATAACCAATGATTACTACAGACTGACTAAAAACTGAATCTAAGCTGGGTGGGTGGGTACAGTGGGTGGTATTTGTGAAATCATGGCGATTAGTTGCATACGACACCGCGGTCACAATGACCAAATCTTGAAAAATACCGTAACTATAATGTGAAATTCAGATCAGCGGCATAGTGTTACCCCATAGTCATAGATACGTAATCGCAGCCATAGCACTGCAGTCGTTAGTAACATCACCATATCTGTCCCCACTTACGATCAGCGGCATAGTGTTACCCCATAGTCATAGATACGTAATCGCAGCCATAGCACTGCAGTCGTTAGTAACATCACCATATCTATCCCCACTTACGATCAGTGGCATAGTGTTATCCCATAGTCATAGATATGGTATGCAAACGTAATCGTACCCATAGCACTGCAATCGTTCGTAACATCACCATATCTATGACCACTTACGAAGCCATGCTCATATCTATTGTGAAGATTGTATCTGTGGTATGAAACTGCCTAAGGGTGAACATCTTCTTCTTCTTCTTCTCTTGCTCTAAACATCTGTTGTAGACATAGAACCACCGTTCTTTATTAGAGCACTCCGCTGTTTCCTGTCTCCGCAGCTAAAATTTTCAATTCCTGTGATGCTAATGTTAGGTTTGGTTCCACCTGTTGTAAATTTTTATTAATTCTTGATATCTAGGTTGTTTTTGGTTTTGCCTGGAGGTCGGTTAGCAGGTTTCAGTGCCTCGTTTAGTGCTAATCTTACTGGTATTGTTTCTGACAATATCATTAAATGTCCTACCCATCTTAGTCTTCTGATTCTGATTTTAGTGCTCCAATGTTCAGTGCTAATCTTACTGGCATTGTTTCTGGCAATCTCATTAAATGTCCTACCCATCTTAGTCTTCTGATTCTGATTTTAGTGCTCCAATGTTCAGTGCTAATCTTACTGGCGTTGTTTCTGGCAATCTCATTAAATGTCCAACCCATCTTAGTCTTCTGATTCTGATTTTAGTGCTCCAATGTTCAATGCTAATCTTACTGGTGTCGTTTCTGGCAATATCATTAAATGTCCTACCCTCCTATCTTCGCCTTCTGATTCTGGTTTTTGTGCTCCAGTATTCTTCTTTGGTTCTGTTATACAGCTGCTCATTTAAAATTATATAAGGCCATTTCATTTTTAAGATTTCTGAGCAGACGTCTGTGAAACACATTTATTGCTGTTTCCTGTATTGCAGTTAAACCTCACATTTCACAGTTGTACATGAGATACGAGTTACAAATGCATTGAAGAGTCGGCGGGGTGAGCAATGAATGTTTAAATCGAATTTGAACATTCGAATTCGGGTCAAGTGACTTTTTGATTTAAAATTCGATTCCAACATAGATTTGAATAATTTACCACTTCAACTTCATATGTTCTTTATCATTAAAACCTTTGAAACGGTAGGCAATTATCACAATATTGCTGTGCAAAATTTTTAAACAAATTATTAGTGCATTTACTGCAGAATAAAACAAAGCAATATGCATGATCTTTGTGAGACCGCTTTTCTATGAATGATTCGAAAACGTATTCGAAAATCTTTACGACCGAATTCAAATTCGATTTGATTCGAGTTCAATCATCAAAAATTCGATTCAAAAAATGTTTTCTGGTAGATTTGTGTATAATATTTGATAACAAGCCAAACGCTTTTAACGGGACAATTTGACCGCATTAGTGACCACATTCCTGTGAGATGGTCAAAAATACGATATTGTCTGCTGACTATGACTAGGTACAATGCTGTTGTCATGCTTCTCAAACTGCAATCATATCTATGACTGTTTATAGTGCTGTAATCATACCCGTATCTATGACTACGCATGCACAGGTGTTATGAGAAACTGCAGTTACCTGTGACATGAAATGACCGCTATGTGGCACAGTCAGGAATTAAAATGTGCCTTATATTTTCAAACAAAAACTAAACAGACAAACAAGCAAGCGGGCAAGCAAGTGGGCAAAATAAAAAAGAACGGAAATTATATAACCTGCAACTAATCGTATACTAACTGCGCACAGCACACGTGCAAAGTCATGCATGTAATCAAAACGAAGCAATTTCACAATGCAAATAAAAAACCCAAAAGCAAAGATGCTTCACTGCAACAACACAAAGCAATTTATGAACAAAGCTGGGGGCCAAAACAAAACTTTAGTGCTCCAATTTTGCACAAGCCATCTAAGAAATCACGCAACGTTAAAAAATACACGAGACTCGTATTTAGAAAAAAACAATTAAAATTTTTAAATCACTCAAAATCTTATGCAGAAAAAATAGGTGATGCAAATTCAGGGTTATCACGGAATTTCAAAATAAACCTCCCTGACTTTTCCCTGACCAAATGTTGATTTTCCATGACCAAGATAAACAGAAATAGCATTACCAGTATACATATTCAAACATGTCTGCCTATGGACCAATCTAACATTACATATACTGGCATGTAGGCACAGTTCCAGTAGCGCTAAATAAACTACACTAATCACATTAAATAAACTTTCTTAATCCAATCATTATTTTTGGAACAGAAATTGAAACTGGGAGCCTGCCATAGCAAAATTTTGTTTGAGCATCATTCACTGGGAAATATGGTTGGAAAAATATCAGTTCACGGTTCCAAAAATATTCCAATTTCCCTGACTTTTCGCACCATTTTCATCATTTTCCATGACTTTTACCAAAATTGTCTTTACCAAAACTGTCTTCCAGGATAGCCTGTATTTTCAAGGATAGCCTGGATTCCCTGACTGTGAGGACCCTGTAAATATTACATTAGGCCCAACAAAACTATAAAAATGTGTGAAGTTTTTGCAACTTAAAAATAGTCAAAATTCATCTTCATCGCATAAATTTCACTTGTGTAGCTTCTCCAGCAATATGGTTTATCTTCATTCGTTATGGTAATGCAATGCTACCATAGTAACACTATTGTATGTTTTTTTGTAAGAATACAAAACTCCTTTGTTAACTCTACTTCCAAGACCCTCATCAAAAGATATTAAATTTTGTGCTTTGAGACTACACACATAAGCAACACTTTAACTACGGAAATCCTCGAATGGTTTCCCGGCAAAACTTAGGAAGGGTCTTAATTTTTTCAAGAGCCCCTGGTGAACGATGGTACACATTTAAAAGTTGCGCGCACCATTGTTTGAGCACATTTTGGTTGCACTTGCAAAAGTGCAACTCGACTATATGTAGTAACAAAGTGAAAAGTATTGTAACGTAATTGCACTTTTGTCATAAACATACTTCATAGTGCATACGTAATGTTGCTTATGCATTAGAAAACATTGATTGATGAGCCGTGCCTATGTGCACCTACCCATGCCATCTACGTGACTTGACTACTAACTAACCAACTATCTAATCGTGTCTTACATAATGAATAAACACAGTGTTTTTAAACATTAGCTTAATTAGACTTATGCTCTAAATTATTCAATTCATTAAAAAAAGGAGTTTGTTATGTTCAAACATTAGCTTTAAAGCTTAATCACTGGTTCAACAACACGATTTGTAATGACGTCATTGCTGGAAGACAAATTTCCAGTTAGAGAAATTTTGCATGTATTTCAGTTTAGCAAAGACAGCAATGTAGCACTACTGCGTCATACTGATGGTAAAACACATGAGAGTATCATGACTACATTGTGCGTTTGCACATCTGGTGCAGCGCCCATTTTTTATCCAATTCGTATGCAAGAAAAGGCGTTGTTGCCCAACTAAGTAGGAGCGGACAGCACATGTAAGTTGCGAGTGTGACTATTTAAGAAATCACGGGAGTTCGGGACCCGAGGTAATAATGCTTTACTTAACAAAAAGCAATGGTTGTGCTGAAGATATTTTAGACTATAAATCATATGTAGTTATTGTCTAAAACTGTGTGCTTTGTTAGTAGCACTGAATCAACAATAAACATAGTGCCATTACATTAAGCCTTTTCACAGTTCCAGTGATTGATGATGATCGCAAAAAGGTCAAAGGTTAAGTGTACCAGACAACGCATTTGTGTACACTTGACAACGCCTCTCAGCCCATGCCATTGTAATAGCAACAGTTTTAGCAGCTAGCTAGAACCTTACCTAGTTCATTTTTTCTTGTTCCCAAGTAAGTTCCTGCTAGTAAATAACTCTACGCATGGTCTAATGCATAATTAATTAAAGTCCACGTAAAACAACTGAAGTATTGAGCTGATACGTCAGACGGCTCAGCTCTGCCCACATGAGACGTGACGGTTGTAGTTAAGACGCGTTTTCTGTGGTACACTTAACCTTTGACCTACAGCAACTGCGTGGGTGCACAAAGAAATTGTTAAAAGGCCTACTATTCTAAAATGTCGCAGATGCCTTGGGCTTGCAAATGCATTAATGCACGAATCGCAAAAATACAGCCTTGTACAAAAAATAAGGATCTTTGCGGGCCTCCCTGAATTAATGACAACAAAGTCACGTAGTGACATGCATTGCGACCACTGACATTCTGCAAACAACACACAGAACAGAAACAATGCCTAACAATGCTCAAACTCGTGTGCATTTGTACTTTATGCAGCCGGCAACCCAATTGCGGTACATTAAACTACGATTTCACAAGAAAGTAATTACGACATTTTCAGTCAGGGTTGCCGTATGTTAAATAACTATCAAAATACAAGACAATTTGAGGTCTCACACCGTACGAAAAAGAGACTATTCGATAATCAATGATTATATGAAAAATTGTGCACTGAAAACATTCACAATATTACTGCTAATCATTGAAGTAAATAAACTTTGACTTCATTGTAGTCTGAAGTATACTGGTCGCAGTCTCTTGAAAAAAAGCACCGATATCCAAAAAATGTTTGTCGTGACAACGATGAGCCTTAATTCTGCACAAGCTAGTCACATTTTACTTTGTTTTAAAAAATTTAATTCTACACTTATTAGTGCCACTTTTGGTGTTATAGTAACTAATTTAAGTGCGTATTAATAATAATTTACTGCAATTATGCAACAATTTTGGATTTTGACCAAAAATACAAAAATTGGCAGAATAAGAGATAATTTTCAGCCTTCAATACGATCTCCCCATGTAGAAAACGCGTAGCATGTACAGGCAACCTTGGATAAAAGGGACACCTCGGGACTGGAAAAAACCGTCCCTTGGTTCCAATATCCCTTATAGTCGAAGCTGAGTCAGGCAGGGGGGGGGGGTGTTACGTGTATCTGGACCTGTACTTTTCTGTAGTTTTACCCATATTTTATACATTATTGCTACACATTCAGTGCAAATGGCATGTAGGAAGCACCTTCAGTAATGTGAGGTGAAACTGAGCTGTTCGAAGGCCGATTTCACTTTGATCATTGGGTCCCTTATATGCGAGGTAATTTACCTAGGTTTCTACTACGCGGGACCTGAAGATATCGTCCCTTATAACCGAAAGCCCCTTATATCCGAGTACCTTATATACGAAGACTTTTACATAAGAAAGACGTTACGAAAAATCGGGACCGGAGTTGATGGTCCATTATAAGTGAATGTCCGTTATAAGCGAGTACCTAGTACCTTAGGTTGACTGTATTCAGTTGTATGCATTATTAGACAAAAGTGAACAATATTGTGCGAACGCGTGCTACATTGTTTTGAACAATATGTGCGAACGCTTGCTACATTGTTTTGAACAATATGTGCGAACGCGTGCTACATTGTTTTGAACAATATGTGCGAACGCGTGCTACATTGTTTTGAACAATATGTGCGAACGCGTGCTACAATGTTTTGAACAATATGTGCAAACGCGTGCTACATTGTTTTGAACAATATGCAAGAAAACTTTGCATCACTATGTACACCACGTGCATAGGGGGGAAACCTACTGCAGCACACAGACAATTGTACAATATGCCTAAACCAAAATTACACTTGCAACATGCAACGGGTGGACACCATACGATGTCGTTTTATACCTCAAATTCCTGTCATAGCGAAACGAAGCGTTAAAAACAAAAAGAAAAAGAGATTAAGGTGTGAAAAGGGTCCCTAGTACTTTGTAGTGGCTTCGTAACCACAATTACGGCATTTTTACATTTTCTAATCACCTTGAGGAAGACATACACACACAGGTGCATGCGCACACCCTCACACACACGCACATGCATACAGGTGCATGAGCACACCCTCACACACACACACACATACAGGTGCATGAGCACACCCTCGCACGCACATGCATTTTTATACAACACAATGAACAAATAAACTTTTCTCAACAAATTCAATTATTTTGCACAAAAATTTCCTTCAGTAAAAAACTGCGACACAGCTCAACAACGACAGAAATTCATTAGGCAGTCCTTGCTTAATTTCTCTAATGAAATTCTAAATGGAAAATCTGAGCATCCTCCTTAAAAGAAGCCACACATCTAAGGGAAATGGTGCCTCTCAGGAGGATTGAACAGATCTGTCACAAAACCCTTCACATAATCAAACGGTCATGTTATGTTGCAGAACTAATTGCGTTAGCAAAATTTAAAAAGAAAGACACTAATGATGTCCTTCTAATTTTGATTCACTGTAAATCAACTTGTCAAATTGGCATTACAGTTGTACTAATAAGACAGGTTCAACTACAGAAGCAAAGAAATAATGAATCAATATCGTTGATTGTTTATCTAACCACACTAACAAGAAGCGTTTATCAATATAGATGAAATCTGCGTGGGTGTAGATTTTCAAAAAATCGATGAAAACAACAGCCCCACAAGAAACAAAAGTCAAACAAATGATACCGGAAAACGCTCACACTTCAGCTTGTAATGGTTACCATAGTAACGGCCCGTAGGAAAAAAAACGCAGAATACGCGAAAAAAGTGGCAAATTAAAAACACAAAATACCAAAATAAAAAGCAGCCATGCTAAGAAACTGAAAGTTTTTTAGTTGTTTTGAAGCAAAAATTTCAAATGGATCATCGGTAGGATTCCCTAACGCAACTGCACTTACTGTTAAGCGGTTCCTAAAACTAACAGCACTTAATGTTGCAAAACGTGAGAAAAAACCAGATGCGGTGGAGTTAATGGTTTTCGTCAAAAGCTGCAGCTTTAACCTAAGAGGAGTTTGCTTTGATGGAATGCCGAAATACCGGTCGCGTTATGAGAGCTAACTTAAAATTCTATTTTCCAAAAGGCAGGGTACAGGTAGTTGTCAACTTACGACCACAGTCTGTTCCGGTGAATTTGTCGTAAGATGACTTTCACACAAGTCTGACCAGTAGATGTCTAAGGTCGGACATACAGATGTCTATGGTCGGTCCAATAGATGTTTATGGTCGGTTCAATAGATGTCTCTGGTCGGACAAATAAATGTCTATGGTCAGACCAATAGATGTCTATGGTCGGACCAATAAATGTCTATGGTCGGACCGACAGATGTCTATGGTCAGACCAATAGATGTCTATGGTGGACCGATAAATGTCTATGGTCGGATCAATAGATGTCTATGGTCGGACCGATAAATGTCTATGGTCGGACCGATAAATGTCTATGGTCGCACCGATACATGTCTATGGTCGGACCAATAAATGTCTATGGTCGGACCGACAGATGTCTATGGTCAGACCAATAGATGTCTATGGTGGACCGATAAATGTCTATGGTCGGATCAATAGATGTCTATGGTCGGACCGATAAATGTCTATGATCGGACCGATACATGTCTATGGTCGGACCAATAGATGTCTATGGTCGGACCAATAAATGTCTATGGTCGGACCGACAGATGTCTATGGTCAGACCAATAGATGTCTATGGTGGACCGATAAATGTCTATGGTCGGATCAATAGATGTCTATGGTCTGACCGATAAATGTCTATGGTCGGACCGATAAATGTCTATGGTTGCACCGATACATGTCTATGGTCGGACCAATAAATGTCTATGGTCGGACCGACAGATGTCTATGGTCAGACCAATAGATGTCTATGGTGGACCGATAAATGTCTATGGTCGGATCAATAGATGTCTATGGTCGGACCGATAAATGTCTATGATCGGACCGATACATGTCTATGGTCAGACCAACAGATGTCTATGGTCGGACCCGTATGTTCAAATGGTGCATCCCTGCATGTAAGATTTTGTATGTATGCTCGTGTTGAGTATGGAGGAGCCTAAAGATGAATTTGTCACAACGGATAACGATTTAAAATTAATTTGCTCAAAGGAAAAAGGAAACACAACCATATCACGGCATGCCGGACTTCACTTTTACGAATATCGGAAGAAACGGACAAAATTTGCACGGTTACAAAGTCCCGCATACTACGGACACAGTCTGTTGTGTTGCGAGCTGAGCGCTAGTTGGCAGGCCGTCACCTTGTTTACATCATTACATCAATGTAACCAAGCAGCGTGTAACAACACGTGCGTAGCTTATATATCAGGAACGGGGCCGTACTAGACGTTTTTCAGACAATTAGACGATTGATTCTACATTACTATGCGTCATGCTACTGTGTTAGCTTAATATCAATAAATACCGACAATTGCCAAATTCCCCTCTGTTGTCGGAGATATAAGTGTATGAGTTATTATTAGTTTTAATTACTAATTATGTCCTAAAATCGAACAGTCGCAAATTGACTACTACCTGTACAAACTTGTACTTTACCGTTGCTAACAGGTATAGATGGTTACGGTTACTGTAAATGGCCTACATAAAAAACGCAAAATGTTGTATTCATGTTAACAATATATTACATGTAAGGGGTGCCCTAAGTGCGTCACTTCGAAGGAAAGTGTAATTTATCGAATACTCTCTGGTAATTACACTCATTCAAATTTACAGCAGAGACACATACCACACAAATATTTATAATTATTCTCAAACTGAACAGCGAAATTTGAAAGAAGATTAATTCCGACAGGAGGGATGGAACATCGCGGTAGAAAATCACCCACCTTGCTGTCTGCAAAGAGCAAACCGACGCCCTTCGTCGTCACCTGGAGTAATCCGCCTTCTCCCGTTTTCATGTCTTGCACAGGAAATTCCCCGCCCAGTTCCGGACCTGCAGAAAAATAATTTACAACGTCTTCCAAGTAATGAGTGATTTGTAGGAAGTTTCAGAATTTCCCAATCACATAAACTTGACATTATAGGTGATATTAGAGCGCAGACAGGAATAAAACAACAGAAATAGAAAAAAGAAGAAGAAAGGGAATAAAGACAGATAAAAAAGGGGAAAAAAGAGAAAGACAAAAAAGACAAACTGAGGGAAAGAAAAAGGAGGAGGGCCAACGAAGAAAAGGAAACAGCGGGAGAGAGAAACAGGGAAAAGAGATAAAAAAGTCAAACAATGCGAAAGAAAATGTAGAATTCAAACATTAGTAAAAAAAATTATTGCAAAAAGTTTCATGCGAAATCTTGTGCAATAATTAATGACATAACTATCGCATTTGTCGAGTTTTTTACAACTTTATACAGGAAATGTGTCGGTTTCTTTCGTTAAAGCTGACTGACGAGAAATGCTAGAAAGCATCAATTCTAAACGACAAGTTGATTGATTGATTGATTGATTGATTGATTGATTGATTGATTGATTGATTGATTGAAGTTTACTCACCTGGCATGGGATTGTTGCATCGAGCAGCAGCTCTCTCCATTGCACCTTTGATTGCATTGTACAAATCTCTGCACTGAAATGTAAAAGATAGAAATTCATCAAATAAAACCTCGTAACAAAAGCCCTGGCCAGAATTAAGTAACAGAAAATCTCAGTTTAATTAGTAACAAGAGCATGAATTCGTGCCAAGTTGGCTCAATCGCAAATGTTATCGTGTTGTACCGTTACGAAAACTAGATTAATAGTGTTTCTAACACACCACAAGTAATTGTTTAATCTGCTCATTACATAAACAACCATAAATTCACAATGGAAACGGGGGGCACAGAACTATCAGCCTAGGGCGTCGTAAAGTCTTGACACGCCCGTGTGTCTGAGTAACATCATTAACTGGATTTGGTTTGCCTACACATGTAAAAACAATGAGAGAGTTGGTTGCATTAGACAACTGATGTCTAACATAATGTCAATTATGTTAGACTGCCCAATCAGCATGCAATATATTTCACGCCCCTCCAGAGCTTACTTGACACAGGCACGTTCGGGGCATTTAGCTACAGCTCCGTCTAATACTGTTATGGAAAATGCTAAACTTTTCATTAGTTGGAGGGAGAAATATTGGCCTGGTTCTAGATTTTATTATGGTCTATTGAAATTGCAAGTGAATTAGTGGTAATATATACTCTAGTTTCATTTATAGGAAGAAATGGAAAATGCTTACGTCTATAAGTTGCTGATTGAAACATTCAGCTGTGAATAAAATACGCTGTTAAATTAAATTAGATAAACACTTATGACACAGATTATCATATAATTAATAAGACGGGCATACAGCACTATGATTACATAGGCTCTATATATTGAAAATATGATATAAAGATCAAATTTATAACTTCAGAGTGAAGCCCAAGTTAGCAGGTATAAATGACTCGAGGTACAATAAGTCGTCACTTAATGACTCCCGCCGGAAACTCATTACCGAAGTAAGCAAATTACTATTTGCTATGTATAAATAACTGTATGAAGCACTTAAAGAAAGAGTACATAATTACTTCTGTAGTTTTATTGTACAAGTATGTAGATAGGAAACCTGTCTTATCGCATTATTAACCGTGTAATTGTTTAATGAATAGGCCTGGTATAAAGTCCAAAGCAGGAAATAACTCTTTGGGAAAGACCTGACAGGCGTGAAAGTTGACGGGGCAGGTCTTTCCCCACATTAAGAGGCAAAGCTATCTCTTAGCTTAATATGTACTAACAGTAGTTAAAGGGAAGTAATGTTTTCCCCACATTAAGAGGCAAAGCTATCTCTAAACTTAATATGTACTAACAGTAGTTAAAGGGAAGTTAGTTTTCCCCACGTTTAGAGACAAAGCTATCTCTAAACTTAATATGTACTAACTGTAGTTAAAGGGAAGTTAGTTTTCCCCACGTTTAGAGACAAAGCTATCTCTAAACTTAATATGTACTAACTGTAGTTAAAGGGAAGTAAAGTTTTCCCCACATTTAGAGGTAAAGCTATCTCTAAACTTAGTACGTACAGTTACTAAGGAAAGTTAGTTTTCCCCACATTTAGAGGCAAAACTGTCTCTTAACTTGATATGTACTAACTGTAGTTAAAGGAAAGTTAGTTTTCCTCACATTTAGAGGCAAATCTTTCTCTTAACTTAATAAAGACACTGTAGGTGTCGGGGTAGAAATTCCCAAGATTAAATGTTGAATTGTAACATGTTGTGACGTCAACTAACACTTATATATTTACAGATTGTATGTTATGAAGTGATAATGTAAATAAGTGCATCAAGATGTTTTAGCTCATTTGTTTATTGCTTTTATTTACAAATATATACAGGTGACATGACAATGGACATCAAACACTAATAATACTTTTCTAGAACAAACTTCAGATAAAAATATTCAGTCTAATGCATTAAACGAAAAATAAAAACAATTTTATCCTTGTTCTCGACACCAATAGTGAACATCAGGAAGTCAAAATTTACTGTCTCGTGTTTATAACGCAAGATCTCTGAGAAACGAAAACAGAAAAGTAATTTAATATAGAAGCAGGTCTGTGCACAACTTTCACATTTCCATCTGTTCTTTCGAGGGGATAGCTTTTTTGCCAATGATATCGATTTCTTGATTTGAAATTGAATGCAATGCGCAAATTCGTCACGCTGCTATCGTAAGCAATGAATGACTTTGTTCCGATTTGATATAGCGAGCAATTGAAGGCGGCGGCTCCACCTAGTAGTGAAAAAGTGTTCAAATCTGGCTACACCCGATTTAAAGATGCTATTGTTCTTTTGTCAACTGGGTTCATTAGTGCCTCTCTTTTTTGTTTGTTGTTGAATGTATTGATTTTTTTCCAAACATTATGGCTTGAGACAGCGGAGATGACAGCATGTGGTTACTCAAACACACAAATGTGCTTTATACAAAACCGAATTTACAGTGCTTAGAGCCTTCGAGAAATGTTTACCTAATTAACTAAGCCTTCAGAAGAGGTCTAGAAACGGTTTTCAGTTTAATAAAATTGCGCAAATTTAAATTTAATCTCCATATAAGGCCCATGGCCAGCAAGGTCGCAAATAGGGGTGAGAATCGAATGTTCACATTTGATTCAAACGAGTTTTTTTAGTTCGAAATCGATTCGAACCTAAAACTATAGATTCGAATAATTCAGCACTTCAACCGCATTCGTTCTTTATCATCAAAACATTTGAAAGGTCATGCAATTAGCACAGTTTAGCTGTGATTTCTGTGCACAATTTTTAAAAAAATTATCAGTGGTTTTACTGCAGAACAAAATCGAGCAATATGCATGATCTTTGTGAGATCACTTTTTACTGCCGGTTCGAAAACTTGTTCGAAAATCTGTCAAACTCAATTCGAATACGAACTACTGACGTTCAGTTCGATTCGAATTCGCTTTGTGGTAGTGAATGATCACCCCTCTAGTTACAAGCTTCGACTAGCAGAAGTAGAACTTTCTCCTACCTTTTTCGTGTAGAACTTGTCAAGTTTAGTCTCCCCGCCCTGACGTCGCCACAAGCATAGCACCTTTGTTTTTGGACTAAAAGTTATATTGACTAGTCGCTCATACCACCAGCGTTCCGTGATAAGTCCGGAGATACTGCGTAGTATGATTGCATCATCACATACCTAAAAACACCGAAAAAACTAAATTAAAAAAGACAAAAAGTTTAAAAAACAAAGGCTGAAACGCTGTCCTTTTTCGATTTCTCCATGTAAGACTTTTTATTGATTAAATCAGGTACCAAAAGTAAACATGGAAATAAATCTTATGGTCAGGAATGGTCAGCACAGCTTTGGTTTCGAAAACGTTGCAATTCGATCAGTTCCTTTTGCAAATTCATCCAACAAAATTCACAAACACTAACTTCATTATCCGTGTAAGTGATGCTAGATGGGCACTTGAGCTCCTGACCAATTCTGAACAATTTAAAACATTCTCTTAGTCATAACTCATAAGTCATTTATTTCACATTACACATTTACAATGGTTTCATGTACAATATCTAGTCAAAGGGCCTACAATAAACATGATACAAATAAGTTTTATTGTTTCTGCACTAGAAAAGCCTCAAACACTGTTCACCTATATACAAATGTAAATGTGTTGCGGGCAATCAAAAAGCAGGGCTTGTTAGATTGTCCTTCATAGTGAAAGAAAAAAAAGTAATGAAAATTATCTGAAAATTTGAAGTGAATCGTGTGATAAAGAAAACATTGGTGCTACAGAATGGAATGATATAATGAATGAAGTTCATATATGAGATGGTATAAAAGATAAAAGACTATTATTTGTTAATATTATGTAAAATTAGGATAACTTGATTAAGATAACACCACTGTTTTGCCACCACTGTGAGGATGGATACTGATAGAAGTTTTGATTACTCACTGATACTTACTTAAAATTTGATTTTTTAGCATTTTTTAAACCTAGTAATAGATCTGCTATTTTTTGCAGATTGACAAATCTCATTCAAGACTTTTGGTTCTTGAAATATTATAAAATGTTTAGCTATGTTGATTCTACACAAAGGCACAATGTATTGATTATATCTTGTATTATGTCTCTTAGATGTCAATTTGACAGGAATTGCAAAAAACTTAGGAAATAGTCTATTATTGAAATAATTATTCTTGCCATAACTCACATTTATATAACTCATAATTTGCTATCTTACCTCCATGAAGAGTATATCTCCCGTTGCTTCCGTACCCTTGTGCACTGTAAATGATTGTTTGTGCATTTGACGGCTGCCCATGGGTTTCAGATCTATGTCGTTACCATACTGAAAACAAGCAACACAATGAATTACCATATTAGTAAAATTCAATTTAAAGACTTTTTTTGCTTCTTACGTTGGTTTGAGTTTTTGATTTATATGTAATTATTAGTTTTGTTTTTGATGAGTTGAAATTTTCCGTTTTGTTTGCTAATTTAAATTTTGCCTCTTCTCATAGCCAAACTTATTTACTGTTTCTAAATTTAAACTCATTTGAACTTGTTGCTGCATTTTTTTGCTGATTATTTTCATTTGTACATACCTTACTTGACAGGTCACATAATTTTCTTCAGTTTGGATAGGGGTGGTTGACTTGGTGACCCTTGGTCTTTTCGCCACCCCGTCTCTTTTCCGTCTTTATTTTAGTTTTTACCTTTTGTTTATGTTTATTTTGTAACATTCGGAGACAAACAAAATTTTTTTACTTTACTTTTACTTTACTTCATTATATCCATTGTGACAAAACTAAAAATTCATTTCTAATACGACAGACAATGGAATACAACTTCTTAGTTGATTTCATCGCTGACATCTTTGTCTCCGCACGGCTTTGTGTATGTAATGCGATATCTGAGGTCAAAGTTCAAAATATATCTCTCATTCTACATGATTGAACTGCACAAAGGAGCCTAGTAAGCCTGTTCGCACTAAGGAAACATGCAAATTCACACTTACACAGACTGGAGCTGAATGAAAGGTGCACACCACCATTCATAAACATTTTGCACTGCTGGTTTGGACTTTCGAATGTTAGCCAGTACGAATGTCTTTTGATCAGGTGATGTCTCGCTAATCTGAACATGTTTTAATATCGCCACGAACTTGATTATTTTTTGTAACTTTTGTTCAGTTTCCATTGCGTCATTTTATTCGCCTCTTATCGACTACATCAGTACCACATCTTTATTAACAACTTTATTCGAAAAAGATTAATGCATTAAACAACCTCTGACATTAAAACGGCCATGATTAAACAACGGCAAAGTAGTCAGAAATAACCGTAACTCGTATAATAATAAATGATTATGATAAAGGAATAATCATTTATTTCCTCTAACTGATTAAATTTTAATTTTGCTATCAGGTATAAGTTACAAACTACGAGAATGCCTAATCATGACACAAATTTGGAAATGAATGTAACACACAACTAGGGATGAGCAATTTTTACCAGAAAGCAAATTCGAATCGAATCGAATTCGAGACTTTCAAATTCGAATCAAACAGACTTTAAAATCGAATTCGAATTGAGATTGAATGATTTTCGAACAAGTTTTCGAAGCACCAGTAAAAATTAGTCTTACAAAGGTCGTGCATATTACTCGATTTTGTTCTGCAGTAAAACCACTGATAATTTGTTTAAAATTGTGCACAGAAATCACAGCTAAATTATGCTAATTGCGTGAAGTTTCAAACGTTTTAATAATAAAGAACATATGTGACTGAAGTGCTAAATTATGCGAATCTATAGTTTTAGATTCGAATCAAATTCGAACTTAAAAAACTTGTTCGAATCGAATTCGAACATTCGATGCTCACCCCCACACACAACTAAATTATACTAGAGACAATACTAGACGAATCTTAACACTTACCAGGTTAGTAACATTATCTAGCAAGTCGTTGACCTCTGCGCTAAGGTTCAACCCGATGTGGCTCCGACCTAGCAACCGCCTCAGCTTCTTCTTGATTTCAGCCCTTCGCGCGTTCATCATCACCATGAACGCCGTCATGTTGTACAGCATCCGCGAGAGCAGCTTATCCTCGTCCAGTTCCAGTCGCTTCTGATCGATGGCGCTCAGCGACGTGTAGCGATCCATCATCTCCGCCGGACCCTGGTCCATCCCCACGATGTCCCGTTCTTGCGCCACGGCGTCGTAGAACACGTCCTCCCAGAACTGCTGTTGGTCCCACAGAGCGGAGCGATCTTTATCTGTACAACAAGTAAAGGTGTTATTGGGACGGCTCCTTTAAAAAACTGTGATGGGAAGAAAGGGGAGAAGTTGTCAGACCTGATCTCAAAAAGCAATCTTAGGGGAAGCAGAAGGACATATAAGATAGGGGATACTAACAAAAATATAATAATTATTTTGATTTTTTTAACTAGTAATATGATTTGTGTGCTTGTCAGCAAAATCGTCCGTAAGTCGGCTATTGAGTTTTTCTAGTTATTCACGTATCCTGAATTTTCATTTCATGAGGATCATTTTGATACCAAGTTCTTCATTCTATGTTATTTCTAAGCTGAGATAAGCTGCAGGCTATGCACTGAAAAACATAATCTTGAGAAAATCAGCCATTGTTTTTTGTTACGTTTCTACAAAAACACTTAGCAATCGCACAGATATTGGTTGCTATGGATTTTGCAACAGCACATTGAAGTTATGTTTAAATCCAGTAGATGGCTCTTCGTGACAAAGATCTGAGCTTGGAAACAGAAAAAGCAAAATTACTGCTTCCACGAGAATGTATTAGTTTGAACTTATGATTATTTTTGAAAATTTTACACCACTTAAAGCCAAAGTCTGAAACTGAAGAAAGCGGTGTCATCCGTTAAGAGCCACGCTTAGCGGTTTTTAGCGCACCGAATTGTGGAAACTTTTTCATTAAGAAGTAATAAAATTAATACATTTTAATTTCTGGATCAAACTCAGGATCTTTCATTGAAATTTACTGACAATTTGAAATTACTTCTTTGTTCAAGTCCACGTCATTTTTTTCAGAACTAAAAATGATAAATCTTGTATTTTGCTAGGAATGGGACTAATTAATGCACTCAAAGTAAAAAATAAATGAGTGAAAAAGCATGTACACTAACTGAGAAATCAATGTATTAAGGAAAATAGCCATCGGCAGTTACCATGCTACACCAGATTTCCAGGCTTAACTGGACCTTACACATGTCTACAAATACAGGCATTCTAGCTATGAAGAAGTATCACTCCACTATTTGGTTACGGCAGTAAAGCAGAGCAGCCAAAACAAGAACTTAGCCGTGAAGGCAAAATGCGGAGCATCCAGTTAAGCCCCAAAACTTGAACAAGCATGGCAACTAACTACTGCTTAATGCAGTGATTTCTTGAAAAAATGAATGATTCCTTTTATCCATAGGAGCCAGAACTACTAGTCAAAAAAGTAACAAATGTGTATGAAACAGTGACAAACACGAACACAGGACCATTAACCCAGTTCCAATACATCAAGTCACTTACCTACCATACCTTCAAACAGGTAATGTCTACCTGTATCAGGACTAGGTGAAGTTGCAATCATTCCACCCGCATTAAACCGAAAACCAGCACTTTGATTACTCTTTGTACTGAACACAGACGTCGTCCTCTTCCGAGGAACCTGTCCCGGTATGGGAGAATGGGTGCCCGCCTAGAAAATACCACGAAATCTGCCTGTTATTAAAGTCCGCTAGACAGAAACTTTCAAAATAAAATCTTAAAATATTTCATGAATTACAAATCAGATAATTCAACTGTTTATCAAAACTGAAAAATAAGGTAGTAAAAACACCTGACAATGGCAGTAATAACAAACTGACAAAGGTGCATTTTCATCAGCTTCTATTGCCACTATAAATGGACGCCTTTAACTGAAAACACGGCAGTACAGTAGGCGCCGCTTAATAGACTCACTTTGGGACAGAAGAGTTTTGACCCAATTAACCGACTGAACCTATTAACCGATGGGTGTAGTATTGCTGGTATAGAAATATGATTCATCAGCTTAGTATGCATTGCAAAGGCTTTAAATGAATTTTAGAAACGAATTAATGTCAAAAATACCTATGCGCAATTATTTAAGAAACATAATTTATATAAGCAAATTAATAAAAAAAAATCCCAAAAATCTGATTATAACCCATTAAAAATTACAAAAATTCGTGCAAGGTCAGTTGCTTCATTTGTTCACGAAGAAATTGGATTATGAAATTCTCATAATGATAAAAATGTTGAAAATCGGTTACTGTGCGCTGCACATATTCAAGCAAAACACCTGGTCACTTAGCGCTTGAGCTGCGACCTTGTGAAAAGCAGCAGGAGCTTTAAAAGCAAACCACCGAGCAAGTGATTAAATGTTTAGCTTCCAGAAACAACAAGATTAATTGCAGTGGACAAGGGGGTGACAGATTCAAAGCGAAACCGCTAGGCTAACATATTAGTGCATACGATAAACGTATTGCACCTGCTTACAAAGCTGTACGTAACATGACTGTTTCCACGTATGTAATAGTGCATAGAATAGATGTAACGATGACATAAAAGCAATAAAAGCTCTTTGGGTACATACAAATGTCTTATTTTAAGTATGTAAAGTAAAATATCGAGTCAATTATGCGGACTTATGTGAATCAATTACCCTAAATACCATGTGTCAGGCAGGGCAACAGCAGGTACCATTTTTAAAGTCTTTGGTATTACCCGGCCACTGTATCGAACTCACGATCTCCCAAGCGGAAACCGAACGTGTTACCACTAGACTGCGTTACCAAAAAGCGCGACAAGCACTTGCTATGCCAATGGGGTGCAACCTCCATCTAATGAGATTATGATTACAATGAAATTGAGGAAAAAATACAGTTACCTCTGACAGACTGCTGTCCGACGGTATGGGACGTATACAGTGGGAGTAGATCTTTGCACGCTCGCTCTCACATGGACTAGAAGCCATCTCTGAACTGTGACTCACTAACGTACTCGCTTCAGACAGCTAAATCGGTAAAAACAGTTGATGCACGAGACAGGAAATTCAGAATTAGAGAAAAATGATTCATTCTGCTCGTGTTTCTTGTATCACCGGCAAAAGAACGAATCGTTTAAATTTAGCGCTGCACATTCCGGACAACAATCAAAAGTATTACAGTAAAAAACTACAGTAATACATTAATCTATGATGGAGAAAATAACTTTGTGCTCCGGTGAAGATTTGCGTGCAGAGTTAGACAACGTCAGACCCGGTTAGCAAATGGATGGGGCAAAATTGCATCTCTGCTCTGTCTAAAGCTTGTTCTACTTCACCGAGAGAAGATGTATGCACATCTTACAACAGCTGGGATGCCACTGCAAGTTCAGCAGCTCATCTTAACGGATGATTTTTAAAAATTTAAATTTCATGTATAGATTCCTGTCCTTCCACAATTACTAGGCAACAGCAGCAGGACTCGATAAGCAGTGCAGGAATTTTGGCTCTTTTTTCATTCAGTGAGATGTTTGAAGTAAGCAAGTCTGTAACTAGCCTACAGGAAACACATGCATGACAATATGCTGACTAAATGCCAACCGAAAGTCTTTAGTTTCAGAGACTAAGCTTGTTATGAATTTTACACACACTCCGTATTCAGAGTTCTATTGCACATCTCAAACAATACTTCCCCAGAGAAACCCGCTTCAAAGTTAACTGCCATTAACTTTTTAACGAGCCGTTTGTGGCACCCATAATCAAATTACAATGAAATCAAGTAACAAATCATCCAGATATCGTGTAATGATGAATCGTTATTAATATAATTATATATACACCGAAATTAATATACACTATTATAAATCAGCCTCTGCAACATTCAGATCATAAATCAGCCTCTTCAACATTCAGATCATAAATCAGCTTCTTGTTTACCTGAGATTCAGATTTATGCAACAAAGCTGCACGTTTAGCTGCAATCATTTCCAGGAGCGCTGCGTTCTTTTCGTCACCCTCAGCGCGTAGAGCCTCGGCGGTGGTGTTGTGCAGATGCAACGTTGCCAAGTTCCTGTAAAAACACGAATCAGGATGAACAGAATACAGGTGAAAAAAACACTTCTTTCACACGTGTTCACTAAAAAAGTATTGTCTCCTTAATTCAGAAAATGCTGTTTGTTCTAAAATCAGTAAAGAATACAGTAAGTCATCCCCGTTGAGCAACGTTTCGTTTTAACGATACCGGTCATTTGATAACTTTTTTCACTTAATGATGCACGTTTGGCTTTAACAATGATTTTTTAACTTTGCTCAAGGCTGATTTTTAACAAAATTTTTACCTAATTTGATGCATTAAAACAGACCATACTGGGTTATTCTCATCTAAAAATGCACTAGTAATGTAAACAGTGTAATTATTGTACATGTTTTTGCTTCCCGACTGACCACTGATGCTGCTACTGTATTACTAGCAGTTTGTATCAAGTATCAAGTGACCAGCGAGCAATTCTGTCTGCAACCTACTGCTGTAGCAACCAGATTAAGTAAGTAGGTAAAATTTCCAAGGTCGCCCAAGGGGGCTTTGACTCTGCAGTGTTTATTGTTCAACCACTGACTAGGATTAAACATTAAGGAAAGAGAAACCACTATAGCTAATAAGTGGCTTCAGGCAAACAGGAAGACATTAATCAGTAGAAATACGAATAAAATTCATAGAATGTTTAACTTATATGATCTAAGCAGTATTGACTTTTGCTTCTGGAATGCATGTCAATTCTTTTATATTATTCTCAGTATGGAAGTCTTGGCTTCCGTTTCGCTTAACGTCGCATTTTCTTGGAAGCCATTAACGTCGCTAAGCGAGGACTTACTATAATTTAAATTAAAAATTCCCAGAACGGCTTCAAAAGCACAAAAACACAACCGTTTTTTAAAGGACAAGAAAATGGCCAACCAAAGTAGGCCTTAGAAAATTCGAAATAAAAAATTATATCACCTAAGTATAATTTTAAGTGAGTAAAGTACTCACGTTTTCGCATTTACTCGAATTTTTGCAAAATATTTCAACTGCTGCAGTAAACGTTGGTGCAGACATGTTTCATTTAGTCCGCCAATTGAAAAGCCAGCATGTGACTGATCACGTGGCATGACATCACTCGAACACAGTCGCAGTGAGTTCTGAGCACGTGTACTATAAAGATTTGTGTTGTGGTTCTGTGACGCCATCTAATATGGCGCCGCCGTGACAGTCTCGCGGGAGTATTTAAAATGAAAACAAACAGGAAATTCTTTTAACGTGAGTATGATAAACGCTTAAGATTGCCTCTAACCGTTATAATTCTTTAGCGAAAATTTTCTGAGACTTGCTTTAACTAGGCCTTTTCTTGTCCTTTAAATGTAGAACCTCTGGCTCGAAATGTGGCTTCGTTGGTCGAATTTATCTTCCGCAACATTAATTTACTCTCTGGCCGTTCATTTCTACAATCTATTCAATCGATTGACACTTCTGTGTTCAACAGCACAGTAATTGCTCAGCTGTAATCTCTAACCCCATTCACATTTGCCAAAAGAGCCGCAGTAGCTCGCCACTTTACCTGGCTATAGGTTCCGCAGACGGAAGCGGATCCGGATGCGATGATAACTGAGTACGGGGCGGCGGCGGACGCGGAGGACCCACTCGTTTACCCTCCGGGTTACTTTGCGTACTGTCTGATCTTCGGAAAGCACCGGAAAGACGCTGGTCAAATCCCCGCTCTCTGAACTCTTTGCTGTCTAAAACAGGACACAAAAAATTACATAAAAAGCTAAAGAATAAATTATAATTCTATCATTTCAAAAACCAGGTTGCAACACGATTGTGACCTATCAAAACTTGAGATGAAAAATGTACAAATGCAGGAGTTTTTATAGACAATTGATCTAAAGTTCTAAAAAAATCAATAAAATTGAATGACACGATGTAAAACTTCATTAATACATGTAAATGTACAAGAAGAGTTCCGCCATTGTCTTATTCACTTTGAGACTAAGATTTCTTTTTTATGAATAAATTTATTTATTAACAGAATCATTTATAAAGCAGCAAGATTTCCAAGCAACCATTTTACTTTCACCAAAATACAATTGATTTCAACACTGATTGAAAGACGCCTGCTATACTGATCAGACCAAGCACAAGAAATTTGAACTCAAACGTCAACACAGTCCTTGGCCCATTAACAACTGTTTACAAAGAGGCGCCTCTACTTAAGTCAGACCTTCTCGCTTTTGGACACTGACAAAATTTGGTTTTCGCAGAGAAAAGCGAACGAAATGATCAATTTTGTAAATTAAATTCTTACAAAAAATGTAGCGGGTAATGACTGCAAATTTTGGAGTTTATGTAAGAGGACAATGACGACAATTACGAATATTGTAAAGTTGTAACTGCATCTTGTTAGGTAAGTACCACGCCAGGCTACAATTATACAACGTGACAATGCTAAAAATGAACCAAATTAGACAGATCTAGAATAGCAACAGTTGCAGCTGGTCTACTAGCTGCGAAATAGTTAATTTAGAAACATGTTAACTTAAAGTGACAAAGACACATCGATTGTTACATAATAAAATTTCTTGCTTATATTTTACAAACTTTGCAAGCTATAAAACATAAGTACCTAACGGTAAACATAAAAGAACTGAAAGTTCTGAACAAGCGGAATCATCTCACACGCAACACTGTGTCAGAAAAGCACAAAGTTTCAAACAAAATTTGAAAAAAAACATTTACAGCAATGATAAGACAAATATCCATAAAAAGGAAAACTCAATACAAGAAATGAACATGCTAATACGTGAAAAGCATGCTTGAAATCTGGCTTCAAATACTAAAAATTTTTAAGTATTAAAACATACTAACTGTAATTATCAGTTAAACTTAGTAAGTTTGACTGCTAATCAATCTTACACAAGGAAGTATAGAAAACGGAGACGTATTCGTGCAAACGCAACGAGACGAGGACGAATGTGTTAACGTTACCAGCCAAATTTTTATTATCGTACTGACCCAAGACAAAGTACACTTCATTTATTGGTCTTAACTTACGAGAACGCTTCATCAGATGACAACAAATAAATAAAGTTATCAATTAAAACTACAGACCACTATTTAATTAATAATATAAATACAAAAAATAACCCAGCTAATAAAAACAGATTGATTTACGCATAAGATTTTATCAAGTTTGTCAAAACGAGAACCTAGCACAAAGATAAAATGGGCAGAATTGTTTTAGTATAAAAATCTACTTCATTAAAAGGCTTATACAATTCAAAACGTGCAAAAAGAAAGATGAACTAAGTTTAGTTGAAAAATCAATTATGTAACTACCCAGAAAAACCTAGAAAAGAATAAAAAATAACATTTTTTCAGGTGTTCTAACTACCTACGACTTATACTCATAATTGTGTAAGCTAACAGTATGCAACGTAAGTCAAGAACTTTGAAAATTCAACAAAAACGACAAGCTACGTAAATGAAAATGGTTTCTAAACGGCTTCTTTCGCTAAATACAATGTATAATTTACTGGCTTCTCATCTAGGATTCTCGGACTAGGAAGAAGCAAATTAACAAAACCGTGCAGATGACAACAAAGCAACAAGATGCTGCAAACAGGGAGCCGCCAACACGAGTCATCTACAGTGTGCTCGGCGGTGATTCCGGCGTGCTGGTGCGTAGCTAGCTAGGTGGCACTCCGAACAGTGCAGGGTATGCGATGCAACTAGCTACTTCACAATACACTACTGCAGAGAAATTGACATACCCCTGACTGGTTCCGGAGGTTCGGCCGGTTGCCTTGACAACGCTTCCGTCTGAGGCACGGCGTCCGCGGATCGTTTTGGCAGTGCTTCGGAAAAGGGTGCCGTGTCTGAAGGTTGCTCTGACATGGCTTCAACACAAGGTGCCTCATCTGCAGATTCTTTTGGAAAGATCTTTGCATTCACGAGTTGCCTTTGCAAACACTCGGACTGCGGTGCAGCATCTGTCTGTTGTCTTGATGACATCTTAAACGTTGCATCCGAGGGCATATCAAACACATCGTCTGATTCGTATGTCGCTGTCTCTCCTTGGCCCCTCTCATAACCGTATGTCGCCTCCGGGCCGTACTCGCTGTCAGAGCTGTCTGAGCCATTCGACACCGGACTTTCGCTACCGTCGTCATTACCGGCAACTACATCGCTGCCACCTGCTGGTGGCAATTGTTCAACTGTCGTGCTGCCAGATATGTACCCACTTTCGTCAGTTCGAGTTTGTTCGGTTTTATTAAGGTCTTTATTGCCAATGTATTCGATATCAGCACTAGTATTGCTATAAACACTATCTCTATCTACATCAGCATCAACATTGAGAGATGAGGCACTTTGGTCAGCCCATTCAGCCACGCCCGACGCTCCATATTCAGCACCAAAACTTTTTTGGGTGGGACTGAATGGGGTTTCATCTAATGCAGATAGCACAGTCTGCATTTTGCGGCCCAGATTTTGCGATTTTTCGGACAAAGTACGACCTAAAACGTCAATTTTGCCTGGAAACTTCCGGCTTAGCTGCCCCGTTTTTTGGGTCATTGTCTTCGAAAACGAATCCATCGTTTGCGGAAAGTTACGACTGAAGGAGTCGACTCTTTGCGGAATGTTCCGGCCAAACGCGTCAACCTTTTGTGGCAAGTTGCGGCTAAAAGCATCGACTTTCTCCGGGAGGTTTCGGCCGATGTCCTTTGCACTGTCCGTGAAGACGTCTTTAGCCAATGAGAGATTCTGTTTGACGACTTCGCGGTCAGGCATCGGCAGACCTTGGCAAATAAGTAACAATGTAAATAAGCGACCTGTCTTTCCAAAATCTTAATCATCTAGATGGGGCGCTAAAATACAGGGTGTCTCAAAAGCCATTATACATTTTACATGTTCTAGAACTTTTTTTAACAATCACAACAAAATGTTTGAAAACGGGTACAAATGAAGTACAGTAAGTCCTCACTTAACAACTCATCGTTCAGAGAAGTTTCGTTTTAACGACGTTGAACATTTGACCCCTTTTAAGCAAGCAGAAAGAAATTGATGACTAGAACACATAAAGAAACTCATAGAACGTTTAATTTATATGATTTAAACAGCATTGATTTTTGCCTCCGGAACGTATCTCAATTCTTTTACATTACTTTCTTTGGAAATTTTGGTTTCGTTTAACGACGTTTCACTTAACATCGCGTTTTACTGGAATGCATTAGCGACGTTAAGCGAGGACTTATTGTAATACCTTGGATAATTCTTTTAGTAAAATTAGATCAAAATCTGAAAAGAACTACTGCAGTAAGAGATTTGCTATTTTCAATACCTCCTTCAGGGAAAGTACTTCAGAAACGAATTCAATAGCAAGTTGGGTATCTTACATTGAGAAAGTCTGAGTACTCGCGCCACATGAGTTGTGAAGGAACGTTGCACCTTGACGGAAAACTAAGAAACTTCCAGACAACATTTTTTTAGCTCATTAAAATAGCATTTTTGGACACTTGGGAAAACCGTTGTGGCATTTTCCCGAATGTGCAAATGAGGATTCAGAGGAAAAAGCTTGAAATATTTCACTTCCTACATTTTTAGACACTTCGGAAAACCTCTGTGGCATTTTTTCGAATGTGCAAATGAGGATTCAGAGGAAAAAGCTTGAAATATTTCACTCCCTACATTTTTAGACACTTCGGAAAACCTAGATGGATGCTCTATCCTCACGTGGTCGCATTTTGTGCCATTTTTGCATTGAAATAACGTGTAAAAAATGAGGAGAAATACTTTAAAATGTGAAGAAAGGGAGGTTGTCATTAAAATGGGGAATTTCCGTTAAACAGGTAGGGTTGAAATGTCTTACTGCTAACCTAGACTAAATATAGTTTTTACAAAATTTAGTTACAACGGTTTACATGATGCTCTGAATTTCCACCAAACTTGAGCTGATCAAAAGGCCTCATGCCAGACTGATTTTGTGTATCACTTCTAGCGTTACTGTCAGCAGTGTGTTTCCAGTCAAAAAATAAACAAGAAGAATTGATAAAGGCCCCTTTTGATTCATGTAAGAGCTTGCTGAGATCGAAGCAAAATTCAAAAAGAAAATTAGAAATCAATGAAGTAGCAGTCATTTATTTATTTGGAAACACGGTTATATAGGCTAGGAAACAATGTCAAAATATACAGTTTAACATTAATGATTACGACATGTGTGCTTGCAAACCAAAACCGTTCATGTGTGGGCAAAGTTAAAACTACGTTATGATGCTTCAAAGTAGAATGACCCAAAAATTTGGTCAAATGCCAGTTTTTTGTTTTTTATAAAAACAAATGCTAAATATATAGGACTTTTACATTCGAGCACCAAATTATCAAGAAAGTGTTCGAAAATACTAAAAATCTAATTTTACAACCCAGTATCCACTTTTCTGCCTAGAAACTATTACTGCAACTGCAAAAAACTTGTATTTTCAAACTCCGATTGTAGCTCGTGGAAGCAGTCATTTTGCTTCTGGTTTTCTCTGTTGCCAAGCCCAATTCTTCGTCAAGAAGAGCCATCTACTGGATTTAAACATAACTTCAATGTGTTTTTGCAAAGTCCAAAGCAACCAACATTTGTGCGGTTGCTAAGTGTTTCGCAGAAATGCAACAAAAAACAATGGCTGACTTTAACAGTGATTTTCTCAAGATTATGTTTCTCAGTGTGCAGCCTGCACCTCAACTTCAACGTAGATTATCTCAGCTTAGAAATAACGTACAACAATGAACTTGGTATCAAAATGATCATCATGAAATGGAGATTCAGGATATGTGAATAAATAGAAAAGCTTAGCTTCTTATGGACGATTTTACTAACCAAGCACACATATGAAATCATGTATGCACCACTGATGGCAAGAACTAGAAGTAAAAACTTCTCAGGCGCTTGCACTGTTGTAAAAACATCCAAATGATAATTGAAAAAAGAAAAAAACCCAGGGTTTTAGGCAATTTAAAAGGGAAAAACTTGTGCAAAACAGCATAGCAGTGACGAGTAAAAGAATGTTCAAAAGGATAGGAAGAGTGGCTTGTGAAGATTTACCTCAATGAGATCAGAAAGCGCTCCAGGTTCTACTAAAAAAACCACAAGCTTATGACTGTTGTGTCACACAGGAACAATGCGTGATCACGGAGACTAATTTCTACATGCGGCAAAGTGTATAGTGACTTTTGAGACACCCTGTGTGATTTACACACTTCGCAAGTTGCTGAAGTTATTACTTAAGAAAAATGAAAAACGGTAAAGATTTCTCCGAAAAAATTAGCAGTCTTCGGGAAATGCCAAAAAACAAAAACAACGATAACGACGACGAAAATTTGTTAGTTAAGATAAACAAGCAATAAACTGTGTGAAAAAATGCAGAAAGTACATAGATAGAAGACTAACTAAACGAATAGAAAACAGCCGTATGCAAACGCTGACAGCACAGTGACCAATAGAAACGTTCAATACAAAACAAAATGCTATAACACTGCATACTATAAATGTTTGTCAAGAGAATTCCAAATGTGTATCCAAATATCACAGGCAAAACAAGAGAAATAAATCGAAAGAAATGCTAAAGTTCCTTGCAAAATGAAGAAGTTTTTGTATTTTGTTAAAATGCCGTCCGCAACGCGACACGAAAATTAAAAGCAAATGAGGCAAGATGGTATACCACGAGCAGAGATCTCTAGTGACAATTACCCAAAGCAGATAGCATGTGCTCCTCCTTTAAGCTCCGTGTGTCAAGTTTGGCATCTACCGAGAGGCTGTCTTGGCTAACGTCAGACGGAGCGCTGATAGAACTTAACTGCAGAAAAAAAACAGGAAATCCTTGGTAACGTTGCTTTTAACAGTTTCAAACAAACACGTTTTTTAAAGGCTTAACCCTTTCACTACGTAACTGCTTTTTAACTGAGCCACAATGACTTTTGCACATCTGACAATAACATCTTGTGGTGTGTTAGTAAAAGAGAACCTTGTAAATACACAAGTAGTGGTCCATTATTGAGTACTAATATAAAATATTAATTTTACTTCCACACATGCACACACATATGAGCACTCAAGCACGCACACACACATGCACTCACGCACACACACACACATATGCACACACTCATAAATAAGCATGTACTTATATTCAAAACCCAGTTTTTAGAAAAGACACTGTACTAATTTATAATATGCAATCATTTTATAAGAATGCAGAACAAGTGACTAAACACGTTTCATCAACTATCTACAAACAATTTTGCATGAAAATCTACTATACAGTACAGTATTATGGAATGCACCTGGCTTCAGATGCTGATTGGCTGGTTAACGTTACTTGTTGTGAAGCAACCCCAATCCCACGGCTGTTAAACTTTTCTAACAATGTCTTGCATGGCTGTAGCAGTGAAATAAACGGACCTGGGTGACTGTGCTTAGTGCTGAGCTCGGGCGGCAGACTACCATCTTCTGTCCGTTGCATCAAAAACATAGGCGGCAGTGTGCCACCTTCAGTAGTGAAAGGGCTAAATGTTGTTTATGTGTCATCTATGTGAGGAACAGCTGTGTACAAAAAATCATGAGAAAACAACTGCAGCAAAAATAACGCATAACGTTAGATCAACGCAACTTTGGTTGCATATAGTCTAAAGTTGGCGATGTCCTTCTGCCTTTTCATTAAGCGCACCACAACCAAGACGGAACTTCTACGTACATACCGAACCGAGTTTGGCAAACTAAATCACGAGGTGTTTTACTTTAAATGTATTTTGAACAGCTAGCAGTCTTTTTAAAATTCAAAAAATCTCATAAATTCGCTAGTAGTTTTGGCTTGGTTCAAATTAGCTACCTAACGATTCTGCAAAGCAAGTACAGTGTTCCCTCACTTATCGCGGGTGTTCCGTTCCAGGCCCACCCGCAATAAGTGAATTTCCGCGAAGTAGGGACGCTATACTTATTTTAGTAGTTATACATTATTTTAAGTTTTTATAAACCCTCCCCACACTCTTACACATAACCCTTTCCCATTCAGTTAATAACTTTTCCCATACTGTACATGTACCTTTTAAAAAACTTTACATAAATGTTCATAAAAATGTTCTAAACTCTTAAAAACCTAGATACGTAATTTTGACGGAGTACCGCAAAAACACGCGAAACAGCGAAAATACCCGCGATTAACATTTTACATTTAATATTTCTGAAAACCCGCGAAACAGCGAGTCCGCGAGGGAACACCGTATTTGGCACATCAATACGAAGAGTTGTATGCCAACTTTATCTGTTTAATCAAATGAAAAATAAACACCTTAGCAAGAATATCTCAGCAGGTGAGCAAAATAAATTTTTCAGATCACAATGAGATCACTGCCATTAGATGACAATAACGGAGAATGCATTTTGCAGCTAGTTTTCTATGATTGATTTACACTGGTTGTCAAGGCAACATAACTGGTTTTTCCTTTTTGACAATTAAAGAAGCTTTTAAAAAACGCAAACTGTATTTGGACCCATATAATTTTTTTACATTACTTTATGCACAAATAAAATCTCCCGTGTGCTCCATTGCATTTCTGTACCACAATCACCAGCACAAGGCAATATTAAACTTGAGGAGTTATAGGATAGGTGCACGACAGCCTTTACCAGCTGCAGAAAAAATGAAATCCGTAAATCGTAACTTTACCATCAGAGTTGATTGGCTGCACGCCAGGTTTTTATAAGCGAGAAACTGTCCTACCATATTTCCAAGAAAATAATCGTTTTTTTTCAAATAATAAGTTTGAAAACGTTTGCGAACATACGAGGAACCATCTTGGCTAGTGGCTAGCCGTCACGTTAAGCGACAATCGACAAAATGCTGCCAAGATAAAAATGTTTACCTTGGAGAAGCCATGCTTGATAGGGTTCAGGATTCCCTATCAGAAACAGAATTCAGTTCAATTCGAATTTTTGACATACAACTCGAATCAAACCAAATTTCAATATTTCAAGTCCGAATCGAAATTTAATTAAGTTTTAAAGATTTTCGCATAATTTTCGAATCACTAATAAAAGGCAGTCTCGCAAAGATCATGCATATTGCTTAATTTCATTGTGCAGTAGAAAAACCACTAATTTGCTTATAAATTGTGCGCAGAAATCACGTTAAATTATGCTGATTGCATGCTGTTTCAATCATTTTAACGATAAAGAACGTATGTAGTTGAACTGGTGACTTACTCGAATCCATATTTTAGGTTTGAATCGAACTCGAATTAAAAAAAAAACTCGATGCCCATCGCAAACATGGAAAATATTGCATTCAGAAAACTCACCTGGGATAAACTAGGCTCAGGACGAAGAGCACCGCTGCTGCCACTGCTACTCGGCGTCCCCGGAAACGCATCTTTCTGCCAATAGTGAGTATGAAGAATTTCTAGCACCTAGGTAAATAAAACCTATTTGAATGTGAACCACAGAAACCGCTGGATGAAGAAAGAACATCTTTATTTCGTCTTTTTTAAAAACTTTTTCATCATATAAATGGAAATCTGATATTGCAGCACGTTGATGCGAAAGCTTTCAATAAACCAATTGTGAAATACAGCCCTATGAAGAACCATTGTGGAAGCTTTTCCCTTACTGTACATGTACCTTTTAAAAAACTTTATTTAAATGTTCATAATTGTGTACAATCTCACGTCGGCAAGTAGCATCTCAAGCGGGTGTAAGTACTACATTTCGTTTTTGGTGTGTATTCATCCGCCGAATAAACACACTATTTACTGTAAATGGTAATTCTTTATGATTTATAATATTCTTTTAATGTTAGAATTAATATATTTTTAATATATCTTTCTACATTTTCTGATTTTTTTATGCAAAATTCATCAAATCTATACATTACTGTACAATACGTACTACGCATGTGCAAAAATACTTTAGACGGGGTACCGCAAAAACCTGCGAAACAGCGAAATTACTGCGATAAATATTTTAAATTAATATTTTTGAAAACCCGCAAAACAGCGAGTCCGCGATAAACGCACCGCGAAGTAGCGAGGGAACCCTGTATATATATATATATGTACTATACTGTATACGGAACACTGTATACTGTATACGGAACACTGTATATATATATATGTACTATACAGGACGTTATAAAGATAACCTCTATGTAATATATCTGGGCCAACCCAGCACCTAGTATTTTATGAATCAGACAGGCGTTTCACAGGGAACTATCCCCTGCCTACACTTTTATAACATTAAATGTATTAAGCGATCACGTAGTTAATGAGATGGAGACAATATCACTTAGCTTTAAAGTCATTCGTTATATAATTAAACTACGGAAGACTAAGTTCTTACTATGTACAGAACACTTCATAATTAGCCTTACGGTAGAATAAGTCTAATTTTAAATTTATATAATATACAATATATTATATACAATAATATACATAATAATATATATACAATAATACACTTTATACACAATAATTGAGCTATCGGAAATACGTTTACGACAACATTGTTGTAACGCTAAAATAGAAAACAAAATATTCGTAGCTATCCTAAACAATTCATCGCAAGTAAGACATCATTATGTTACTGATTAATGGTATTTTAATTTCACTAATGTTAAGAATTGATAAACTGACGCAAAAATTTCTCATTAGGTGGAAATTGAATCCTGCTTACGACCAACCTCCGGAAGCTATTGTGGTCGTACGTCGAAGACAATCTGCACATAAAGATGAGTAAGAAATGCATGAAGAACAGTACTTACCTGAAAGGCCGAAGCCATGCCTCCAACACCAAAGTTTGCATAGGTTATTTCAAGCCCCGCTGTGCAAACCTTCATCATCTGCAACATCCCCTTCCAAACTCCTTTACTGACAGGCTGTAAGACAAAATAAACTACCAACTGACTGACTCACTACCTGACCAAGTGATTACAAAGTTCATCCCACGTTTGTGCCTCATTAAAAACTATGCATGGAAAACGAAAAAATGACTTAACCATCGAGACAAGAAAGAATGTATACGCCAAATTAAAAAGTCAGTCTGTTTGAGACGTATCATTCGGTTGCTTAGTGACGATCGTATTTTAAGAGGTACAGTAAGTGAAAAAATCTTTCGTACAACCATCTTACGTTCGATTAGCGGAAAGCTACATTATAATCACACACTTCACCTTGAAACTAATGGAAGAGAATGAGGGTTATAAAAACACGAAGAATTTACTTACATTTACCACATTAACATACAATTCAACATACTAATTGACAAAAAATATACAGAACATATTGCTCATCGTATTATGGATGCCAGTCATAACGACTAGATACTAAAACTACTGATCGTTTGTGTGTAGCCTGGAATATAGGCATACAAAGAATGTTCGGCTTGCCGTGGCGTACTCACGGAAAATACAATACAAATGATACGATATCTACGTAAAACTGTATGTAGTGATGCTAGGACCATCTCGGATTTAGATATTTGAGCGTTTTGTTAAATGTGAACGATCTGGATATTTTTCAGTTTCGGAAACTGAACAATCACGTTATAATGGAGCATCATGTTGCTAATTTAACGGGAGAGAATATAGTCAATATAGAAAAAGTACTGAACAATGCACAATCTTCCTAGGCAGGAAATCTTGTTTGAATGACAAACAGCAAAATCAACAGTACAATAAAGATGCTGGTATTAATAGGTGAGAAAGTTTTATTTGTGTTTAATGTACAGTAACTCGCCACACATTCAATGAAATTGGTTACTTGTTACATTACTCAACTCACCACACATTCAATGAAATCGATTACTTGTTACATTACTCAACTCACCACACATTCAATGAAATCGTTTACTTGTTACATTACTCAACTCACCACACATTCAATGAAATCGTTTACTTGTTACATTACTCAACTCACCACACATTCAAAGAAATCGATTACTTGTTACATTACTCAACTCACCACACATTCAATGAAATCATTTACTTGTTACATTACTCAACTCACCACACATTCAATGAAATCGTTTACTTGTTACATTACTCAACTCACCACACATTCAATGAAATCGTTTACTTGTTACTTTACTCAACTCACCACACATTCAATGAAATCGTTTACTTGTTACTTTACTCAACTCACCACACATTCAATGAAATCGTTTACTTGTTACATTACTCAACTCACTACACATTCAATGAAATCGTTTACTTGTTACATTACTCAACTCACCACACATTCAATGAAATCGTTCACTTGTTATATTACTCAACTTACCACACATTCAATGAAATTGATTACTTGTTATATTACTCAACTCACTACACATTCAATGAAATTGATTACTTGTTACATTACTCAACTCACCACACATTCAATGAAATCGTTTACTTGTTACTTTACTCAACTCACCACACATTCAATGAAATCGTTTACTTGTTACTTTACTCAACTCACCACACATTCAATGAAATCGTTTACTTGTTACATTACTCAACTCACCACACATTCAATGAAATCGTTTACCTGTTACATTACTCAACTCACCACACATTCAATGAAATCGATTACTTGTTACATAACTCAACTCACCACACATTCGATGAAATCGTCTTCCCCGAGCTTTTTATCGAGGGCCAGGTTACGATTTAACCGGCTGCAGACGAGATTGCGAAAACTTTCGTCCTCCATCAGCTTCTTCACTCTGTTCATCTTGAGCCAACCGACGCCCTGACCGTCAAGGACCGAGTCGATGACCTCCTTGAGGAATGCCGCATTCTCGCTGAAATACAAGAGCTAAAATGTTAACCGTGGTCCCACCTAAAGACTCACCGTGTGAAGGATGGAAATAACAAAAGTTGAATTATTCAAAGAAGTAAGATTAATATGGGAGCAGACGATAGAATAGGAATTTGAAAGGGCAATGCATACGTTGACGTACGGAATAATGAAATAAACCCACAATTGCTTAATTCTTGCAATGAAACTTGATTAACAGCTGGAAAATGTGAAAAACTTGGAAGGAATCAAAATAACGTTCATTGCCATTAGATCATATAATCTAGTTATGCAGCAAAAAACATCATCACGATATTATATACACTCATATCTCGGTTTTCCGGATCTCGCTTTTACGGATAACGGAAGAATCGGTCAAAATCTGGATCATTAAAACATCCTTACACGTTATTACCAGACACAGTCCATTGTTTCACAAGTTGACCGCTAGTTGGCAGGCTGTCACTTTGTTTACATCGCGTAACTCAGTGTAACCACGTGTATAACTGTATATCTCTACGTATAAAACCATAGAGTCAATTATGTGGAGTTATTTGAGACAATTGCCGACAGTTTTTATATACTTTTGCATAGGAGCGGTCCGTATCAGGCGTTTTTGAAACAATTAGGTGATTGATTCTATATTACTGTGAGTCTAATACACGGCGCCTATTGTATTAGTTTAGTATCGGTAAATACGGACAATCGGCAAATTCGGAACAAAGTCTCCCCACTTTTGTCCGACAAACCGAGATATGAGAGTAAAGAAAAATCATGGAATCGCTTGAAAATTATTACACTGATGTTACATTCGTTTAGATATAAATACCAAAAATTTTACTTATTCTGTTAGATATCTCCAAAGATACAGAGGTCTTAAATCAGCAAGTTAGAAACTAAATCACTGCAAGATGGACGAAAGCACTTCTTCTAGACGAAATGAGTTACTTATCCCCCCGTTAATACAGCATCTACTTCTTTTAATGGGTAATAGGTCATAGAATTCGACAATCTTTGCTTTTATTAGTGCCTCTGTGTCAAATGACTGTGTGGTCATTGTACACTTTCTCTTTAAGGGAATTCCAAAAACTGTACTCCACAGGACAACGTCCCGTTTTTATACTGGCAACAAATCTTTATCGATGCTTTACTTTCAGTGGTGACGACAATGATGTAAACTGGTTGCTTCTTTTATTTTTCTGCTGCCATCTGTTGAGTGTTTCAGATATAAACGTAGCTGTTCATCATAAGCTGACATTGTTCCGGCTTTTAAATTTTTAACACGCAAAAGCTTTTCAGCCAAAACTCAACACCAACTAAGGCTACAAACATGTAACATTCACAGATAACGTACTGTAATACTACGCTGTGAAAATTCAACTCTGTAGGCTGCTTGCTTTGAATATTATTCCAGTTTAGCACATTTTTTATGACAGCATTAGCAAATCTTAATTCATTTATAATTGGTCATCAGCCAGTCCGGCATAACCAATTAAATGGATTATTTTGTAATTAATTCCGAGCCAAGTAATGCAAGAATCATTCGCAGGTGATTAATTTAGCAATATTAAAACACAAGAAAACCCTCCACTTACATAAAGCTTAAAAAATTCGTCTTGGGGAATTTTATACCACCTACATACTGCCTTTTTGCACATTAGACTTGCGTCGACAGTAACGCTGTATAAAACTTGTCAACCATTTTGATGATGAGTCATTTGAAACAAGTTTAGATAACACTGAGTAAAGTTTGAAAAAATAATCAGAGCATTCGTTGTGCAAACGTCACAAACTAAATTTAAAATTTAAAATTGTCAATAAGATTAAAACTATTCCGGTTAGTGAATTGTTCAACGACATTTTACCAATTGGTGAAAACATTTTGAATAATTAATAATTTTCTTTTATAGTTACATAAGTCTTTCCAGCAGGTAAGTAAAATGCTAAGTAATATAACTTTGCATGGAAATTTAGGACATAGTTTAACATTTCCTTTTCTTCCCCTGATTTACGTTTGTGTATATGACATCACGTAATGGCGGCGCTGGAAGAGTATTGTGGGAGATTTAAAATGAAAACAAACAAAAAATCCTTTCAATGCGAGTACGATATTCACATAAAATTGTTAAAAGTAATATAATTCTTCAAGGCAATTTTTCTGAAACCTACTTCAGTTACCCGTTTTCTTGTCCTTTAAGGCCTGTAATGTAAATAAATATTTTTAAATTGAAATGGAACCAAAGGGAGAAAGAAAGATTTTGTTAATTAAGTATGCATCGTTTCAAAGGATATAGCTACAGTGCACATTAAACACAGCAAAACAACATTTTGATAATGATGTCACAAATATTGCTGAAATACACAATTGGACAAAAACAGAACAAATAAGCGAATTTTCAAACCTTTGCACGTTGCTGCGCGCCTCTAACGAATGCTGCTTCTGCAAATCACGTCGACGCTGATGTGCAGCAGCGCGCATCGCTCTCGGCTGAACTAGACTCGACTTGGCCGCCAACTTTCTGCTGGCTTTCGGAAACGGTGCAAACGGCTGCCTTTCTCGATACCGTGCTTGTGGAGGCACCTGGCGAGGACTAGGCGAACCTAAAAGCAATCTCAATTTTACTCACGTGGTGCTGCATAGTCAATTTATTTTGGGTATTTAACAAAACTTCTAATAAATCTGCTTTTTAAAAACGTTTTTTAAAACAGTTCATCACACTGCAAACCAGTGGCGGCTCGAGTATAGGTACTGTGGTATTGCAGCACCCCGTTTTCACTCATTATTATCAATAATATTCAATATATAGAAGTCTTTCTTCTTTAGTTGTTTTTTACTTGTGCAGAACTGAAGTACGCGAGGGAAGTACAATTTGCTTCACAGCCCAAGCAATGTGATGTTTGGCTGTTGTGCGCATGCGGTCATACGCACATACGTACACGCTAGCATCTGCTGCTAGGTAGAAGAGTACTGTCTCGAACCCAGTAACAATTGCCACGTGCTTACCGTGTACCGTGATATTTTCAGATGTGATAAAGTGTAAACTTAGCGTGTGCGCTTAAAACATAAATTATTTAATAATGGACGCCTGGCATCCCCAAGAAATAAGTTCTGTGGCTGTAAGTGAACTACAACAGCTTAATTTTTCACAGTTGTCTCTCCATGAGAAAGTTGCAGTTAAGAAAGGAGGCTGTTCAACAACCAATCTCCGTATACATTAAAATTACATATGTTTGTTAGGTTTTACACAGTATTAAAGCAATGGTTAAAGAAGCATCGCCTCCACTAATTTTAACTACGAGCCGCCACTGGTTAAAAGTATGCCCTCATATTAACCAATGACATAAATTCTCTCACAACATCTTAAAGAAAAAACAATTACTGAACATTGGCACAATGCCAAACTTGTACAGCAAATGAAGAAAGGTACATAAATGGAGCAACATTCTATTTAAGTCTGAGAAAAAAGTCAGAATTGAAAAACGTAAAATTTTTTCAACCGTTGAATAAAATATGTAATTAGTGACATGCACAAAACACCATCTAAAGAGAATTAAGAACAAAATTCCTTGAAGTACCTGTTCTTTAGTTAAAGAAAAACTGGTGTAAGCATAGATTAAGTACGATGCTTGCACAGTACAGAGATTGCTAGCCTGCATATCGAACAAGGAGTCAAAAAGTGTGTTACTGTTTTTGCCCAACAATACAATACAGTTTTTGCATTGTACAAAAATGGTGTCCATTTGTTTACCAAGCAGAACAGAGAATTTGTATAACAATATGACACCCATTGTTTACCACACAACAGAACAGAGAATTTGTATTACAACATGATGCACATTGTTTGCCACACAGCAGACCAGAGAATTTGTATTACAACATGATGCACATTGTTTACCACACAGCAGACCAGAGAATTTGTATTACTATATAACACCCATTGTTTACCACCCAGCATACCAGAGAATTTGTATTACAACATGACACCCATTGTTTACCACCCAGCATACCAGAGAATTTGTATTACAACATGACACCCAATGTTTGTCTCATTTTGTGGGAGTCCAGCAATCTCTCTCTGTGCACATGCAATATTTAAATCTATGATGTAAAGACAGACAGCACCACATAGCAACTAACCGCTAAACATTAAATGAAGTTTAGAGTTACATTTAGCAATGAGAAACGAGGTCTAAACTACAAGCCCACAAAGAAAGTCGGGAAAGCAGGAAAAAGCAAAAAAAAATTTCAACGCAGCTCTACACTACCTTAGGATCAAATGCACAACAGCAGAAAAACCTCTTTAATACATAGATATGGCTGAATAATATGTCGAAGGCAAGGAACAAAAGCAGGATCAAACGCACAATAGTAAAAAAACCTGTTAAATTGTACACAGATATGGCTGAATAAGAGGGCCAAGGCAAGGAACAAACGACTGGTTAATGCTTGGCTATAAGAATCAGGCAGGAGCAGAAGATTAAGTGGGATAGGGTGATAGTTGGAAATGTGGACTGACGAACGGACGTACAATCAGATACGGATCAGTTTTACGGCAAAACTCACCACCGAATAAGTCATTGAGAAGGTTCGACGTTGTCGCTGCGTATCCGTTCAACTCGCTACTTATAGTCGACATGATGCCGACTTCACGCTGGCCATCACTGACTCCGGGGGGTGGGGTCGCTCCTTGGGAGAGGGAGGTCACGCCGGCAGGGACGGGACTAGGACATCCGGTCGACTCTAAATCGCTGCACACCTGCCGAACCCTCCGATCTGGATCGGGCGTGGAAGAACTATGTGGAAAAATTTGTTCTGTTAGCCAATAAAAACTACCAAAAGTTAGATGAATCTAATGCTGTACTGAACTAATAAGTTTTCTCGCTTGACTTTTTTCCGTGAAATACTTCCTGACATTTTAAACGTGTGTTGTTCTCTTCTTGTTAGACATTAAGGTGTGTAAATGGTGACACTAATATCTGTGCTTTCTGTGCGCTTCTTGGTTATAAGCTTCATAACAACAGACATAATTGTTTGAACTGTTCTTATTCAATCTCTCAGAATATCCCAACATTTCGTCTTGATAAAGAACATTTTGTAGTTTTAACAACTTACAAAAGCTAAATGCGACATCAATAAAGCCCAGAGCTGCACCGTTTCAGCTCAACTCGAGCCGGTTTATTTCTACAGTCAACCAAGCTGATAAGAAACCCATGTTTAGTCGTGCCAGTCGCTCAGTGATGGGAGTCAAGCTAGCCGACATTTTGACTGGCTGTGAAATTTTTTGCTCTTGCGGTAATCACTTGACACTGCAAATCACTGGTTGAAATATGGCAAATGAATCGTGGATTCGTGGTCAGACCATGCGTGTGCTGGCAGAGATACTTCAGAAATTTTTGAACGAGAACACTGGTCAATCCAAAATTAAATACACATTACAGTTAGCTTGTGTTGAGGTTTAACTGACTTAGCTGATTTATTCTGTAAGCCAACCTCAGCCGAGCTAGCTGATTTACTGTGTGAGTCAGCTGATGTAGTAGCAACTGATTCAGCTTCAGTCGAGCTAGATGATTTACTGTGTAAGTCAGCTGATGTAGTAGCAACTGACTCAGCTTCAGCCAAGCTAGCTGATTTACTGTGTGAGTCAGCTGATGTAGTAGCAACTGACTCAGCTTCAGCTGAGCTAGCCGACTTACTGTGTAAGTCCGCTGATGTAGTAGCAACTGATTCAGCTTCAGCCAAGCTAGCTGATTTACTGTGTGAGTCAGCTGATGTAGTAGCAACTGATTCAGCTTCAGCCGAGCTAGCTGATTTACTGTGTGCGTCAGCTGATGTAGTAGCAACTGACTCCGCTTCAGCCGAGCTAGCTGATTTACTGTGTGAGTCAGCTGATGTAGTAGCAACTGATTCAGCTTCAGTCGAGCTAGATGATTTACTGTGTGAGTCAGCTGATGTAGTAGCAACTGACTCAGCTTCAGCCGAGCTAGCTGATTTACTGTGTAAGTCAGCTGATGTAGAGGCAACTGACTCAGCTTCAGCTGAGCTAGCCGACTTACTGTGTAAGTCCGCTGATGTAGTAGCAACTGATTCAGCTTCAGCCAAGCTAGCTGATTTACTGTGTGCGTCAGCTGATGTAGTAGCAACTGACTCAGCTTCGGCATCTAAACCTCAAGCATAAGCTTCAGGCGACAACGCAAGTAATCGCCAGAATAAAAAATCAATGCCTTCGACTGTTTACGAAAAATTCCAATAATGTTAACAAAGCTGATGGCGAACATCAGTCTTCTTTGAATAACGCAAAGCGCCATGGTCAAAAATGATGTTTGGACGATGGCAGTTTTCATTACGTTTTAAAAATACGAGCGCACAAAAAATGCAATGTATTGCAAAAGCAGATATTAGCTCAACACACCACAAAGGTTTGACAAATGAAAAGCAGCACTTCATTAATAACTGACACATATACAGATAACAAGAATGTTTATTCTGCACACATTTGTGATTGTTTATTTCAGCCTATTGCTTGTCAAACAAATAACAGCCTGAACGACGTCTGCAGATGAAGGTTTCTTTTCAAACCGTCCACTTTACTAAGAAAACAACCACTTTAACAATGCAACAAAGCTTTTTGCACTGGAAAAGTGAGAAATTGACTATTAAATTGCACAAATGATAAATCGGCTTGTTCTTCAACGATCTATTCTCCGGGGGGGATTAATGTCGCTGAGCTCGAGTGACTTTAATGCAAAATCCAGGCACCAAGAAATCAAATTCTGCAATTTTTCCTCAGCCAGCGGTGTTCGTGATTTTTGAAAATTGAGACATCCTGCGAACGTGATTTATGACACGAAAGCTTGATTTGGCACAACTCATGCGAATCAAATTTTGAGATGAAAGGGTAACCAGGTGTAATAATTAGGTAAAACTTATCAATTCAACACAGCAAGAGTGTTAGTTAAATTAAAATGAGAAACTAATTTGACTTCTGTCGTTACGCGAAAGAATTATTATCACACAAACACAATTTCACGTTCGTGCCACTAGTTCTTCACTGTTAGATGCATTTTACCATTCCCTAGTTAGGCGGGCACTAGCGCCTGCATTTCAGAAACGCATTGCACAAAAAACAGGTGCTGTACCTCTCAGTTCAGGTGTGTTAGTTTGTGATGAACTACACATGTTCGACAGCTCATACGTGAGCACAGGGGTAAATTTGAAATTTGAACTTTTATCTTAAAACTTGCCTAGTTTTAGTACACCACACTGAATATCTTACAGTAGTACTGCACTTCAATTTTTGCTTTCACAAACACGTGCAACGTTATTGATGTCTTTGAATGTTATTGATGCCTTTGAAAATTATGTTAGTTTGTGATGTCATCACTAGTTGGGGGGCTCGCCTGCTGTTAATTAAGTTTCTAATCAATAATTTATATATAAGAAATGCTTTTGCAGTATAACTTGTGTTAAAATGTATACTTTTTATCGGACTTGAAAATGGGGGAGTATGTAAAAAATCATCCTGTCTTCCTTTAAATTTATTATTCCAAATAACAAATGAAACAAGTTAAATCAAGTTAAGTTGCAAACAGTATTAGAATTGCGCATAAAGTAATCGGTTTCCGGATTTGATTATTGCAGCACTCACCCGGAACGACCCAACGACGTGTCTGTAGAATGTTGGGAAGACCCTCGTGAGACATGACCGGGACAAATGGTCGACGGAGCGTCCGATTCCGTATATGCAGCACTGTCGCTTTCGTGATCGCTACCGCTCGACGGCGTCTGCAAGAAACACTGAAATGACCAACCCCGTCAGAAGTCAACACTTTACAACTCGTGGCAATGTAACAGTATTAATCTGTGTAATGTTGAAAACTATAATTTCATCAGTAAGTTTGACGATACATACTTATATATGGAAGTTTTGCTTTGTACTTGTATGTATTTTTAATCTAGCTTATTAACTGTCCGTAATTACGCTTACTACTAGGGTACATAGATTACCCGCGGTGCACATCTCGAATTGTTAAAATGCTCCAAGTGTATTTTTGAAAATGCAAAAAATGTTATGTAACATTTGAAGGGATTGCTAATGCAAATTTCAAGAATAAACGTTATTTTACTACAACAATACTACTACTTGCTGCTGCTGCTGCTGTCACCGCTGAATGCCACATGTACGTTCAGTTTTTGTTTCGTATCTTGCAGCTATAAAAAATGTTTTATTGTGATGTAGTCTTGTGATCACAGTTTTTGATTTTATTATGTATCTACGATACCACAAATGTGAAGCATATTAAATAAGCTTTCTTATATGCATAGTTCGAATTAGATTGATACATTATACATTACACAATGTATTGCATGTAACAGTTACAAAAAAGGAGACACAGAACCCATTTGAATTGAGTAACAAACATTACCAACAGTTAGTGATGCATTGAATACTTATTATGATCCAAACACGTTCAGAAAGCAACGCCATTATCAGGGAAGGCATGTTCCCTATTGATGGCATCAGTCGGCAAAAGCGCTTGGATAGTAATAAAATAAGTACCGCTAAAATTATGATCATGTCTTTCTCTACTATTACTCCTCTAAAAAAATTTGAAAACTTCGAAAAAGGAACATAGGAAAAAGCTTTAATAAACCCCAAACAAATAAACCAAAAAAAAATCATATGCAGTCAAACCTCCTTAAACCTCCTCGCCTAAGTTGAGACTCCAGACAAAGTTGGCATTAAACGAGTATGGCATTGAAACGAGACACAACAATACATACATGTCTATGTAAATAAAGATATTTTGTTTTGCGAAAAATTTGGGCGTTTGTTAAAGGAAAACCAGACGATTGTGTAAACATTAGTTCAGACTAAAGAATGCTCTAAAATATTGAAAACTACAATAGCTTATTTTAAATCAAAGCTTAGATTAAACAATAATTACCTCAGATACTCAAATTTTGTTAAACTTTCAAACCTACGCGCGGCTCAGTGAATCTACTAAGATTGGCAACAGCGCCTTTTTGTCACATTCGCGTGGCCGACAAATAAAAGGCGGCACCGTGATAACCGTGATCATGAACTGCAGTGTTAGTTTCTGACGTCATATGACGTAGAGCCCATTTTCGTGACATCACGCGTTTAAACAGTAACACTCACGCAAACGTGCTTGACGCACAAAGAAAGATGCCTGCCATTGCACAAACTGTGGTTAGTTTCTGATGTAAGCAATAGCTGTGTTCGGTTGCTGTTAATTAACTTTCTAAGCTAATTATTCAAATATAAGAAACAATCGCTAATTTTTATAGACAAGAAAATGTATATTTTGAACAGTAAATTAAAATTAGATTGAGTCTAAACAATCATCCGGTTTTCCTATAGAAAACTGTGAAATTTTTTTTGACCAAAAGTTGACGAAAAAAGAAAAAACCAAGTTCAAAAACTTTTTGCAACATTACAAAGAAAAAAATATCTTTTTAACAAAATGAAAAACCTTAAAAAAAGAAAAATTCGTAAATTTCTACAAATGGCAAATCTGGAAAAAAGTGGCAAGTTCCAAAAAAGTAAATTTCCAAAATTAAAATAATGAATTGCAGTAAAAGTTTTGATCTACAAAAATAAGAGCAAAAATGCAAAACTGGCAAATAAAAGCTTTTTACAAGTAACACACAACACGAAACATTTGTAACTCCCGCCAAAGACCATTAAGTTAACAAGCAATTTGATAGGTAATAATACCTGCTCAACATTTTCAGTGCAAGATTATCTGAATTGAAATCGTTAAATTCTACAAAAATTGCCTAAAATGACTTTGCAGTACTAAGAGGAATCAAGAAACTTACGCGTGTGGCACGGAAGGCAGGATTCTGAAACATCGTCGTCGTCGCCATCTCCGCCACCTTTGCTAAGTCTCCGTCGGGATCGTGAATGAACGAGGGACTAGAAAGGGATGAGCGGGAACTGGAATTCGACATGGAGCCAGACTCCGGTATAGAGAACGCGGAGTCCGAACTGGAAACCATCTGACCGGGAATCTGGAGCGACGACGGGGGTTGGTAGATTGCCGGGTCGGTGAATTGACTGTCGTCGTGGTAGATAACTGTAAGAATAAGATTACAATTCACTGAAAAGCAAAATATTCACCCAAACAAAACACAATAGCAAAAATTAAGTAGAATGAATAAAAAATTTGGCTTCTTTAAGGATAATTTTTTAACCCTTTCAATAAGTAGTTACTTTTTAACTGCCCCACATACACACGCACACACACAACGCAACACACACACACACACACACAACACACACACACACACGTGCACATCATAAATAAGCATGTACTTATATTTAGAAACCAGTTTTCACAACAGACACAATACTAATCCATAAAATGCAATCATTTTATAAGAATGCAGTACAATCAACTAAACATACGTTTTATCAATGATCTACAAGTGATTTTGCTTGGGAACATACTGTACAGTACAGTATTATGGAATGCACCTGGCTTCAGATGCTGATTGGCTGGTTAGTGTTACTTGTTGTGAAGCAACCACAATCCCACAGCTATTAAACTTTTCTAACAATGTCTTGCATGGCTGTAGCAGTGAAATAAACAGACCTGGGTGACTGCGCTTAGTGCTGAGCTCGGGCGGTAGACCACCACCTTCCGTCTCTTGCATGAAAAACATAGGCGGCAGTGTGCCACCTTCCGTAGTGAAAGGGTTAAAGATGGACGTGCAAGATCTACAAGATTTCAGAATATTAGCAGATGATTTTTTATGCAGTTTAACACACCACATGCGGGGAATCCAACACTCAGTGGCAAAACCTACTTAGTATAGACAATGTAGCAGGTTTAAAACCAATCTGATTATCAAGGAGGATCCTCCAAGATGAGCCACTGAACCAACAGAGGTAATTTTGCACATCCCGATTAAAAAATATGCCCTCTCTCAATGAGGAACTACAGAAAAGCAGTACGGTAACTCACCAAATCACCACTCACTTACTGAGCGGGCTTGGCATTATTTAACTTCAACTAAGTGCACGCTGACCACTTAGCTATACCCCTTACGGTAAATAGTTGTAGAATGTACAGTACAGTTGTACTGCTCACTAGTAGCATTTGAAAATTTACCCAAGCAATACTTAGAACTACAGGGACACAACTGCAGTTACAATATTAATTACAGAAATGATTAAAGCAGAAAACCACAAGTGAACACCTGACATTTCAGCTTTAATTACCAGTTGAATTACAAAGCCTAGTGCAACACGTAGGTGTCCAATTACCTGGCGTCTCGCCGTTAATTTCGCTGTTCATCATGTCCGTCACGAAGTCGGAAAGGCTCGAGTATGAGGAGCTCGTGCTCTCATTGCTGTCTCCTTCACTACCACTTTCGTCTAGAGCAAACACATTAAGCAACATTCACATTTAAGAAATCTGGTAAAAAAATGCTACAAAAATTGATGTTTTTAATAACAAAAAGCACCAGCGATGAGAGGTTCAATGAAGGTTAGTCTTGACAAATATAACCTAGATTAAACTTAATAGCCTCGCATGCTGTATGAAAAATTAATGTTAAAAGTCTTGAGGTAATTAGTTATCTCACTTTACAGACAATGAGGCGATTAGTTATCTCACTTTACAGACAATGAGGCAATTATTTATCTCACTTTACAGACAATGAGGCAATTATTTATCTCACTTTACAGACAATGAGGAGATTAGCTATCTCACTTCACAACCAATGAGGCAATTAGCTATCTCACTTCACAGACAATGAGGCAATTAGCTATCTCACTTCACAGACAATGAGGCAACTAGTTATCTCACTTTACAGACAATGAGGCAATTAGTTATCTCACTTTACAGACAATGAGGCAACTAGTTATCTCACTTTACAGACAATGAGGCAATTAGCTATCTCACTTCACAGACAATGAGGCAATTAGTTATCTCACTTTACAGACAATGAGGCGATTAGTTATCTCACTTTACAGACAATGAGGCGATTAGTTATCTCACTTTACAGACAATGAGGCAATTATTTATCTCACTTTACAGACAATGAGGCAATTAGCTATCTCACTTCACAGACAATGAGGCAATTAGCTATCTCACTTCACAGACAATGAGGCAACTAGTTATCTCACTTTACAGACAATGAGGCAATTAGCTATCTCACTTCACAGACAATGAGGCAATTAGCTATCTCACTTCACAGACAATGAGGCAATTAGCTATTTCACTTCACAGACAATGAGGCAATTAGCTATCTCACTTCACAGACAATGAGGCAACTAGTTATCTCACTTTACAGACAATGAGGCGATTAGTTATCTCACTTCACAGACAATGAGGCAATTAGTTATCTCACTTTACACACAATGAGGCAATTAGCTATCTCACTTTACAGACAATGAGGCAACTAGTTATCTCACTTTACAGACAATGAGGCAACTAGTTATCTCACTTTACAGACAATGAGGCAATTAGCTATCTCACTTCACAGACAATGAGGCAATTAGCTATCTCACTTTACAGACAATGAGGCACTTAGTTACCTCACTTCACAGACAATGAGGCAACTAGTTATCTCACTTTACAGACAATGAGGCAACTAGTTATCTCACTTTACAGACAATGAGGCAACTAGTTATCTCACTTTACAGACAATGAGGCAATTAGCTATCTCACTTCACAGACAATGAGGCAATTATTTATCTCACTTTACAGACAATGAGGCAATTAGTTATCTCACTTCACAGACAATGAGGCAACTAGTTATCTCACTTTACAGACAATGAGGCAATTAGCTATCTCACTTCACAGACAATGAGGCAATTAGCTCTCTCACTTTACAGACAATTAGGCAATTATTTATCTCACTTTACAGACAATGAGGCAATTAGCTATCTCACTTCACAGACAATGAGGCAATTAGCTATCTCACTTCACAGACAATGAGGCAATTAGTTATCTCACTTTACAGACAATGAGGCAATTAGCTATCTCACTTCACAGACAATGAGGCAATTAGCTATCTCACTTCACAGACAATGAGGCAATTAGCTATCTCACTTCACAGACAATGAGGCAATTAGCTATCTCACTTCACAGACAATGAGGCAACTAGTTATCTCACTTTACAGACAATGAGGCAATTAGCTATCTCACTTCACAGACAATGAGGCAACTAGTTATCTCACTTTACAGACAATGAGGCAATTAGCTATCTCACTTCACAGACAATGAGGCAACTAGTTATCTCACTTCACAGACAATGAGGCAACTAGTTATCTCACTTTACAGACAATGAGGCAATTAGCTATCTCACTTCACAACCAATGAGGCAATTAGCTATCTCACTTCACAGACAATGAGGCAATTAGCTATCTCACTTCACAGACAATGAGGCAATTAGCTATCTCACTTCACAGACAATGAGGCAATTAGCTATCTCACTTTACAGACAAAGGTTAGATCACACAGGAAGGGTAGAAGGATGTGTTAATGGAAATGGTAGGAAGATAATAGATCGCGCTATGTTGACATCAGCTCTAAAGATTTATCAATGATACCTTGTTTTGCATAATCCGTACCAGTAATTAAGTAATTAAGTAATTTTCACCTGTATTTTCTTCCTCCCACTGTTGTGATTCTAGTACTGCGTTTGAGAGCACCGATCGCTCGCTAAACACTTGAAAGTAGACGGCGTTTAGCTGGCCGCTGTACCACTTAGGTTTATCACCAATCAGCAATGGATCATAAACACCTGTGATCAAGAACAAATTAAGAAAAGGTGGGGGGTATAGGTTTGATTATACAAAGCTAAGGTGCAGCCACTAAGGAGCGCATACCACCCCTTGAAAACTCAGAAAAAAGCTATTCTAATAATAATAAGACATGACACTAGTTTCGTTAGGTTTGTAAACTTAAAAACCCAAAGCTCATATGTATCTTCTGAGATTTCACTAAAGCAAAACTGGACCCAGTCTTAAACTGCAGATCAAAATAATCTACTCTTTAAAATATTGAAAGGAAACGTACCATTTTCTTCAAAAATGACTCACGTGAAAGAATTATTACCACACAAACACAATTTCACATTTGCGCCACTAGTTCTTCGCTGTTTGATACAAAAAATACGTGCTGTACTTCTAAGATCAGATGTGTTAGTTTGTGATGAACTACACATATTCGGCAGCTTATGAGTGAGCACAGTGGTAAATTTAAATTTTGAATTTTTATCTTAAAACATGCATAGTTTTAGTACAACACATTGAATATCTTACAGTAGCACTGTAACTCAATTTTCGCTTTCGCAAACACGTTCAACATGCTCATTGAATGTTATTGATGCCTTTGAAAATTATGTTAGTTTGTGATGTCATGAATAGTTCGGATCGCCCGACGTTAATTAAGATTTTAATCTATTATTTAATTATCAAAAACGCTTTTGCAGTAGTACTCGTGTTCAAAAGTATACTTTTCATCGGACCTGAAAATGGGATAAAAAAATCATCCTGTCTTCCTTTAGCAGCTATTAACTCGCTGGAGATCATTTTTGCAATTTTCATAATATTATATAAGAAATACCAAGGGGATACTCATAACTACGTTACTGTCTAAAGAGGCAGTATAGTTGCTATTGTTAGTTATTTACACCACACTACGAAATAAACAAATTAAAAAAAGAAGCAAAAAGAAGTTTGGGAGCAATCGAACATCCAGGATTCATTACTTTTGACCATCATGCTCAGTTTCAGTAGTTAATGATGAGAGAAACGGGTCACATTTCAAATTACTTTCCCATGTACTAGCGTCATAACAGCGCATAATGACAATTCAATACATAAAGTAACAATTTACTACCAATACCCTAATGCTGGTTTCATTAAGTTGTTAGCTATGTAGTAACATTTTGTTAAACAATAGGTTTAGTTCTGAACTTTCACTATGCGGTGCATATATAGTTACCTAGAAGGAATTCTGGAGCCTGCAGTTGATGCATAAACTGCAAATGCAGCTCTGGCATTTTAATTAGTCGCATTAAATTAGCGAAACAGCCAGACAGCAAATACAGCGACAGAAACTTGTTAAACTGCGACAATATCTATCAAACCAATTTCTGCAAACAAGATTGCGCAAAATGTCTTATTAAATATTTCCAATTGATCTGCTTCCGCACGTCAAGCGGAATCAAAATGAGTCGTCATTCGCTTTGTGATTTGACTCGGTCACTGTTTGCAAACTACTAGCAACAATGCCAAGCATAATCAACTCAAAATGCATTCAGTTAAGGATGTTTAATTAAGCAGGAGGCACTCAGAGTAACGAGACGTAATTATGCGGAATTAAAGGTTCATGTTATCTGAGCTGAACACGATTCACCGCATCCCAAGTGTACAACTAATTCACTGATAATAAGATGTTTTTTTCATTGTGAAACAACCAAAAGTTTAAGTTCATAAGCAACCGAACCGAAGACAATTTTTGGTGATTTTTCAAAAACACGGGAATCTTAAATCCACAAATAAAAAGAATAAATGCCAGAAAAACTGTCACTATTTTTAAAATTCACGGAAAAATTTTCAATGCAAACTAGACGAAGGCGTTTCTTTCAACAGCCGACATGGTTTCTCACTGCTTTAAGGGGTATTTGGTTCCACAATTTTTCCTGTAGTTATTCTGCATGAAATGGCTTTGTGTTGGTCATTGTGCACTTTCTCTTTAGGGAAATCCCAAAAACTGTAGTCCACAGGATTAAATCCAACTTTGTGTTTGCAACAACAAATCTTTACCACTGCTCTATTACCTATTATGTGTGCTTGCATAGCAAAACCGTCCATAAGTCGGCATAGCTAAAACTACGTTACGGTACTTCAAAGTAGTATGACCAAAAATTTTGGTCAAATGTGAATTTTTCATATTTTATAAAAACCAATGCTAAATATATAGGACATTTATATTATAGCTTCAAATCATCAAAAAGTGTTAAAAAGCACTAAAAACTTTATTTTATATCTCCTTACCTACTTTTCGGGATAGAAAGTAATACTACAATTGCGAACTTGTATTTTCGAACAAACCATGTGCCACAAAACAGATATACAAACCAGGTGCCACAAAACAGATATACAAACCACGTGCCACAAAACGGATATACAAACCATGTGCCACAAAACGGATATACGAACCATGTGCCACAAAACGGATATACAAACCACGTGTCACAAAACGGATATACAAACCACGTGCCACAAAACGGATATACCAACCATGTGCCACAAAACAGATATACAAACCATGTGCCACAAAACGGATATACAAACCATGTGCCACAAAACAGATATACAAACCATGTGCCACAAAACGGATATACAAACCATGTGCCACAAAACAGATATACGAACCATGTGCCACAAAACAGATATACCAACCATGTGTCACAAAACAGATATACAAACCATGTGCCACAACACAGATACACAAACCATGTGCCACAAAACGGATATACAAACCATGTGCCACAAAACAGATATACAAACCATGTGCCACAAAACGGATATACAAACCATGTGCCACAAAACAGATATACAAACCACGTGTCACAAAACAGATATACAAACCACGTGCCACAAAACAGATATACAAACCACGTGCCACAAAACGGATATACAAACCATGTGCCACAAAACGGATATACAAACCATGTGCCACAAAACAGATATACAAACCACGTGTCACAAAACAGATATACAAACCACGTGTCACAAAACAGATATACAAACCACGTGCCACAAAACGGATATACAAACATGTGCCACAAAACAGATATACAAACCATGTGCCACAAAACTGATATACAAACCATGTGCCACAAAACAGATATACAAACCACGTGTCACAAAACAGATATACAAACCACGTGCCACAAAACGGATATACAAACCATGTGATACAAAACGGATATACAAACCATGTGCCACAAAACAGATATACAAACCATGTGCCACAAAACAGATATACAAACCATGTGCCACAAAACAGATACACAAACCATGTGCCACAAAACAGATATACAAACCATGTACCACAAAACAGATATACAAACCATGTGTCACAAAACAGATATACAAACCATGTGGCACAAAACAGATATACAAACCACGTACCACAAAACACATATACAAACCATGTACCACAAAACAGATATAGAAACCATGTACCACAAAACAAATATACAAACCACGTGTCACAAAACAGATATACAAACCATGTGGCACAAAATAGATATACAAACTATGTGCCACAAAACAGATATACAAACCACGTGCCACAAAACAGATATACTATAATGTACTACAAAACAAATATACACATTCCTGCACTATATACAATGCTTTTACCTGGGTAACATTCCACGTACCTGTATGAACGCGTTGAAATGCCACATTCGTCGGAGCCAATGACCACTCTGCATAGAACTCTACTGATTGCGTCTTGGCTAAACGAGTGAGAAATGGCGTTCGTTTAGGACGTGACTTTAGGAATGCATTAGCTTGGAATGCCACAACCGGCCGTGGGTACAGTCGGAGTGTGCGCGTGTGCTCGCTGAAATTTGCCAGCAGGTTAGGCGAGTTGAAAAAGCGTACCTGAAAATGAAAACGTTGAAAAAGCATGAAAAGTCACCAATTGCAAAAAATTCAGTGCTCATGTGATAGAGAATTAAAACCGCAAGTAAAGCTGTAAAAAAATAAATTTCGAACACATTCTTAATACTAACATTCTATAGCAGACTACATGTAAAAAACGAAGTATTTAAAGGATTTTAAAGGTAGAGTGACGTAAATAAATAGTTGAAAAATCGGAAAACTTGAATCGGTGAAACAAGGTTCTGCAAGGTTTTTTTGCAAAGTTTTAAGGTTTCCTTTAAAGCGATTCTTACTGGTGTTTCATTTGGTAATCTTAGAAGATGTCCTAGCCATCTTAATCTTTGGATCTTGACTTTTGAACTCCAAGAAATTTCTTTTATTCTGGTGCATAAATCTTCATTTTTCATTATGTATGGCCATCTTATCTTTAAAACTTTCCTAAGAAGACGTCTACGAAATGTGTCAATCTGCTTTTCTTGAGTAATCGTTAAACCCCAAGTTTCGCTGTTGTATATAAATATGCTGGTAACGTAAGCATTAAATAATCAAAGCCTTACGTTAGACATAATTTCTTGCTAGTTAATATATTCTTGTGCTAAAGAAAAGCATGCACTGTTTGTTTCATTTTTGGTTGCTGCAAAATGTATAATATATATATATATAACTAATGCATTCAAGTTTAACCGAACAACACCTAATTATTACGTAATAAATGGAATAAAATGAATAAACTTTACCCTTATTTTGTTTTATTATGTACAGGAAACAAAGTTGCTCATAACATTTGTGTGTAAAAGCGCACCCTGGTGCAATAAGCAGTAGCGATTAACTCATAAACCGGAGGTAACAGGGAGTGTTTAAGGCGTAAACACGGTAATTTGAACTCATTAGTAGCAAACTCAAAAGAGCAAACACAAGTCATAAACTCTCGTTAATATCGGCAAAACTTCTTCACTGGCTATTCAGAGCAATTAGTGAAATAATTTGCAGCCAAACCGAAGTGTCGTTAACGAGGTGGCTAAGCTTGACACAAATTAACGAGTTTTCCCCCGGAAATGCACCCATCGTTCAGGATAGTCGAGCGATGTGACTAAGCCCGACATTCGTAGTCAAGTATTTTCCCAGAAATGCATCCTCATGCTGATTCGGTTCATGGATGAGTAAGTTCAGAATATAAAAAAGGAAAGCAGAAGTGAATGAAAATGGTTTAATAATGAAACAGATTGTTGTAACTCTAAATGTAGAAAAAACAGGTGGCAGCACCATCCTGGCAAGTTCGTTTCATGGATGCACCAATCCGAGCGAAGAGCCTGCACTCATGATCTGAACTGATTAAATTAAACCACAGAAAATTGCAGAAGACGACAGCTGAAGAGAATTTCTTCATAAAATCAGTAAAAAGATTGATCATCGTACTTTATTTACTCGATACAATTCAACTCAAACATCAGTTTCGCTCAAAGAGAATCGAATTTCGCTTCTCGCCAATTTTCGCTGCTTTTAGGGCAAGCAGTATTCGAGATATGAGACAACACTAGTTGCTGAACTGCAGGGATGAGAATTACAAATTGCAAAAAACTCTGAAACAGGCCGGGGGGTTGGGAGCCATGTGCAGCCAGCAACAAATTGCAATTTTGTGACCATAGAGAGCCTCTAAGTGGACTTAAAATATCAATTACCTTGTTTCACGCATTATTTAAAATACCCAACTATCAAGGATACAAGATACTTAATTGTCTCAAAAACACCCAAGTACTGGCTGCTCCTATGCAAAAGTATATAAAAACTGTCTGCAATTGACTCAAATAACTCCACACAATTAGTTCTATATTTTTATACATAGAGATATACACGTAGTTACACTGATGTACGTGATGTAAACAAAGTGACGGCCTGCCAACTAGCAGTCAGTTTGTGAAATAATGTACTGGGTCCGTAAAAATTTTCTCAGCGAATTTAAGCGATTTACAAAAATGGCACTACTGGTCTTCCAAAAACTCGGAATGCGGAAAATTCTCATCCCTGAAACTGCACAACAAGATAGGAATGACGTTTGAGGAAATTGTTAGCTTTTACAAGTTACCGAGTTTCTATAAACACTCATCTTCAGTCACGGCTTCTTTCCCAACAAAAACAGAGAAAAAACGGCAAATGATGCAGCCAAGCACAAATATGACCAAACAAGCAATCCCAAGAGCTGACTATTCAAGTTACTTTTGTCATGTTACACCTTAAGGAAGACATAGACATAGATTGTCTCAAGAAGATAGAAGATAGAAGACAATAGACATCTATTTTCTCCAATTAGTTTAACATCAAAAGTTTTTTAAATATTAAGTAATTATAATCATGGAGCAGGGCAGGGAAGGACCATAGGGTCATCTAGTCTCCTGCCCTTTCTTATAAATAGATTAGTATTTTAAAAATTAACGGCGATGCTGCAAATAACAAAAACAAAAACAAATAAGAAAAAACTAATAATAAAAACAGTATAAATGATACAAATTATCCAAAAAAAACTGAAAACAAAAAATAATAAAGTTAGATACCTAAATCTAAACAAAACAATACATTATTCAGTAATTAGGATTATTTTATGTAGTAGTTTCAATTGGGTTCTTATTAACAGGGGAATTTGAAGAAAAAGATGCATTTTTAGATCGACTGATATCTCTGTCTCAGGTAATTCGACTGCATCAAAATTAACTTCGTCTCGAAAGCCGAAAACTTGACGAAGCTAATAATTCACAATTCCACAAAACGTCTGCCCTCCTATCTGTCAGAAAGCGCTGCACAAAACTGGCAATGAATCACCCTGAACGGAGTGTTTCATTCAAACATTCTGCTTGCCCAGTTAGCATGGAGGGTTTTCAATTAACGACTTAAAGGAAAGCAGGATGATTTTTCACATCCTATCCCACTGTAAAGTAAGGCAAAAAGTATATACATTTTAACACTTATAATAATGCCAAAGAATTTGTGATAATTAAATAATAGGTTAAAAACTTGATTAACAGTAGATGAGCCCAAATAGCAATGACATCACAAACTAACATCATTTTCAACAGCACAAATATTCCACGAGCGTGTTGCACGTGTTTGCGAGAGCAAAAATTGAAGTTCAGTGCTACTCTAAGAGATTCAGTTTGATTTACAAAAAATTGGCAAATCTTAAGTTTAAAATTCAAATTTCAAGTATACCACTGTGCTCATACATGAGTTCTTGAGCATGTGCACTACATCACAATTGAACACCTCTGAACTGTGAGGTGCAGCACCTACTTCTTGTGTAACATATTTCTGAGATGCAGACACTAGTGCTCATCTAACTAACGAAAGTCACTATACATGCAACGGCAAAGAGCTAGTGACGCGAACGCGAAACGATATTAACGTTTCTGTGGTATTAATTCTTTCACATAAACCAGGGGTGTGCAAATTATCTGACTAGCCGGGCCACATTAAACTTTCCCGCAATTCCTGCGGGCCACAGGCAGTTTGGTCAAGGAGCAAGTACAGTAGGGCCTAATAACGATTTTTTGGCATCCGACCTGCGTACATAATTACTACTACACTCAAGAAACTATTTTAGAAGTTATTAAAATTTATATTACAAACCATATATTCCTACTTTCAGCACAGATAGTGCTAATTTCATCACAATGCATATTAGTAATGTGTATCGCACAGTCTGTGTAGTACAGTGACATTAAGCTACAACCGTCTTGTAAGGGTTAATGGCATCCGATCTAGTAGAAAAAACTACGAGCACTATCTTTGGGATCGTGGCACGGACTTCAGCTGGACACACTAAAGTAATCGCCCGGGCCGCACTTTCATTAGGTTGACAAATCTCTTCGCGCGCCGCTCAAATTCTCTCGGCAGGCCGCAAGTGGCCCGCGGGCCGCAATTTGCACACCCCTGACATAAACCATTCTTGGAAAAAACAATGTCTCCTTTCAATATTTTATAGGGTAGATTAGGGTAGATTTCACGATAAAATCACTGAAAACACTGTGATTACGCTGGAACAATAATCTTACTAATGACGACATATATCTTTTTAAATAAAATGACTGGTATTATTCGTAAGGTACCTGGCACTCAGATTATGTATCTCACAATAAGGTATAAGGTATTGAAGTACCTAAACTGGAGTATCTTTTCATAAAAAAGGTTAAAATTTATTGTAAAATGACCCATCGCGTCCTCTCGTATTAAATTTTGAAAAATTAAAATCCTGTAGGTATAAATGTCTTATTTGTAAAATCAATAGATTTCTGAATTTGTCAATCCCAAGTGCAGAAAAGACAATTTAATGCCGATTTAGTTAATTTTAGGTTTAGGGGGTTTACTGCCCTTTTAACTTTTTAAACATAGGTCTCTTACCCTATAATAAGGTAATCATAATACTCATATTGCTACAGGTGTAAATTTAATTTAATGATGTACTTTAAATGTACAAGTGATAGGCGACTGTTTCATACAATTTACGATTGGTTGTTCATCTGCTCATGTTGTTGTTTCATGTGTTTATAGTAGTTTATATTTTAATGTTAAGTCAAATGAAATTAACCCTTTCACCACGGAAGGCTGCACACTGCCACCCATGTTTTTCGTGGAAGGGACGGATGGCGGCAGTAGACTGCCCGTCCAAGCTCAGTACTAAGCGCAGTCACCCAGGTCTGTTTATTTCACTGCTACGGTCATGTAAAGCATTGTAGTTTAACAGCCGTGGGATTGGGGCTGCATCGCTAACCAGCCAATCAGCATCTCAAGCCAATACTGTACTGTATGGTATGTTGCCATGCAAATGACTTGCAGACTGTTGACGAAACATAGGTTTGCTTGATTGTTGTACATTCTTATAAAATAATTGCATATTATGGATTAGCATTGCATCTTTTATGAAAACTGGTTTCTAAATATAAGTACATGCTTATTTATGATGGTGTGCATGTGTGTGTGTGTGCGTGCGTGCGTGCGTGCGTGTGTGCGTGCATGTGGTGTGTGGGCAGAGGCGTGTGCATGTGTAGAGATAAAACTAATATTTAATGTTGGTACTCACTAATGAACAACTATTTGTTTATTTACAAGATTCTGTTTTAGTAACACACCATAAGATGTTATTGTCAAATGTGCAAAAGCCAATACTTAAAAAAGTAACAACGTAGTGAAAGGGTTAATGATGTATATAATTACCAAAAGCAGAATGAATTTTTATCCTTATCTCATCTTATCTAAAACACATCAGTTACTTGACTTACCATGGCCACTCTCGTTGCTATGTCAACCGAATCCACATCATTGCCATAGATAAACGGGTTGAATCCGGCGAGATGCGTCTGATGCGTGTCTGAGCGCACCCACGCCGCTGCCTCGGAACTGATTGTGTCGAGGTTTTTGATTGGTTGAGGATTCATGCTCATGCTGGCCAAAGCCTGCTTGAGATGATTTTTCAACATGGAACCTTCCGGATCCGGTAATTCGGGTAACTCCTCCGCACTGATGGGTACAGTAATCTGAAAAAAAAGAATGCAAAGATGACAAAGAGCATCATAGTTATTATCTACTGATAACCTGTTGTCGTTATAACAATGCAAAAAGAAACTACAATTTAAAGCTGGGTGACGTAGCTCAATGGTAGTGTGCTCGCTTCTCACCAGCAAGGTCACGGGTTCAACTCCTGACAGAGTCATACCAAAGACATGAAAAATGGTACCGCTGGTTCTTCGACAAGCATGCAGGTAATGTACGGGTAATAATAATTGGGACCACCTTGGAAATAAGTATCGAGTTAGTTAAGGTGTTATCAGGGAACATGTCCTAAACGAAATTATTATTTTAACGCTAGCGCTTTCGAAAGCTAAGACTATAGGATTAGGCAGAATGCTAGAATCTGGTTTACAGGTAGTCACTTCTCACTTACTGACCATGAAAAGTGTGGCTTAGCTTTCACGGTTGAGTACACACAGTAACCGCACTTGCTCAGAAGAATTTCAAATAGTGGGGTTTCCGAGGTTTTGTAGACCACATTTAGATTTTTTCAATAACTTACCTTGTACTTGCATTAATATTTTACAAATGCTATATATGTATATATTCTACAAAAAGTCAGTCTAGGTCACGTGACTTGACTGTATAAAACTGAATAGCCAACATTACTCCACTTTTCCCTAATTACAGTTAAAAATCTTTGCTGAAATACATTAAAGGCAGATGTGCAATTAACAGTACAGGCCAACGATTAGAGTTGTTACCAAAACAAAACAAAATTTCCGGATAATTGCACTTTCAATTCGGTTTCATTTTTGTCGAAATTGATCAACATTCGGTTGTTCTTTCCGAGGTTTTAGTCCACTTTAGCTTCTCGTTTCTCCCAACTGTTAAAATCTGCTTTAAAACATTGTCCAAAATAGTTCAAATAAAGGGAAAATTTCATGTAGCGTGCATGTTAAAAGTGAACTTTATACGGCAATGTGGCACATCTTCTGCGCTGACAAACGTGAAGCTTTAATGTCTCCACTCGCTAAGCATATCACGGTTAACCGAAATATAACAGTGTAATTTGAACAAAGACAAATTTAATTTTATAATTGATGAAATGTAGGTGACAAAATATTAACAAAACAAAATTTGTTTACTTTTTGAAGCATTAATTAGTTCTAAGATATTAGTTCAAGTGACAGTTTTAGAACTAACCTACAAAGAGAATTTCATGGTTGTACTTTTACACTGTTCAGACTAGCAAGTTTTCTAACCAAATTAACTCGCCAAGTAACGCGCAAGCGTGTTGAGACTTGAAACTTGTTGTGAGTTACTCTCCGACAGTAAGCGTGAGCTGACGCTGCCTGCTGTATTCACTGCAGAGAAGTGCAGAGAGTAACTTGTCGAGATGTTCACACTAGATTGTAAATCAACTCGAAGCAACTGTCAGACAGTTTGAGATAAGTTGTCAACAGTAACTCACAAAGCCGCTCACATTTGCGAGTTTGCTGGTCAAAGAGATTAACTCACAAAGCTGCTCACATTTGCGAGTTTGCTGCCAGAGAGAGTAACTTGTAAAGCTGCTCACATTTGCGAATTTGCTGGTCAGAAAGAAAACTTGCAATAGAAAAACTAACTAATACTACTAATAATGATACTAATAACAGTAATATTAATAGTAATAATAATATAGTAATAAATAAAGCTACTTAAACAATCTAGTCAATGGAAACAAATCTCAAACGCTACTAATATTTCGACAAATAAATCACTGAAGCAAAGAATATAATAAAAGATACAACATTTATCACCTGTTGTCTTTCTGCCACTTTTAAAACTTTGCACTTTTCTGTTTTTTAAACTAGAGACTTAAGGCAGATGACAACACAGGAGTTATCCATGTTTTCCACCTTTGTTTACATGCTGTAGCGACTTGCAGTGAGCCAGTGTTTCTGAGAACGTGTTACGTCATCAAGGCGGGCGGGGCCAAAAGCAAGTGACGGCATCAAGGTGGGCGGGGTCAAATGCAAGTGACGTCATCAAGATGGGCGGTGTCAAACCCAAGCGACGTCATCAAGGTGGGCGGGGCCAAACACAAGCAACGTCATCAGGGTGGGCGGGGCCAAACACAAGTGACGTCATCAAGGTGGGCGGGGTCAAATGCAAGCGACGTCATCAAGGTGGGCGGAACCAAACGCCACTTGCGATCTATGTATTTGCATAACTTTCCAACCATACAACCGCTTTCGAACATTCCAATACAAATATATCAGCACATTTTATCCTTTTTGGCTGTAATGTTTCTTCAAAAACACCCGATATTTGCTCTAACTTAGGTGATATAATATAAGCCCAAAAGATGTCTGCAGATGCAATGCATAGAAGATATTCATCTCCATGGCGATGTGTTTATCAGATGCAATGCATAGAAGATATTCATCTCCATGGCGATGTGTTTATCAGATGCAATGCATAGAAGATATTCATCTCCATGGCGATGTGTTTATCAGATGCAATGCATAGAAGATATTCATCTCCATGGCGATGCGTTTACCAGATGCAATGCATAGAAGATATTCATCTCCATGGCGATGTGTTTATCAGATGCAATGCATAGAAGATATTCATCTCCATGGCGATGTGTTTATCAGATGCAATGCATAGAAGATATTCATCTCCATGGCGATGCATTTATCAGATGCAATGCATAGAAGATATTCATCTCCATGGCGATGCATTTATCAGATGCAATGCATAGAAGATATTCATCTCCATGGCAATGTATTTATCAGATGCAATGCATAGAAGATATTCATCTCCATGGCAATGTATTTATCAGATGCAATGCATAGAAGATATTCATCTCCATGGCGATGTGTTTATCAGATGCAATGCATAGAAGATATTCATCTCCATGGCGATGTGTTTATCAGATGCAATGCATAGAAGAAATTCATCTCCATGGCGATGTGTTTATCAGATGCAATGCATAGAAGATATTCATCTTCATGGCAATGTGTTTATCAGATGCAATGCATAGAAGATATTCATCTCCATGGCGATGTGTTTATCAGATGCAATGCATAGAAGAAATTCATCTCCATGGCGATGTGTTTATCAGATGCAATGCATAGAAGATATTCATCTTCATGGCAATGTGTTTATCAGATGCAATGCATAGAAGATATTCATCTCCATGGCGATGTGTTTATCAGATGCAATGCATAGAAGAAATTCATCTCCATGGCGATGTGTTTATCAGATGCAATGCATAGAAGATATTCATCTCCATGGCGATGCGTTTACCAGATGCAATGCATAGAAGATATTCATCTCCATGGCGATGTGTTTATCAGATGCAATGCATAGAAGAAATTCATCTCCATGGCGATGTGTTTATCAGATGCAATGCATAGAAGATATTCATCTTCATGGCAATGTGTTTATCAGATGCAATGCATAGAAGATATTCATCTCCATAGCGATGCGTTTATCAGATGCAATGCATAGAAGATATTCATCTCCATGGCAATGCATTTATCAGATGCAATGCATAGAAGATATTCATCTCCATGGCAATGCGTTTATCAGATGCAATGCATAGAAGATATTCATCTCCATGGCGATGCATTTATCAGATGCAATGCATAGACGATATTCATCTCCATGGCGATGCATTTGTAACCTACCTTATTGGAGTCTAGGTCCACCACCCACACATCATTCGGCATCTGGAAGGATTTCTTATATAGGAAGAAACTTGCAGGCACTCCAATCACGTACGGCGTAGGTGCGAGCAGTAACTAGTGAAATAAAGAAACACAAGCAAACAATATGAGATATTGCTAAAAACGCATTCGAGCTCAAGCCACGTAAGAGTCAAGAAAGTGACGGCGTTATCATATAATGAAGGTATTTTCAAATAATTTGAAAAATTACAGGACTTATTTCTAATGAGGTAACTCAGGTTCTTATTTTACTAAAGCAATTCTCTACTTAAATATCATTCTACTAAACCAGAGATTCGCGAGTGTTTTCAATATGATTACCTCTTCAGGTTGTTTGTGCATTACCTTAAACTTATACTTGAAATTAACTTACAGCACTTTCCAGTAAAATTAGTACACATAAGACATTTTAGGAATTGTCCAGGCAGTGCGGGATGCTATTGTACGAAGCTCGTTAAATACAAAATCTATAAAGCAACGGCCGACAAAATTTCACGACGGCAAGATTTTCCAACAGCAATAAAACTAAGATTATCCTTTTGGTTTTGAGAAAACGTCAAAAGCCATTTACATAGACAAGATTACAAAGTCGCATGATGCACACGGCGATTCCCCGAATGAATTATGGTTAGTTAAAAGCGAATGAAGAATCAGGCAATGCTAAATTGAAATGACATTTTTCATCAATGTAGCTTAAAACTTGTGGGAGACAGACGAGGGAGACGTGAACGAGTGTCTGCAGAATTACGGGTGATAACTAGGGGGGAGGATCGAACGTTCGAATTCGATTCGGAGGAGTTTTTTTAGTTCGAATTCGAAAAGCGAATGAAGAAGCAGGCAATGTTAAATTGAAAAAACGTTTTCCATCTATGTAGCTTAAAACTTGTGGGAGACGTGAACAACTGTCTGCAGAATTACGGGTGATAACTAGGGGGGAGGATCGAACGTTCGAATTCGAATCGGATGAGTTTTTTTAGTTCGAATTCGAAAAGCGAATGAAGAAGCAGGCAATGTTAAATTGAAATGGCATTTTTCATCAATGTAGCTTAAAACTTGTGGGAGACAGACGAGGGAGACGTGAACAAGTGTCTGCAGAATTACGGGTGATAACTAGGGGGGAGGATCAAACGTTCGAATTCGAATCGGATGAGTTTTTTTTAGTTCGAATTCGAAAAGCGAATGAAGAAGCAGGCAATGTTAAATTGAAATGGCATTTTTCATCAATGTAGCTTAAAACTTGTGGGAGACAGATGTGGGAGACGTGAACGAGTGTCTGCAGAATTACGGGTGATAACTACGGGGAGCATTTTTTAATTAAAAATCGCAAACGAAAATGTGCGACAGTGACACAAGCCACCTCACTAAAATTTGTACCTTACACAGCAACTTTTGCAGGGGTAACTATGGTAAACATTTACTTGACGACACTTAACAACATGATAGCATTTTTGGAATGATCTAGCCATGCAAACTGTAGTACCGAGCCTGCACACGGGACACAAAGTTAAATACGCCTAATAAAAATCTACGTGTGGCAAATTTGGAAAAACGGAATTCATCTAGCGCACGCATGAGTCAAGTTGTTGCACACGGATTTTTTGTCGTGTGCGGTGTGTATAAGACAAAACGTTGCTTTACCTGCTCCGCATTGCACATGCACGTTGGAAGCAACGGAATGACTGGAAACATGTACTCCAGCGGATAGATCATTGAAACGAATGCCATCACACTCATGGTCAAGGCATTGTAATCACGGGATTGTAGCACTATCTGCAAAACAAGAGAGGACCTGTACATGTTGTAGATAATAAGTGCAAAATAGTAACATGGTCACACTGTTTCATGAGATCATTATTGAGAAAAAAGAAAAAGATTCTTCACAGAACCTTGACTCGGTTGTGTGGGAGGGAAGAGGGGGGGGGTTGGCCACCCTGTGCAGTAGCCAAATTGGCCACCCCTTACATGAATGTAACACACCTTTGACCGCGACAAACACACGTATATGAAACATTTACATTTCATTTAATGATCGACGTAATTATGTAATTCGCTGTAACTATGACGAAATTTTACACCTGTGCAGAAAGACAATAATAAAAAAGAAATTTAGTAACTCAATTTAAAACATCAAAAATAATAATAAAGTCTAAAAGAGGTGAAAAGTTGAAAGTGATTAGATAAAACTTAAATATTTGTCCCGTCGCCCCTCCCCCCAAAAAATATGGAAGAATATTGGACAAAGGCATCTATTCTTTCCGAAAATATAAAAAATACTGAAAAACTAGATGTTTAACCTCATTTTTTGAATTGCAAAGTCCTTTATGACCTCTTCAACATCAAATAATTCGGTAAACTCTCTTTTTATAGAAAGCTAGTGACTCCATGATTGCTCATAGTTAAGCGAAGGTAATTCTTCATTGATATCAATTTAGAAAAACTCTGCAGTCGTAAATTGTGATATTGGCCATTCTGTGCGGTCGCACACCCAACAGCCCCAAAGCAATGCCGCTACCTTGTGATGTGTTTGTGGTGGCAGTTTTGTGTGGTGACACTTTATATGACTGTTTTATTTTAAAAACAACAAAATGTATTAAACCAAATTGAATTTTTTGGGATCCTACAAATAAAAAAGAGATCGGAGTGTAACATTTTTGTGTACTTTTACGCACTGCAAGCCAGAATTTCAATAACAGGACCTACTCGGAGCAGGTGCGTGTGGCAGGACTGGAATTTGGTGCATTGTCAAGGATCTCTCTAAGATAAGCCACTGAGCTTAGTCACATTCAGATGTAGACACAATTACACATCGTGCTTGTAAGAAGTAAACAGCCATAATCGGTACAGCGAAAGAAACTACTCAGAATTAGTATCAAAAAGAGAGAGCCAAGAGTGACCACTGGGAAAAATCACAAAAAAGAGAGGGCAAACAAAAAAGAAAGAGCAAAACAAAGATACAGAAGTGAGAAAGAGGACGAGAGAGAGAGAGAGAGAGAGAGAGAGAGAGAGAGAGAGGGGAGAGAGAGAAAGAGAGAGAGAGAGAGAGAGAGGGAGACAGAGAAAGAAAGAGGATGCATAGAGGAAGAGAGAAAAAAGTAGAGAAGACAGAGAGAACGAATGAGAGAGATACAGATAGAAAGAGAGAAAAAGATTTTGAGAGAGACAAAGAAAGAGAATGGGAAGCAGAGAGATACACTAAGAGACATAAAGAGAGAGAGAGAGAGAGAGAGAGAGAGAGTGAGTGAAGGAAGAGAGGTGGAGGAAGAGATATAGAAATTGAAAAGAGAAACTGAGTGAGGAAGAGAGATACAGCAAGAGAAAGAAAGAGGGGGATAAAGAAAGAGAGGGGAGGCAGAGGGAGAGAGAGAAAGAGAGCTAGTGAGGGAGAAAAAGAGTGAGTGAGAGAAAAGGCGGGTGAGCAATTAGATGCCGACAAACGATACTAAACCTCTTTCATTATATAGTGCATCACAGGATAGGTATAAATTTACCAACTTACATCACCCCATCTCTCAAAGATAACAACAAATTTGTTCAGCCATCGGCAAGAGTCAATATTTAAACTCCTTCTACCCCAGAGCAATACGTTTGTGGAACAAACCTCCACCGGATATAAGAGAAATCGCTTCTAGAGATCACTTCCGAGCACTAACACCCTCTGCTATTTCTACTATAAAGGTGCCATCCTAACTAACCTGTCTCTAATCCTAACTGTGTTTTTAAGCTCGCACCCACCATGTTTGCATTGCTTGTTTCACCTCTTCACATAACCTCTAATACCATCACCAGTTAGAGAGTTGCAGCGTGTATACTAAACATGTGCACCTCAAAACTTCTAGTATGTCGTCAAAGACTATTAGAACTATATTATTCAAGACTTCAAGGTGAGAGAGATACAGCAAGAGGAGGAGGAGAAGGGAGATTAAGAGAGACATAGAAATTCAGACACAAAGACAGAAAGATTCAGTAACTACAGACAAACCATACACAAAGTCAAACAGCGGACTTTTACAAATTTTCCTTATTTACTGTCTGTGACATCTGCTGCCGGCTGTCAAACAAGTTTGAGCAATACTGGTATTTGTGTGTTTGTGATGGCAATTTTATGCACTTCGTACGACTGCTTTATGCTAAAGACAATAAAATGTATTAAACTGAATTGAAGATTTTACGAACATGCAAATCAATTGCTTAAGCAATACTGGTATTTTTGTGTTTGTGATGGCAATTTTATGCACTTCGTATGACTGTTTTATGCTAAAGACAATAAAATGTATTAAACTGAATTGAAGATTTTACGAACATGCAAATCAATTGCCCTGTAAGTTTATACAATATAAAACATCCCACGACGTTATTATGGCTTTAGTCAAACGCAATTTATGGCTCGGCTACAATCCAGCGCCTGGCTTCAGCTGTGACGTCATCATGCAAATTGCTGACTTCGTCAACGTGTCAGACGAATTGTCCAGCATGCAGCACGCGGCAAGAGTGCAAAATCATTACGCGTGACGTCACCGCTGGTACTCTACATACAGTGCGTCAGCTGTCACGTCATTTTATTGTGATTAATTGAAGTCACAAGGCAAATGTATGACGTCACTACGCAAGGAAAATTCACGACGTCACTATGCATCCGTGCATTAATAAAACAGTCATTATTGGTTCGTTTATAAATTGCCTCCTGGCCAATAATGAAATTTCATTATGAGAGTAAACTGTAGCTATGCAAGTTTGCCAGATAACAAAATTAAAGAAATGAATGTTGCATCTCCAGTTCAAACCCCCACAGCAGCTGATAGCTCCTTTTATCATTGGTCATATATATCATTACCCAAAATCAGCCAGCTTTTCTGTTAGTGCTTGTAAAATAATTGTTCAAATGGTTTGTGGCTTTCCAATCCGAATGATCTTCCATCATCAAATAGTTCAGTTTACATTGCGTAAACTCATGGGCAGTCATCATGTGGCTGAACGGTTACGGAACTTGGCTTCCGATTCGGTGGTTCTGGGTTGGATTCCCTGTTTCCGCTCACGTCGAAGATTTCTTGAGCCAAAAAGCACTCAAAAAAGATTTTCCGGCCATTCTCCTACACTGACTCAGCCTTGTTGAGTACCTGGTCAGGTACCGGGGGGTAGAAAATGTACAGGAGCGATGAAGATAGCCACCTGCTTTTCTTGTGTGTTGAGGTTTGGAAACTGAGTGTTCAGGGTTCCCACAGAATTTTAAAATAAATTTGCCTTACTTTTCCATGACTTTTCCCTGGCCAATTATTGACATTCCACGACCAAGATAAGCAGAAATTGTATTGACAGTATACATATTCAAACGTTTTCATACATATGCATATATATAACGTGTCTGCACAGTTGCAGTAGTGCTAACGAAATTACACTAATCACATTAAATAAACTTTCTTAATCCAATCATTATTTTTGGAACAGAAGTCGAAACTGGGAGCCTGCCAGAGCGAAATTTTATTTGAATGCGAATCGCTGAAAAATATGTTTGGAAAAATATCGGTTCTCTGTGATTATTTTTGCAACCCTTTTCAATTTCTTTGACTTTTCGCCCCATTTTCGTCGTTTTCCCTGACTTTTTACCAAATTATCTTTTTCCCTATCTTTTCCATGACTTTCCTGGATAGCCCGCATTTTCAAGGACTTTCCAGGGTTTTTACTGACCGTGGGAACCCTGAGTGTTGTAACTATTTACTCCGTCGGGGATCCTTATTCACTAACATCTTATGAACCTATTCCACACATTTTACATATATTTTTACAGATTCTTATTACTACTAGAAGCAGAAGTGGGAACCCATCTAATAAGAAATAATAATGATAACAAAGTACTACATGTTATGAAATTTATGTTAAATGTTTCTGTCCGGGCGGACATCTTCAGCAGTCTAAAGATTTCTGTCATTGGTAACATCATTTCTTACATTTGCCACGTGTAAAAACAAACAAGTACATTTTTTCTTAATTAAATGTTAAAAGAAGACAGGATAATTTTTCATATACCACCCCATTTTCAAGTCCGATCAAAAGTATACATTTTGACACAGTTAATACTGCAAAAGCGTTTCTGGTAGTTAAATAATAAATTAAAAACTTAATTAACAGCATTCGAGCCCAACTATTGATGACACCACAAACTAACATAATTTTCAACAGCAAAAATGTTCCACGAGCGTGTTACATGTGTTTGTAAAAGCGAAAATTGAAGTACAGTGCTATTGTAAGGTATTCAGTGTGTTGTACTAAAACTATGCATGTTTTAAGATAAAAATTCAAATTTTAACTTTACTACTGTGCTCACACATGAGTTATCGAACGTGTGCAGTTCATCACAAACTAAAACATCTAAACTGAGAGGTACAGCAACCGTTTTTTTCCATTTCGCTACCGAAATGCAGGCGCTAGTGTCCGTCTAACTAGCAAATGGTGAAATGCATATAACAGCGAAGAATTAGTGGCACAAACGCGAAATTGTGTTTGTGCGGGAATAATTCTTTCGCGTAAGACATTTTTGAAAAAATAATGTTTTCTTTCGATATTTCAAAGAGTAGATTGTTTTGACCTACAGTTCAAGATTGGGTCCAGTTTTGTTTTAATATTATCAAATACAGATGTGTAAGAATCACTGCAGCTCTGTGACAAAGACACAGCTCTGTGACAAAGACTCTTGCCAAAATAGTTTAAGAATTAGTTCTACTCCACATATAACCTCATGACCTTATCAACTTGCTGCAGGTTTTCACATTAATTACCAAGAGGTCGCTAGTTTCAACTTATAAATTCAGCACAAACAAGCAGACACTGGCATTGCAAAATTGACATTATTTATCATAATCCAGTTCCATAATGTGGGTATTACAAGGGTTGAATGGATTTATGATGAATAATGCCGGCAACATAACAGTTCAATTTCCTGTGTTAGTTTCGCTGGATTGCACTACCCACTCTCCAGATGAATCAATTTTCCTCACACAGTCGAATCCACGGGTCTCACTGCCTGCCTCAGTGAGTTTTAAAGTGTAGAAGTCGATTTACGTAGTTGTGATTAAACAAAAACAAAATCCTTTCTAAGTATTTAAGTCGTACGTATCAGAATACAGACAACAGAATACGGCAAGGTAAAATAGCACAGAACAAAGTAAGACAGTGCACTGCATGGAGCAGGACCAGACAGGACAGGATAACACGACAGGAGAGAACAGGAGAGGATAACAGGACAAGACAGGACGAACTGGACAGGACAGGACAAGACAAGACAAGACAAGACAGGACGAACTGGACAGGGCAGGACAAGACAAGACAAGACAGGACGAACTGGACAGGACAGGACAAGACAAGACAAGACAGGATGAACTGGACAGGACAGGACAGGACAGGACAGGATACGACAGCACAGGACAAGACAGGGCAGGACAATACAGGATGAACTGGACATGACAGGACAGGATATGACAGCACAGGGCAAGACAGAGCAGGACAAGACAAGACAGGACGAATTGGATAGGACAGGACTGCAGGACAAGACAGGACGAACTGGACACGACAGGACAGGATAAGATGATAGGACAGAACGGGATAAGATAAGAGGACAAGACAGGACGAACTGGACAGGACAGGACTGCAGGACAAAAACAGGACGAACTGGACATGACAGGACAGGACAGGACAGGATAAGACGACAGGACAGAACGGGATGGGACGACAGGACAGACCGGGATGGGACGACAGGACATGACAGGACGAACTGGACTGGACAGGACTAGCCAGAGCTGCAAGGTAGGACAGGATAGGACTGTATCTATCTTACAAATGAAATTGCACTTTTAGCATTTAGCAAAAAAGTTTATGAGACAGTTTTGACTAGCAAGACGCGATGGATAAAATATAGCAAAGTACAGGTATAACTTTCTGTTTCACCTGTACAAAACAAAACAGAAAGGATTTTTTGGTTGTTAAAGTAACTAATCGTCCTATAAGTGAATTGAGTACATTCTATTCCTAACTACGAACGCACGTCGAAGCCTTGAGGCTCAGCCCAGCATCGATCTAACAAACATGGTAGAAAGAAGCAGGGATATCGACTGGCAGCCGTTGCCAGGCAACGCACTGCCATGTAATACGCTACAGCAAATTATTATGTGCAAAGGAATTCTTGTGTTACTAAATCCTTAGATTACTTGTCAATTATACATGGAACAAACTGATCGCTGATTGAATGTGGGTGACTTAGAGCCCCCTGGTGGCTGCGGGGTGTATCAGATGATTGTCTCCGTGGCCATCTACACGTCAGTGATGTAGAATTACGATTCGCTTAATGTGATTACAGGAAATAACGAAAGAAGGAGAAGAGTAATTAAGCAATTAGGCATCCCTGGAGGAAAGGAGAAAGGAAAGGAATGAATCAATCTGCATTATATGTATCTTATGGCAAATGTTTTGCCGTAAGTCTTGCAAAGAAAATTGTAAAATTGACTTTCTAGAAATTGCAACAATTAATTATTTTTATAACATTTAGGTGAGGACAATAGTCAAGTGGCCAAGTTGAGGTAGCAACAATAGTTAATTAACGCTGGGCCTGATTAGTAAATGGATGGACAACAGTCAGTAAAACTGCCTCTGGAAATTTGGGTTGTTTCATTTATCACGGTCACTCCGGTGGTAGATGTTTGGGGAGTGGATACTTGGCAGTGGACAGTTGGATAATGAACACATGGACATTGGCAATGGACAAATGAGCACTGGTACGTGGACAGTGAACACTTGAGCAGTAGGGCATTTGGACAATGGGCAATGACACTTGGACAGGGGATACTTTAAACAGCGCAAGTCCTGTAGCACTTGCGGGATTTTTGTGTGTGGAGATGGGAGCCTGTCAGTCTTACCTACCTTATTACTTGGCTTCACTGCTTACCTATTGATTTGCCTGCCTAGTACATACCTACCTAACTACTTGCTTACCTACATACCCACCTACCTATTAATCTTTACCTATTCACCTGCTTACTAACCTACCTACCCAACTACCTATTAATCTGTATCTACTCACTTGCTTACTAACCTACTTACCTACGTACCTACTCAACTACCTATTAATCTGTATCTACTCACTTGCTTACTAACCTACTTACCTACGCATCTACCCAACTACCTATTAATCTGTATCTACTCACTTGCTTACTAACCTACTTACCTACGTGCCTACCCAACTACCTATTAATCTGTATCTACTCACTTGCTTACTAACCTACGTACCTACCCAACTACCTATTAATCTGTATCTACTCACTTGCTTACTAACTTGCTTACTAACCTACTTACCTACGCACCTACCCAACTACCTATTAATCTGTATCTACTCACTTGCTTACTAACCTACTTACCTACGTACCTACCCAACTACCTATTAATCTGTATCTACTCACTTGCTTACTAACCTACTTACCTACGCATCTACCCAACTACCTATTAATCTGTATCTATTCACTTGCTTACTAACCTACTTACCTACGCACCTACCCAACTACCTATTAATCTGTATCTACTCACTTGCTTACTAACCTACTTACCTACGCACCTACCCAACTACCTATTAATCTGTATCTACTCACTTGCTTACTAACCTACTTACCTACGTACCTACCCAACTACCTATTAATCTGTATCTACTCACTTGCTTACTAACCTACTTACCTACGCATCTACCCAACTACCTATTAATCTGTATCTATTCACTTGCTTACTAACCTACTTACCTACGCACCTACCCAACTACCTATTAATCTGTATCTACTCACTTGCTTACTAACCTACTTACCTACGCACCTACCCAACTACCTATTAATCTGTATCTACTCTCTTGCTTACTAACCTACTTACCTACGTACTTACCCAACTACATATTAATCTTTACTTACCCATTCTACTATTACCATATCTACCTACCTGCCTACCCATTAGATGTTAATTAGTTTTTTGCACTGCTTTAACTGCTACATAAGTTTCTTTGCACTGCTTTTGCCATTAATGCACTGTTCTAGCAACTCATGGGGTTTGTTTTCACTATTTTAGTTCATAGGCTTGTTTACTTTTTTATGACTTTCACTATTAGTTAGTATTGTTTAATGACCATGCTGAAAAAACATCGATTCTGAGATCCAGACTTTCAATGCTTTAACAGTGAGCTAACAGGCCATATTGGCTGGCATACATTATAAGCAAATCCTATCGACTTGCATTAACATACAGAAATGTGGGTTAACTTATGTTAACGACTTTAGTACACCGGACCATTTGAAACTACAGGCTCTTGAAACCAGACGTTTATTTTTGATATGAAAATGGTGTACAAAATTTGCTCCACGCACTTATGAGTTTTAACGATTTTTTTTACCTACGCACCTAGTCTCGGATTAAAGGACCATAGTTACAAGTTGTACAAAAATTATTGTCGTATTTATGTTTTTAAATACTCTTTTGCAAACAGGGTGATCGATGCGTGGAACAGTTTACCGTCGGAGATTGTTAATGCTACTTAAACTACTTACGTTTGATTTTTAATTCTTCTTGTAAATTTAATAGAAATAACTAATTAATGTGGGCCACCGTACGTTCATTCGTGCCTGGTGGCTTTCCCCTTCCTAAGACATTAGGTAATCATATTTATTTATAAGATTTTGTTGTATATGTACAATTGCATATTTGGATTGAATAAAACTAATCTAATATTCCCGTTCTCTACATCTCAGCCGTATAACTTTTGCAATTTTTTGCAAAAAACGGTCGAAAAAGGGGCATTTTTGGAGGTTTTTCGCCTCCCCTTTCTCCCGGTGGGCCCGATTCGAAAAATAAACCATCAATGGCACGACACTAGATCGAGACCTTTCGTTTGATATATAGATCGCCCCAAATGGTGCCCTCGTCGGAGCTGTAGCCTCGAATCTTATATATAAATATATATACCAAGAATATTAATATAAGAGATAATCTAATCTTAACAAAGTATTCTACTGCAAACACAATGTCGGTGCTAGTATTTCTGTTGATGCATCGCCTGATTATGATTAAATCTCTTGATAATTTTTATAGTTTTTAGAACAGAAACGCTGTCTAGAGGTCGCTATCGCTAAATCAAGCCGTCATGTCGCTAAACATTTGCTGTTTCCTCATAGCTGTTGCATTGTTCTCATTCAGTAAAGTGCTCCTAAACTTTTTACTCAGTGTAAACAGAAAGCCAATAGCAGCCATAGCATAGTGGTTACAGCGACTAACTGCCACACAAGAAGTTCCGGGTTCAAAACCCACTAGTGGCAGGATTTTTCCAGCTACGTTCCACTCGAATAAGACTCTCTGGCTGCTTTTCTAGCTCTACTCAGACAAGTCACGTACTTGGGAAAGGAAGACAGCAGAACGACAGGCTACTCTCTCATCTTCCTTTGTCATTTTGAGCCAAGTCTTCATAAATATCTGCTGCAACCAGCTATCCCAACACCCGGGGGTATAGGACCACTCTTGTTCTTGTTCTATAACTATTTAAAGCAAAACCAGACCCAATCTTAAACTGTAGGTAAAAAAAATCTACTCTTTAAAATATTGAAAGGAAACTTACTATTTTTTCAAAAATGACTTACGTGAAGGAATTATTACCACAAACACAATTTTGCATTCGTGCCACTAGTTGTTCGCTGTTACATGCATTTAACCATTCGCTAGTTAGAAGGGCACTAGCCCTGCATTTCGGAAACAACTGCACAAAAAACAAGTGCTGTACCTCTCAGTTCAGATGTGTTAGTTTGTGATGAACTGCACACGTTCAATAGCTCATGCGTGAGCACAGCAGTAAATTTGAAACTTGAGGGCTCGCACGCCATTAATTAAGTTTCTAATCTATTATTTAATTATCGGAAACGCTTTTGCAATATTGTGTCAAAACGTATACTTTTATCTGACTTGAAAATGGGATAGTATACGAAAAATCATCCTGTCTTCCTTTAATAACAGTGCGAAATTAAATTGAGTTGCCTGGGACCTCAAGCAACTGGACAAATTGATCTGCTTCACTTTATCACTTCAACCGCACTACTGAACAGATCCTCTAGATGCCATCGAGAGGAAATGGACTGTGCTAGATTAGCAGCTAGAAAGTGGCGACACTAATCTCAGACGTAATGCCATTCCAGAGAAATTAGTAAATTACCCCCCCCCTGATTTTCCTCAAATCTATACAGCGTCATCTAGCGAATTACAGTGTTCCCTCACTTATCGCGGGTGTTCCATTCCTGGCCCACCCGCGATAAGTGAATTTCAGCGAAGTAGGGACGCTATATTTATTTTAGTAGTTATACATTATTTTAAGTCTTTATAAACCCTCCCCACACTCTTATACATAACCCTTTCCCATTCCCTTAATGACTTTTCCGAGACTGTACATGTACCTTTTAAAAAACTTTACTTAAATGTTTTAAAGTCTTAAACCTAGATACGTGTACGTACAGTCTCACGCCGGCCAGTAGCATCTCAGGCAGGCGCAAGTAGTACATTTCGTTTTTGGTGTGTATTCATCCGCCGAATAAATACACTACTTACTGTAAACGGTATTTTTTATGAATTATAATATTCTTTTAATGTTAGAATTAATATTTTTATCATATCTATACATTACTGTACAATACGTACTACGCATGTTCAAAAATACTTTAGACGGAGTACCGCAAAAACCCGCAAAACAGCGAAAATACCGCGATAAATATTTTACATTAATATTTGTGAAAACCAGCGAAACAGCGAGTCCGCGATAAACGAACCGCGAAATAGCGAGGGAACACTGTACTGTTGAAATGGCCGCAAATTTACAAATTTTAAACAGCATTGCCGTTAATACAGTCTCTGTAAACAATAAGACGGTATGTGTGTAACGTAAAATTTTAAAACGCATTTTTGAAACTTTACGTAAGTAAAAGATTTTTCTGTTTTAAACAAATATAAATGTGTCAATGGGTAACATATTCTTATAATTTGCCCCCCCCCCTCCCCATAGCCCATCTTTAAAGGTTATGATGGCTACATTGCTACGGTTAATTATATTTAAATGTTCTATACAATTATAGTTTTTACTACAAGTATAATGTATAATTTAATCTCTTCTCCCCCACTTAAATTTGGGTACATATATGTGTATATGTATATCATTGTATATACAAGTAAGTAATATGGTGCATTGTAATACAAGTAAGTGGTGCATTGACAGATAATCACATAATTCAATTCGTAACTATTTAAAAAAAGTTTTCACTCTTTAAGGCTCCCTCAAAGTCGTAATTACATATTATGTTTTCCTTTCTCAACTTTCAGGTTTATTGCTCTTATACCATTGCTATTATTACATCATTTACTTCATCCTTATTTACATTAAGTTATCTACAGAAACATGCATAACTATAATCATTTTTTCATTTAAGTAAGGTGAGTGTGTTGATGACCGTATGGTCGTACACTCACCTCGCACTACTCAAATTATTACATCATTTACTTCATCCTTATTTACATTAAGTTATCTACAGAAGCATGCATAACTATAATCATTTTTTCATTTAAGTAAGGTGAGTGTGTTGATGACCGTATGGTCGTACACTCACCTCGCACTACTCAAATTATTACATCATTTACTTCATCCTTATTTACATTAAGTTATCTACAGAAGCATGCATAATTATAATCATTTTTCCATTTAAGTAAGGTGAGTGTGTTAAAGACCGTATGGTCGTACACTCACCTCGCACTACTCAAATTATTTTATTTAAAGTTTATTAATGTGTTTGATATTGTATTTTTGATGCATAAAATAAAATTCATGGTTCATAAAAAAACATTGTGTATGTGTATTAAAACACAAATATTTCAACATCCGTCATGGGGGCTCTCAACAACGTGATGAAGATGCTAGCACTCATAAAGAATGTCGAAATATTTATATCTTAACGTACAACATCAACCTTCATATTTGTCTAGCATATATAAGTCCCTCAAAGACAAATCATCACAATCATTAATGCCAACCTGATTGCATTCAAAATCCATCGTTAGCTTTTTAATTGTATCATGTGTCATAAATTTTATTACTAAACGTGGCTTCAATTTTGACGTTTGTCAAAAAACCAAAACAACTTTGCTATTTTTGTTAATTTCTCTTTCTTCAGAATAAGTAGGACAAAAAATTCTAAAATATGGAATAGTCTAAATCAAAATGTCATTGCGGACTTGCTGTTTCGCGGGTTTTCAAAAATATTAATGTAAAATATTTATCGCGGTATTTTCGCTGTTTCACGGGCTTTTGTGGTACTCGGTCTAAAGTATTTTTGCATATGCGTGGTATGTATTGCACAGTATAGATGTATAGATTTGATGAATTTTGCATAAAAAAAATCACAAAATGTATAAAAATATATTATAAATATTACTTCTAACATTAAAAGAATATTATATATCATAAAAAATTACCATTTACAGCAAATAGTGTATTTATTCGGCGGATGAATACACACCAAAAATTGGGAGATCGTATGCTGCAGTTGGCCGCCATTACGGGATCAACGAATCTACGGTTCATTATATCAAGAGTGTGGGGAGGGTTTACAAAGATTTAAAATAACGTATAACTACTAAAATAAGTATGGCGTTCCTATTTCGGGGAAATTCACTTATCGCTGGTGAGCCTGGAACACCCGCGATAAGTGAGGGAACACTGTATATATATATATATATATATATATATATATATATATATATATATATATATATATATATATATATATATATATATACCACTTCTTTCTATGCAGTTCAGGACTTAAAATAGCAATGGCAATTCTTTGCATAGGAAACACATGTGAAATGAATGCTCAAGCATCAATATCAAATAATTTCTTGATTAAAGCACAAGAAAACTCATCGTTTACATAAAGCAGAAAAAATTTGTCCTTAAATTTTGCATCATTGACGTACCGCCTTACCGTGCGCAATGCTTGCATTATCAGTAAAGCTGCATAAAGATTGTAAATTTAAACTCTCGCGATGACCGTGGGTCGTTTGAAAAAAGTTTAGATGACGATGGGTAAAATCTGAAAAAATAATTAAAACACTCGCAGTGCACTCGTCACTAACTAAGCAAAAGTAATGTGAACGACTTTAACTGACAGCTGTTGTTTCTCTAAGAAATACATGAAGTTATCAGCGTACGTGCAATAACGTCGTTGCCGATATTGTTGACACGGTGCGTCAACCACATCAAGAAATTATGGCATTGGTAAAGAGAGTGATCATAGTTTTTCTCTAATTCATATTTTATGGCTCGGGCCAAGGACCTACTAAGTCTGAATATTTGTGGCAAAATGTGTGAATACATCCTCTCTCCATGTTCCACAAAGTGAACAGCCAGAATCATTATGGGTGAATGAGTATTGAAGTGGTACACTCATCCATTAACTGACCTGCCTCAGCCATACTCTTAACATGAATTTCCAAGCACATAATCACTCAGCTGTGCACCTCGCCTCAAAAATCCACGCTAATTAATTACTATTAATTGTCAGATTGACGACTGATTCGTCATTTTGCACTGCATCTTTGTAAATTATGTCACTGTGCAGTGCATAGTTTTACATTGTTTTGTTCTACACTACATCATTATGTGCTAGGTCACTGTCCATTATTATTGCACAATGTATTTCTTGTTTACTATAAGATTTTTCCATAAGCAAGTGCAACACGACATCAAGCCCTTCATGTCAGAAATTCTACGAACAACAGAACATACCTTGTGTTCGAGTATAATACAGGTGAGCACTTTTAGACAGGTATCCACTCCGAGCAGTTCTAGAGGCAGGTGTAGTGGGAAGTCAATCAAGGAGAAGCGAGTTCGATCGGGTAGAGCAAACGTCAAGGGAGGCTGGATCTCATTTGGAAGCACATCAACCTGAAAGTGCGAAAAATATGTGATGAACACATGCTAAATTAGTCGATTTCATCACAGAGCATAAATGCTAAATTAGTCGATTTCATCACAGAGCATAAATGCTAAATTAGTCGATTTCATCACAGAGCATAAATGCTAAATTAGTCGATTTCATCACAGAGCATAAATGCTAAATTAGTCGATTTCATCACAGAGCATAAATGCTAAATTTGTCGATTTCATCACAGAGCATAAATGCTAAATTTGTCGATTTCATTACAGAGCATAAATGCTAAATTAGTCGATTTCATCACAGAGCATAAATGCTAAATTAGTCGATTTCATCACAGAGCATAAATGCTAAATTAGTCGATTTCATCACAGAGCATAAATGCTAAATTTGTCGATTTCATTACAGAGCATAAATGCTAAATTTGTCGATTTTATCACAGAGCATAAATGCTAAATTTGTCGATTTCGTCACAGAACATAAATGCTAAATTTGTCGATTTCGTCACAGAGCATAAATGCTAAATTAGTCGATTTCGTCACAGAGCATAAATGCTAAATTTGTCGATTTCGTCACAGAGCATAAATGCTAAATTTGTCGATTTCGTCACAGAGCATAAATGCTAAATTTGTCGATTTCATCACAGAGCATAAATGCTAAATTTGTCGATTTCATCACAGAGCACAAATGCTAAATTTGTCGATTTCATCACAGAGCATAAATGCTAAATTTGTTGATTTCATCACAGAGCATTTAGCATTAGGGACGAAATAGACAAATTTAGCATTTTTGCTCTGTGACGAAATAGACAAATTTAGCATTTTTGTTCTGTGACGAAATCAAAAAATTTAGCATTTATGGTCTGTGACGAAATCAACAAATTCAGCATTTATCCTGCATGACGAAATCAACAAATTTCGCATTCATGCTAGAAGCACACTATAAAAAAAGCCTGCCTGCAACAAAATTGTCGGACATAAATTACTGCAGACAAAAGTTTTCCTCCCACACTACAGAATTTTGTATAAAGCAATCTATAGCAGACAAAGTAAGAATCTACGTCATCTACCAGATGACACGTTACAATATGATTGCTTTTTATTGGTCTGATCTGAATTTTGTCTGATTGTTGCACTAAGCCCGCATGTACGAACAGGACAAGTTTCACGGACACAGAAATTTAAGCATGCTTAATAAAGATCTGTGTGTGGCAAAGGTTGCAAAGCAGCATTTATACTTGCTGCCCCCACCAGGTGGAGGCAGGTCAGCGCAGGTAGCATCCCGAACCATCGCACGCCACTGCTTCCGGTCCTCGCAGTACGGCGGTAGCTCTGTGAGATCATCGGAAACTTGGTGGTAGCGGTCCAGCCCAAGAGGAGACACAATATCACGCTTGATTTGATGCCAGAAATGCTTTTGTTGACCTCCTCTGCAGTGCTTCCATGTGCCGTGGGGTGCTGCTGCCGCCGGCTCAAACATGGAGATGAAAGGTAGGCGGGAGCGGGCCATTCGAGCGACATGCCCCAGATATTCCAGAGGACGACGATGGGGTCTGCCAATATGCCGGCGAGACCCGCACGTCTGTAGACCTTGGCGTTCGTGAAGTGATCCCAATAGCTAATGCCGAGAACTCGCCTCAGCAATTTGGTTTCGAACGTGTTAAGACATTTTTCGTCCTCTGCTAGGATAGTCCAGGTTTCGCGATTTAAGCATGCTTAATAAAAATCTGTGTGTGGCAAAGGTTGCAAAGCAGAATTTATCGAGGCCACAGGCTAGCAAAAATGTGTGTCAGACAGATTTTGCATAGCACCCATGTATTAGATGCCAAACAATTAGACAACCAAGAAAGTGAGCAATTCTCTGATCTCTAAAAGACTTGAGCTGTATCCGAAAATTTAAGCTATTTTGTTTTCTACAAACCAGAACAATTAATCATACAAACGCACGACAGCAATACTAAATCAGAAAAAAATTTGCACCTGCAGTGGATTCGAACCCAGGCTTTCTGCTACCTGGGCAGCTATGCTAACCACTACATCATAGAAGCATGCAAAAGCTCAAAAAATTACTCTATTTTAAAAGCCTTAAATATGCTTTTTAAATGCTTCCATATATGTAAGTTTTTTCAAGGTCCCTTTAAAGGTGATTACATTATTATTCCATTCCTTCAAGTCCTAACAATAAACATCACGTTAAATTCGATATCTTTTGAAAACATCAATCACATAATTAATTAAGTAGAACATCAACTCACATCAACTCTAGTCTTGCCAGGCACAGGTACAGGAGTACTCAATAGCCGTAAGATCCACGTTTCGATGTCCCTCATGAACGTTTTCACATAACTGGGCGTAGAATCGGTGACTTGCCCCGATAACACGCTCCATATTGGATCTCTTCATGAAATAAATGAAAAATGTATAAGACAAGTGACAGTCATTAAAGGACAAGAAAAGGGGTATCTGAAGTAGGTTTCAGAAAAATCATGTTAAAAATTATATTACTTTACAGCAATTTTATGCATATCTCATACTCGCGTTGAAAGGAATTTTTGTTTGTTTTCATTTTAAATCTCCTGCAATACTATTCCGACTGTGCCATTACATGACGTCATACATTTACAACGTAAATCAGGTGAAGAAAAGGAAATGTTAAATTATGTCCCAAAAAACTTTCCATGCAAACTCATGTTACTTAGCATTTTGCATTCCTGCTTGAAGAGAATTATGTAACCAGAAAAGAAAATTATTAGTTATTTAAAAGTTTTCACCAAATGGTAAAATGACGTTGACTCACCTCCAGGGTGCGCCACTCACTAACCAAAAAACGTATTTTTAATCTTATTGACAAGATACAGTAATTTAAAATTTTACTTAGTTAGTGATTTACTAATAATTTAGTAATGCGAAACTAAAAAACAAAGAGTGAAAAAATGTGCGTCGAAAAAATTTAAAACATTACTGATAACCAGTGGGAAATAAACAAACTTTGATTTCAAGTGATTTTAAATATTCCAAGATTCAGCTTTAAACATTCACAAGGCTTTAAAAAAAATTCCTCTCTCTCCCTACTGACATCTTTTGAGCTCATGAGGTAAGACAGAAACAATTTTTTGTGGTCGGCCTTACAGCGCTAGCTGGGACGATGTTATATCAATGGCCAGTCGTTCTACAAGTTGCAAAGTGAAAATTCCCCAGTGTGCGGCGCCGAGTAACCCACTAGCCGAAGTAGGACGCTTCCCGCAAAACGCATGTGCTAAATTTGCGGAAAAGCAGTGTCGCACATGGGCAGCCCAAGTAGGACACCAGCGATTTCTGTCGAGAATCGAGATTTATGGCATACAAAAACATAAAAGGAAATTTGTTTTAGAATAAAATAACTTTATAATAATGATGGATAGTCGTTGTATTTAAAATTTACAAATGTATTTTTTACAACAATATCATCATTATTATTAGCTCCATTAATATCATCATAATATTAAACTAAGTATCTAATGCTTTAAAGAGAGAAACTATGCAGGGCACATAACTCGCTAACCTGTTTACTCAGTAGAAAACAATTATTTGTCCAAGAGGTAGAGAAAAGAATCATCTGTTTGTGAAGCAAGACAAAACAAATAATGATATACCTTAAACAAATGTTGGGTCTCCTAAAAAGCGTGCTTATTTCACTTCAAAAAAGATTAATATCGACAAATATTAGTTCTTCTAGCTCAGAATAAAATTCTTTTATTTTATCAGATGTATAATAAATTATTCAACGTGTCTTGACGTTTTTAATTATTGTTATTCCATAAACAAGTACAACGGATGGTGCCAGTATGGTCAACGACTCAATTAGTGACCAGTCTTTAGTGTCCTATTTGGGCTAGCCCATGTACGCCAATTGTCGTACTTCAGCTAGTGGGTTACTCGGCGCCCAATACGCAGAATTTCTACATGCCGTAATTCCAGCCGTAAACCAAACACAGAAAGCTAATAAAGCTGATGGTAAAATATCTAGGTTACGTATAAATTTCAAGCAAAAGCCAGTAAGTTAAGCGAAAGTAAACAGATACTAGATACGGAACAGTGATGAATTTCTAGCAGTCTGTGAATGATGCAGAGGCTAATGAATTCACGATAAAGCTTGCAGTATTGATCCGACCATGTTAGTTCTATATACTCAATTACCATCCATCACATTAGTATGCAGTAATGAGTCTCCGTGCATCAATCCAATTATGCACGTTTCCATGCTAATACTTTCTTGCTAATGTAATCCACTCATCCACTCGCACTTTTCGGTCGCCTTTTCACTCTCACTCGGTTCACATGCAAGTTGGACGTTTAAACTAATTTCATTTCTCTTTTTTAATTTTTTCAGTTGATTTGGCATCCATGCCAAATCTATTAAAAAACAGAAATGAGATTGGTTAAAATGTCCGACTTGTATGTGAACAAGTTAGAGTGGAAAGGCGAGCGAAAAGTGCAAGTGGATGAGTGGATTACATTAGCGAGAAAGTATTAGCATATCAAAAAAAACACAGACTATAGATGCACACATGGATGAATCAATGGAAAATCCTGCTTCTATTTTAACAGTAAAACAGATATTCCATTACAGATTACTTTTTCAGTGTAAATGTAAGAAATACGGGAAATCTTGATATGCAAAAATTACACAGAATGATCCCAACAGAATGTAGAAAAGTCCATTCCCTAAGATCAGTATTCCCTAATTAATGTTCGGAAAAACCTGGAATATTCTCGACATATTAACAATGGTTTGTCTACATGTTTCTATGTTCTAAAACATGACATGCTCCACCTGGTGATGAGAGCATTCCTGTCCACCACCACCGCTCACAATGCATCATCCCTCAAATCTAGAGTTGTTTCTGCCAAATCTTTTTCAAGTAACTCTGTGTACGTCATTAACTGACCAACCTCTCGGCTTTTTTTGTCGTTTCAAGAGTTTTACATATAATCTCATAGGAAGAGGAGATTCTTGCGCTACTCTGTATGTGCATTCCCAATCCAATGCAATCTTCTTACTTGTATTTATTTACTCCAAGGATTCTTCTTCACCACATCATCATACAGATCATCATTGGATATTCTGTCAGGCCATTCAATAGAACGATTTGCCATTGAGACGTCTTTGAAAAATATCAAGTAACAATAGTTGGTCTATTTTTTTTCCAGAAATTCAGTAGACAATTTATAATCTCAGCTAATTAGTTATTTATTTAGTTTCTTCTTGAGTGCCAATATAATGATTCTTAAGGTTCCTCCAGTATCGGTCTTAGGGAATATGCCTTTCTATGAACTGTTGAGGTTATTCTATAAGATTACAAGATTTCCCATATTTCTTATGTTCAGACTGAAAAGACAACCCATAATGGGTTGCAAAATATCTGTTTTGTTGTTAAAATAAAAGCAGGATTTTTCACTAATTCATCCATGAAACCACCTATAATCAGTGTTTTAGCAATTTCCTTTGTAAGTAAATTACTTAAATTTTCTTTCAATAATTTTCTCCAATTTACTTGAACAAACATTTACATTAGAAATTTACGAAAATCCAATTTGCCACATAAAAATTTGAAAGAAAGGCCATCGTTAAAAATGTCTAAATATTGTAAGTGTTTTCGTTATGCAAAAGCAACTACTATATAATGCACTGGTTTTTAGCGTTTAATAACAAAATACATGGCGGGTATTTTGGTATATGGCTTCTGATAAATTATGCATAATGCACATCAATACCTGGCCACAAAACCGCTAATTATATATGCCCTTTATAGCTAACATCTAGCTACCAATTAATCAATATGCAACTACCAAGAAACTAGAAATGAATGTATGGAGTCATTCATTTCAACACCTTCATTTCATTTCGGTTTTATTATCTACTGGTGGCGCCACGATAGCGGCTTATGTCTTAATGGCGGTCTCCTCAACTATACTTATTGACATTGACAGTTAAAATACCACAACTTCGCTAATACTTTTCATTTACATAGTTAAAAATTGTGTCAAACGTTTCGACAGACTTACTGCTGTCATTATCAGTGACAAATTTTTACAAACAGTTTATATAGGCAAGGCCTACAGTATAGAACCATGTGCACTAATTATGTATTTAACAGAAGCCAACCGGGTAATGAATAAGCAGACCAGTAGAAAAGAAATTGATACAGTAAATTATGTATTTACAAAAAGCCAAATAGCTTAATCGTTACCAATTTGGCTTTTGTTACATACATAATTGGTGCATAATGTTATATACTGCAGTCTGTGCCTATATAAACTGATTGTATGTTTGTAAAAATTTACCACTGGTGATGACAGCAGTAGCTATGTCGAAATGTTTGACACGATTTTTAACTATGTAAATTAAAAGTTTTAATAAAGTTGTGCTGTTTTAACTATAAATGTTTTTAAGTGCCTGTAATAAAAATATTGATATTAATGTGTCATTGTAATGAAATACAACAATTGTACCGTAATGAATGTCGCAGTAAATGATAATGAATAAATAAAAAATATACAGGCAGTTTTCAACTAATGACCAATCTATTTCTTAAATTAACTTTAAATCGCAATCTGTTTCAATAAATTCATCGAAGGCTCCGCCATACTTATTGAGTATGCGCACACACAACGTCTTTCGTATTGTGTGTTCCCACTATAATATACACGTGCAACTTCCATCCATTTCATCTTACGAATTAATCCCCCAAAACAGATTGTGGTCATAAGTCAAAGACTGCCTGTAGTCTATCTTGTATGGAAAAGAAAGGCCTACCAATATGGACAACTTAACGTGCTTATATGAAGCTGTATAAGATTTCACCTACCTGGCAACCTTTCCTAGATTTGCCGCTTTCTGTACACAAGTTTTATTGCAGGTGTCAATTATTCGACGAAGAATGAACAGACATTCTCTGAATGTTGAAAAGAACGGATGATGACTCACGATGCACAGTGAAGTCAACGTGTTATTGCGCTGCTTCTGTTTGCGTTTCGGCCGAGACGAAGGCGCGAGCGGATCCTCCCAAGCCGATACTGCTAGCGTGTCACCTGGACTTCGGTCGTTAGTGCTAGTCCGTTTCTCAAACGGCCGGTAGAAGTTAACACAGATGCCGTAACGAATCTTCCCTGAGTCCTTCTCTGTCAGCGTGAACACAAAAGAGTTACTTTCCCGTAGACTGGTCATCCGCTTCCGAGGGATGCTGATGCATCCTTCCGGCTGACAGAAGAACACAACGTCATTTGGCAGAGGGAAGTCCTTATGGTCCTCTAGAGGGTACCTCCTCATCAGGTCCGGATTCTGCGTCACAAGGTTTGAGCTTGGATTGTGCGACCCCACCACACATATGTAGTCCAGCAGACGAGGACAGAAATGTTTAGTACCTTGATTCGGCATCGCCATGGCAACTGGCTCCTTAGGTTACACTACACATAATTGTAAATTTTCACAACAGCACCTACAAAAACAATAAACTTAAGAGTAAACATTATGCCTGACTTTTTATTTACTTAACTAAAGGTATCAAAATGCAACTTAAGAGAAATCTAATTACGTAAAAAATGATTGTTTATCCTATCGTCAAAAGAATCTACAAAACTAAAAAGAGTGACTTCTCCAGAAGGATTTTGATTCTCCGTTTTTACCTATCTTTTGTTATTTCTTGGTCATTTTTAATTACGATATTTGAACATGATAATGCAAGTTTATCATTGCAAACTATTTTACCGCTGTACTCATGCATGAGCAGTCAAACGTGTGCAGTTCGTCACAAACTAACACGTCTGAACTGAGAGGTACAGGAAGCGTTTTTGTGCAATACTTTTCCAAAATGTAGGCGCTAGTGTCCATCTAACTAGCGAATGGCGAAATGCATGTAACAGCGAACAACTAGTGGTGCGAACGTGAAATTGTGTTTGTGTGGTAATAATTCTTTCACTTAAGTGATTTTTGAAAAAACTAGTATGTTTCCTTCAATGTTTTAAACAGTAGATTATTTTGAACTACAGCTTAAGTTTGGGTTCTGGTTTGCTTAAAGAATACCAGCAATAGAATCCACACAGCAGTTGACAGAGATTATTTTGAACTACAGCTTAAGTTTGGGTTCTGGTTTTGCTTTAAGAATGCCAGCAACAGAATTCACACAGCAGTTGACAGAAAGTGACTTCAAATGTGTTTATACTCACCATTTACCAATTGATAACTTCATCAGTAAGCTATTTATCTCTTCCTGACTTATCTCTTAAATATTCAGGTTGTTATTATCATAAAACATTTTTTCTTTCCTCAAACACAAACGATTTTCAGTTCAAATCTAATAGCTACCTGCTAACAACACTTACGGAAATACATTCTCTCGGCTAAATGTGATCACCAAAACAATATTAACTGATAGTTTCAAATATTTATACAATGTAAAGAAATTAAGAGATGCTTGAATTTTTTATGAAATATTTTATGAAATAAAATAAAATAATCTTAATCTAAAATCTAAATCTAAAAATAATTGTTAACATTAACTGAATTATTTCCATTGTTTACTGAGTCCAAATCCAGCAACATTGTTTACTTAGTTCAAAAATTGGCCGCCATCTCCACCTGAACATTAGTACGGATACATCCCATACACATTGGCTGCATCACCGTTCTCGTTATTTTTAGGTTTCACCCCGAATTTTTAACTACTAGCTCAGACTGAATTAACGTTTATGTATGCAAAATATGTGGACATATAATTAGACCGTATGTAAGGCATACCGATCCTAAATGGTACTGTACTACAGTACAGGGCACCAGTATTCTTGCAAAAACCTAATTAGTGTCCCTCTAGTATCAAAGTCAATACCATCGGACCAAATGATCTGCGTTAACTGATACTAGGACTATCATACTGCATTTCAGTGACCATACTCTGATCATTTAACAACTAAAATAGGTCCTTGGCCCTAGAATAAACCCTTATTTAATAAATAAGGTCTTATGCCTTAAAAATCGAAGACTGTCGGTCTCAACAACAAACGTTCTAGCAAAAATATTAAAAACACATTTTAACAACAGAAAAACATACCAGTTACACCAAATATTTGACTTCTCTCTTCTCATCCTATCTTGTTAATCGCACCTTATATATGTAGCATTATACCTGCTCTACGGCAACATCTGGCTTCTTCCAGGATACACGCAATATTTTTCTCATCAATCGTTGAGGTTTTCACGCCTGCGCAAAAGTGAGCCGCGTAGGCGGCAAACAGGACGCACCGACAAAAATGAATACAATCATAGTTACACAATCCGCAAAGTCTTTCGCCCACAGATAGAGCCACAAACAGCACACATATAACATAACCTGCTCGAAGTAAAAAATAAAATTAACTTTTCATTGGGCCCTGATAATTTTTTACACAATTTAACCAACAGTTGCAAAATTTGAGAAACTGATTATCCTTCCACGAAACCTCGACAGTGTTGACTATTTTATGCTAAACCTTTTGTAAAACCTCTAATTTATCATTATCCAACAAGCAGCAAGAGTTAGCAGAGAATAAAAACTAGTATTACAAGATAACTAAGTTAATTCAATGCTTAATAATCAGGTGTTACCCCTAAAATCATAGTTCTATTTATCTTCACAGACTTTTTGATGTATGTACCTATAAATACCGGATGAATATTGCCTTTACCAATAGACCAAAAAATGACTAATATAGTCCGAAAAAACCTTAGCACGTTCTGAATAGTTCCACAATATTCTTCAGCTCCAAGATTGCCCTGAATTCAGTCAGTGTATACAGTCAATAACAATTAGTTCAGAGCTGTTGTAACAAGATTCTAGTATAAGTCTAAAAAATTTAAAGTTTTCATTCAAATAATTATGCTTCTATAATAAACTTTACTAAGAAGAGGTCTACAGTCAATACGCGGTATTAAGGTCAAAGAGTATCAGCAATAATAATACTGTATGCTGCATGCCATGGTATGGTATCCATAATTGTCGTGTAGTTGATATTAATATCCAAAGTCTTGTAGCATCACTATTGTAGTCTTTTTGTAGCCAAATATAAATGATAAAGTCGTAAATATAGGCGTGATAGTAGATTATTGGGGTACATGAACATGAATAACTGAAAACTTAATACGAGGGCAAATACACGTCTTTAAAGCACAAGTCACAACTCAGTTCTCAATAATAAGTAACAAGTTTCAAGTCATAACTCCGACCGACAAGTAAGTATGCCCTAAGTGAATGAATCTAATGACACTGTTCTGACAGCGTTCTGACACTGCTTATATATGTTTTTCTTAAGCTATATTTAGAAAGCCTATTTTTACATCTAACATCATTTCTAAGTTATGTCTTCTGCTGACTTGCTTCATCTGCTGACTTTCAAGTCAATGTCAATAACTAATTTTGGAACATCTTATTTAACAACAACAACACTGATTGGTAGCTTACATGACAGTAACTGTTAACTGCCAATCATTGTGATGTCACTAAGCTCCGCCCACGACAACCGTTAACTGTCATTAATCGTGACGTCATTAAGCTCAGCCCTAAACGACCGTTATCGGACAATCCTTTTTCACAGAAGAGGATAGAGATTGGACACCGTATACTTAACTGTTAACTTACTTATCCAGTGAGCACTGGACGCTGGGAACCAGCAGACGGGTGCTGGACGCTGGAAGCCAGCAGGCAGGCGTTGGACACTGAAAGCCAGATGCCCGACGCTGGACGCTTTGGTGCATCATTGGCTTTAGAAACCAAAAGCGATGCTATTGAATGCAAAACTGCAAACACATTACAGCAGTCTTGGGCCAGTTAAATTAAGGAAGATAATTATATCAATTATTATAATGTTATGAATGATTGTAGTATAAAAATATACAATTTGCAAAGTAGCCACAGCCTTAAAGCCCCGTAGCATAGCTTTTACAATTACTCTGAACTACCTTTATAGTTTTCATTTTGAACGCTAGATCTTAGATGAAAAACAATATTAAGTTAAAACAAATATGATCAAGTTTGCATAGCCTCAGTAAACTTCCATTATTTGGTTTGTAACACAACTCCTTCAAACCAAACTACGCGAATTTCAACAAAAGCTGTGATTGTTTGTTTGATTAAAAACAGGGTGAACAGTGTCATCAAACTCAGTCTACGAACTGATGGTTCAACGAAGCAGTACTGAGTGAGGTCTTGAAGAGTGAAAATTTTTGTGGGGAATGTTACACCTAGAATTTTTGGAATGCAGAATCGTGTTTACCTTATTTTTCATTAGAATGGAAAGAGATTTATTATTAACGTTTCTGCTAACTACTAAGCGCAGACAAGAAGCTAGTTCTCTATGCAAATTGAACTTTATTAGCGTTGTGTGATTTATTTTGGCAAAAACCTACAGAGTTTTCCCATTTCATACGATCAGCTAAATACGACAGAATTAGTTGATGGATGGTGTTATTAACACGCAGACTGGGGACACTGTAGAAGATAATCTCAAATTTGCTGTGTACACAATCTTGTTTCCATGTGTGATAATTATTGGCTGCATTGGAAACATGCTCAATTTGGTTGTTCTGTGTGGAAACGACGTACTGAGTGCCATATCTTACATTTACCTCAGAGGTTTGGCTGTTTCAGATTTATTTGTGCTTGCTTCATGGTGCGTGTTTGTTGCAACGCAGTTTGCCGTGAAGACAGCAGACAGGAGTGTCCAGTTGGTAACATATTACGCCAAAGGATTCCTTCCCGTTTCCAACTCCTTTGCGTGCGCCAGCAATCAGCTCATTATGCTAGTAACAATCGACAGATATTTGTCTATCTGTCACCCACTAAAGGCAGTTTATTTACGTACAAAATCTGCAGCAAGAGCAGCAGTGTTGGCTGCTTACTTTGTGTCCTTTCTCCTTCACATCCCATCGTATTGGCAACACCGTGTGGAGCAAAAGATTGACAATACAACTAACCAAACGTATTACTCTGCAACATGGAACAGCGAAATACATCACAACGTTTGGTATAGCTTGGTGTGGCCAATAGCTTTAGAGATGGTCAAGTCGCTTATTCCCATTGTATCCATCTTACTCTTAAATCCTTTAATAATACGCGAATACATAGCTGCTGGAAAGCGTCGGCGTAGATTGTCAACACGCACTCTTAACGCACAGAGAAAACAACACAGAGATGAAAAACACTTGACCAAACTTTTAGTTGTTGTTTCAGCCATATTTGTTATTTGTACTCTGCCCGTGTCAATAATTGTCATTATGGACCACTGCCAACCGGATTCGTTCTTCTTCAACAACCCTGGTTATAGCATTTTTCGACATCTGTCCAATTTGATGTTTATTTGCAATTTTTCGTTGAATTTCTATTTGTACAACATCACAAATTCGGCTTATAGAAGCAGTTTAATGAGCATATTCTGTAACTGTTGTTGTTCTACATGTTGTAAGACGATAATTACAGACAATGAATGTAGGAGTAGAGGTTCTTGGAGAATTCAAACGTCTTGTTATTCAATTGATACGAATGACAAAGTAAAGCAAAAAAGTGAGAATTGTGCCACTACACATGAGCGAGACAACAGCCACACATTGTCAAATACATGTGGAACACACTTGGAAACGTCATCAACAACTTTATGTCGCAGTCCTAGAAAATTGCGATCAAAGACATTAGCAACAATGCTGCAGCAAACCTTTAAGAAAAAGAAGACATATCATTTGCAGCGTAGCAGTTCCTCTGGTGTCAGTTCACTAGAATCGTCATTGGACTCCATAAACGTCTCGGTGATTTCTATGGTAGAATGAAGATAGTCTTGCCAAAATCAATTAAATAAATGTACCTTACAAAACTTATGATGTATTTGTATTTTGCCTTTAATGTAAATCTGCGACTAGCTATTTTGTTTGTTGTCAGAAACAGAGTTAAACAAAAACCGACACTGCCCATCATATAATTGACCCCTGCAGCTAGGTATCAGTGTTGTTTGTTATCATTACACGAAACAATTAACTAGCATAATTATCTTGTTTATTAATGTATAAAAACATGAATGATACTTGAAAAATATAAAAAGGTAATCACAAAGTCATTGTTCCCCCAAATAGTAATGTCTGTGAATATACATTTTCTTGCCTATAAAAGTTAACAATTGTTCCTTATATTTGAATAATTAGTTTTGAAAGTTAATTAACGGCAACCGAACACAGCTATTGCATACGTCAGAAACTAACCACAGTTTGTGCAATGGCAGGCATCTTTCCTTGCGCGTCAAGCGCATTTGCATAAGTGTTACTGTTTAAACGCATGATGTCACGAAAAATGGGGTCTACGTCATATGACGTCATGAAACTAACACAGCAGTTCATGATCCTGGTTATCACGGTACCGCCTTCCATTTGTCAACCACGCGCACGTGACAAAAATTCGCCGCTGCCAATCTTAGTAGATTCATTGCGCGTAGCTTTGAAAGTTTAACAAGATTTCAGTATATGAGGTAATTATCATTTAATGTAAGCTTTGATTTTAAAAAAAGCTATTGTAGTTTTCAATATTTTAGAGCATTCTTTATTCTCTGAATTCGTGTTCACATACTCATCCGGTTTTCCTTTAACCCTGATAATCATTGTTACAGCGCAGTGGCAACATATTGTTTGAAAAAGTGTAAAGATGAAGAACAAAAGGCATAATAATGAAAAATATGTCCTATAGTTATGTTATAATTACGTTATAATTACACTAGCGAATTCAAAATTACTTTTCCGAAATAGAGATGTAAATATAGCCTATATATAAATGCTAGTAATTTAAGGCGCAGATCTTACATGAAGCCACCATGAGCAACATTTTATTTCAATACGTTTTATCATATTGAAAGGTGACTTTTGACCTTTCGACCAAAAAACAAGCGTAAAGTAACTACCGTATTTTCCCGTGTATAAGAGACCCTTGTGTATAAGAGACCCCTTCAATTTTTAGGCAAAAATTCTGGAAAAAAGTTTTTTCAGACGGACATTTTTAGAGGGTAGAGTACAACTTTTTTCAACTCAGTGCGGTACTGAAAACAAAATAAAACCAGTTAATGTGTTGTAGAAAAAGAGTACTGGTATATATTAAAGTGCGTACCTGCAAACCTGTAACAGGAAAAGAGAAAACGAGGAGATAATGCCTGTGTCACGATGCTTGTATTGCTTACAACCGCTTCATAGTCGAACGCGACACGCAAAACAGTTGTAGAGCACTTATTTCTTTAAAATCATTAGTGTCACAATTTATGCATCTTGTTGAAAAGACTTACTCCCATGTATAAGAGACCCCCTATTTTTAAAGTGAAAATTCTGAGCAAAAAAAGGGTCTCTTATACACGGGAAAATACGGTACATGTGGTGTGTTATAAAATGCGCCCTTTACATGTATATGAAAGTATATAGATTTTCCGAGAAGAATAAGTTTTTTTTAAATTTAACGCCCCTCAAACTTTGGCGCCATAGGCTCTTACGTAGTTAGCTGCATATCGAGGCACGATATACGAAACCATCTATATGGCTTATGATAATTATGTAGAATAGAATATAATTATTAGTAGAATATATTATTCATGAATTCAAGCGATGAAAGGTTTGTCAAACAAGTTTTAGAAGTACAAATAGGTAATAAATTTTATGCATGTTGGTATGCCAAAATCAAGGACATTGTGGTGAATTGTGAATTTGGCTTCAATGTAGTTTACTCAGTTAATAAGCCAAAATAGAAGAATAACAGAAAAACGAAATTATTATATAAATGAGTTTTTTCAGACATTTATGGTCCATAAAATAAAACAAAAAATAATAAGGCATAAGTAAAAACACACAGAATTAATTTACAAAAAGCATAGTAAGTTTATTTACAAGAAAATGTTAATTAGAATGGATGTATAACACACTTAAAATGTTTTCACGATCTAAAAATTTAATCAGTATTGTACAGCAATTTATTAACACAGTACTCAAATTTAAAAACAGCCTACAACTGAGATTAAATACATGTTTCACTTGTTGTACAGCGACTAGGAATTTAAAGAGCTCTATAACAGGCATTATTATAGGGAGAATTTTGGTAATTCGCATTCCTTCAATTTTACCTTTATCATGATTAAATCAGAGACTATTATAGTAAATAAAATAAACTGTTGTTTGTGCTACCTTTACAATTACTTTTTTACAATACTAGCGGCTGCAAACGCAAATTGCACCAAATTATAACTGGTTCTAATTGTTGTTATTTCATTGTTTTAAATCTGCGTTGTTTCTGTGCTTTCGCCGGCTGACTAAGAATGATCTCGGGCACACGGAAGCAATGACGTGTCTCTCTTGTCATTGTTATGCGTAAGCTTCTCTTGGAAAACACACTGTGAATAGTTGTCGCTTAGTAAAAACATTAATTTTTTAAAGCAAATAAACATGTTTGAAACTTGAATAAAATAGTATGAATTGCCGTTTGAATTGTGGAAATAATTTACTATTTTGTTGACAATGTATAAATGACCTGCAAGTGTAATGTAGTAGCGGCAGTACTCTAGCACTACTAATTCTGGTAGTGGCGCTACGTACGGCTCTACAGCTGCAGTGGCGCTACTACCCAACACTGCATATAAGATTGAAGATAATTATAATTATTGATCTTGAAATAAATTTTTAAAAAAAATGTGTTTTATATCTATTAAAATGTTCATTTTGCCATTTTGTAGATGATACACCAGAAAATAATTATCGTTGAAATGCTAAGGATATGCAAGTTAATGCAGATTCTCTGAGCAAGATATAAGTGAAACCAAAATAGATAAATTATAAGAAGTGTTGCAGTTGAAGATGTAATAAAAGAAAAGTAAACAGAAAGCTCAGCAGCGAATAGTGAAAAGATTTGTATTTGTAAAGTGTGAATAAAATACATGTCTTTGACCACAACAGCAGTCACTCAGAGCCACATGTGCAACTACTAATGATTATCATTACGTTTGAATAGGCCTACACTCAACGGTGGTAGTTGACTTATAATAAACTTTGGCACATTTGTGTAAGGCACAATATACACAAAAACACCATAGGTGCGGGTAACTATTAGCATGATTGTAACAGTAAAACAAATACACTGCAGACCAAAGACACAAAAATGATGGGAGTAGAAAGTTTCGATGTAAAGGAGCATGTGCATGTGATATTGAGAGCACGAGAAAAAGGTAGATAGATAGATAGATAGATGGATGGATGGATGGATGGATGGATTGATGGATGGACGGACAGACGACAGACAGACAGACAGACAGACAGACAGATAGATAGATAGATAGATAGATAGATAGACAGAGAGACAGACAGAGAGAGAGTTGTTTAGCAAAAAAAATGTTCAGTGATATCTAAACTTGGTAAGCTATGATTACGACTACAAGTGTAATTGTCTTTATTAATAACACCATTATTATGTTCGGTAATCTGTGATCATCATCTTCGGCATCATTTAAATCTTCCGAAGTTCCGAACTGAGTATGACATCATGCCGAAGGACGAGAACACTGTGAGTGGTCGTTATTACCGCCCTTTATCACGGATGTAGATGATGACAGTTGCTAGTAACAACGTTATGTAAATATTAGTGGCCGCGCCATGAAATTGTTTTGTGATCACGCTTTGCTTTGTTCTCTTCGGTTGGTTATTTAAGGTAATTAAGAAACTCTTAAGTGTAAACTTGTGAATTCTGCATTCCAGCACGATTATCATCTGTCTGACACTACTCGGCAAAGATAGTATATTCACGGTAAATGTAATTATAATTGTAATTTTGAGATATGATTTATATTTATAGTCTTAGTGTAATTTACTAATAATTCGTTAATTGATTTGTCAGGTTTGTGAATACACTTTCCGTTGTGATAAACTTTTACTTTTTTTGATTAAAGCATCTACGTGATCATTTTGTCGATAGTCTTTGATGTGGAGATAATCAATTTGTAATATTTTTTGATATGTGGAGATAATCAATTTGTAATATTTTTATATATTTTTCATTGATTAATAACACTGACAGTCGTATAAGCAAATTATAATGTAAATTGTGTACGTTGAGGTGGATAATAAATATTGATAGACGGAGAAAAATTATAATCGTTGATTTTATAAGAATAAAAAGTTCATTTTAGTGAGGTGGTTGGATTTGTTTTCTAAAAAAGTAAACGGCAAAAATTATTTTAATAGTTTGCGCTTGCCGCAATATACTGTGCACAGAGTAACATATTGTAACAGAGTACAGTGATTCGGACTTAACAAATGTTAACGATTTCAAAATATATTCTGCTCTTTCTATCCATTACACCAAACTTTCAGATTTTGTTTCAGAGTATGAAATCTGCCATTAAATCATTTATGTTATGGAGCACATACATCTTGGTTTCACTGATTTTTGCAAATGCACAACAATCAGGTAAATATTTGTAGATATAGATAAATAGATATTTAGACATGTCTTCATTTTAATTTTAGCATGTATATTTGCATGTCATGTATGATATAAAGATAATAAATAGCATGGCGTTTATTTTCCAAAGAATTCTGGTGATGGCAGTATCATTATTCATTAGTTAAAAGCTACCTAGGAAAACAAATTATAACTTAAGCAACAGATCAGATGACAAACACATTAAACCGAATTTACAAGTGAGAGCATACACATATATAATTTTATCAAAACAAACATTAAATAGGCGCTATCTTTATGTAGAAATAATAAGAGACAGTGATAGGCATATTTAATGATTTCCTTATTGACTTGCCAGACTGTTCATTTAAAGCAAAACTGGGCCCAATGTTAAATTGTAGGTCAAAACAATTTATTCTTTAAAAATTGAAAGGAAACATACAATTTTTTTAAAAGTGACTTACGTGAAAGAATTATTACTACACAAACACAATTTCACATTCGCGCCATTAATTTTTCGCTGCTACATGCATTTCGCCATTTGCTAGTTAAACGGGCACTAGTGCCTGCACTTCGGAAATGCATTGCACAAAAACCTGGTGCTGTACCTCTCAGTTCAGATGCATTCGTTTGTGATGAACTGCACACATTCAACAGCGCATGTGTGAGCACACCAATAAATTTGAAATTTGAATTTTTACAACACACTGAAACTCTTACAGTAGCACTGTACTTTAATTTTCGCTTTCGTAAACACGCGCAATGCGCTCATGGAATATTTTTGCTGTTGAAAATTATCTTAGTTTGTGATGTCATCAATAGTTGGGCTCGCCCTGCCATTAATTAAGATCTTAATCAGTTGTTTAATTATCAAAAATACTTTTGCAGTATTATTGGTGGAAAAGTGAAAATGGGGTAGTATATGAAAAATCATCCTGTCTTCCTTCAATTATAATTTTCGTGAGGTTTGTCAGTCGAAATGCATGGTTTTGTGATAAGTTAATTTTTTTGAGCTAGGCTTTGAACAGAAAAACACAAGTCCTCATCAGGTACTTGGACACAAAGTAAAAACATGTATAAAGTACAACATGTTTTTTTGTATAAAGTAGCAATATTTTTCGTACAAATAAAGTACAGCATTTTTTGGTACATTTATTTTATTATTATTATTATAATTCTTTATAAATTTAAAATTTAAAATTATACACACGTATACAATATTTACATATATACAATGCAGAGATCATCTATTTGCCGGGTATTGTTTAAGATACGTTTATTGTAAAATTTTATACTTGTAAATTATTGTAAAATTTTGTATTTGTAAAATTTAGTGTGACATTGATAGAAGTTTATTATACTAAAGATATCAGTGGTAGCACAAATCAGGTTGCACAAGTTTACGCATGAAGACCTGCATGAATTTCAAGGAAAACCGATGATTGTGTTAACCATGTGATTCAGAATAAAGAATGCCCCAAAATATTTAAAACTACAATAGCTTTTTTTAAATCAAAGTTTAGATTTAATAATAATTACCTCAGATACTCAAATTTTGTTAAACTTTCAAAGCTACGCGCGGCTCAGTGAACCTACTAAGATTGGCAGAGGCGCCTTTTTGTCACGTGTGCGTGGCCGACAAATAGAAGGAGGTACCGTGATAACCATGATCATGAACTGCAGTGTTAGTGTCAGACATCATATGATGTAAAGTGCATTTTTTGTGACATCATGCATCTAAGCAGTACTCTAACACCTATGCAAATGTGCTTGACGTGCAAGAGAAGATGCCTGCCATTGCACACACTGTGGTTAGTTTCTGACGTAAGCAATAGCTGTGTTTGGTTGCCGTTAATTAACTTTCTAAGCTAATTATTCAAATATAAGGAATAATTGTTAAGTTTTATAGGCAAAGAAACGTATATTTTTGACAGTAAATTAAAATGAGATAGAGTCTAAACAATCCTCCGGTCTTCCTTTAAGTATTTAGAAATAACAACTATATTACATACTTGTAATTTATGATTTAATGACATAGTGAAAATTGGCGAAAATTTACAAAGGTTTTTAATTCAAGGTTCTTTTACTCAGAATCATAGATGTAGATAAAATAATTATGTTTGCAACAATGCTTCAGCTGTTTATTATGTTAATACATCAATTTCTAGCTGGCAGAACAACAGAAAACAAGTGCAGAGATGGCCATGTTTCTTTGTCATTGGTTAACAATCATAAACAGTCAGTAATATACATTTAGCAGGCTCATCTAAATTATTGGTTCCCTATTGATAAATGTCTCCAATTAATGAAGCAACAACCGTTAACATCAAAGGCGACTCTTAAAACTTATTAAATACCCATTTGTAAATGTGGATAAGGTATTAATTTTAGTCTCTTTTCAGTTGAGTATAGGTATCTGGGTTGCTATTCTTTTATCAAACAAGATATAGACACTGACGGGTTGCTTGGTAACAGTTGGGAGTCTGTGAGCAGCCCACACCTGTGTGCCAGCAGCTGTCTGAAGAAGGAGTGGAAATTCTATGGTCTCCGTCCCGGGGTTTTGTGTGGCTGCGGAGCGACTTATGGTAATCCTTCTCTAACACCAGAGAAAGACTGCAATGAGGCTTGCGGTGTAGATGATAACGAAAAGTGTGGTGGCCAGGAATATAAGAGTATTTACGTGACATTGGGTAAGTACCTAGTTTCTTTCTGCCAATGCCTCTACCTGAATGGCAGCCACTTCTATTCTGTAGCCGAATTTTCATCATCTTAGTGATGAGTAAAATTTATGGAATTGAAAACCAATGCAGATGAATTTAGCCCATGACTTGAAGAGTGAAGGGTATCGAAAATTATCATGGAGAATTGAAAGGAGAATTTTAAGTGGAAGAGGACAGCAGCAAGTCGGCATGCTGACTGATAAGTTTGAAAAAAACTGAAGCAATATATTTTGCAATATGTCACCAACTGTTCGACCATCCACTTAAAATAAGCTTGTTGCATGTTGCAAAAATATGAAATCAATGTTGTGGTAATGCAAACGGCATGGATTGTAATCATGCTAAGCAGGTCCAAAATTTCAACTCACTTTCATTCACGTAAGCATTCGCGCCAATGCCCATTACCGCAAATCCAGCGAGATGCGCACAGGTTTTACCTTATTAAGAAGCTTCTAAAGGTAATTGCTAAGATGCTGATAAATAAAGTGGAATACAGGTGAGTTTCGTTTTATATCTCATAAATTTTATTTTCTGAATCAGTAGTGATACCATACCTCTCTCTCCCTCTCTCTCTCTCTCTCTGTGTCAAGTCACATTCTTACAATGTGACCTGTAAAAACCAACAGCCCAGGTAAAGTTTTCCGTGAAGTAAAAGGAAGCCAGCAATTAAATGAAGATAAATGTTATGTATACTAGTTCAAGGATGAAAGTTTAGACTGTATGCAGAGAAATAAACTTATTTTAATGCTGAAATTTCTTGTATGGGATTTCAATTTAATATTTTAACAAGACAATGTAATAACATGACTATTGATAATAATTAAAAACTAATAATTAATAAAAATAACATCAAGAAATCGCGAGCTTCACGACATATCTGGCTATTAAAAAAATTAAGAAATACTGGCATTAATCCGACATTTTCGCCGTTTTCCTTACACTAGCACATACGCTGCCATGTTGCACTTGTGAGTTTACTTAGTTACTTCCCAAGTGTCTTAGGCGCTTTCCAGAGTTGCACTTAAAAATCACAGGCTTCTTTGCTCGTGGCCAAGCCAACTAGAGAGCGTACTGAAGGCAAACAGTGTAATACTTCAAGTTACCAGTAAATTTTTCGTGTTTTTCATAAGGCACTTCTTAAACATGGCATTATCAGAGCCTGCAGGAAAACTAGTTTATCTACAGGGGAAACTTACACTGAGTCAGAAAATGTCAGATCTCATTCTGAAAAAAATTGTTAGTACTGATAGTGATTAGTTCGTATAATAAATCACTTTAAATTGAAATTCAGTCTTTGCTGTTTCAATTATTATGATTCATCGTACTTCAACTAGACATATTTTAAACTTTGATTCTTTGAATTCTCGTAAAATGTCATGGTGAGAATCTGCTTAGATTCTGGCAAAATATAGCGAAATTCTGGCCTCAGGGCATCCGAAGGTGAGTTCCCTAAAAACGTTTCGAACGTTCTAATGATTAAGAAAGTATGCAGTTGAAGAGATGAATTATTCAAGTCCATAATTTTGGATTCGTGTCGCAATTGAATTTAAAAAAATCAGTTCGAATGAAAGTCAAATATTTGGTGCTCACCCCTAGTGGCAGGTGTTGGTTTTTGTTCTTTTGTTCATAATGTGTTTCATTTTCTTGCAGTGTTGTGCCTGCCAAATCCTTGTCAAAATGGTGGAAGTTGTGTAGAACATTTGAGTATATATAACTGCCATTGTGCACAAGGTTTTACTGGAATAAACTGTGAAACAGGTACAGACTTTTCTATTCTAAGTAGCAGTTTTAGGTGTCAGTTATTAAAATTTGGTGTGGTAGCCGAGAAACTTTCTTTATTAAACATATTTTGGATACTAATCATCGTTTACATTGACAGCATTCTACGAGAAACAAAATGTATGTAAAATACCCTAAGTCCTCGCTTGACGACTCTCCGTTTAACGACGCCAATCATTTGACGCCTTTTTTCACTTAACGAAGCACATTTCGCTTTAACGACGATTTTTTTCTACTTTGCGCAAGGCAAATTTTTATTTGATTAACAGAATTTTTACCTAATTTGATGCATTAAAACAGCCCATACTGGGTTATTCTCTTCTAAAAACGCACTAGTAATGTAAACAGTGTAATTATTATACATGTTTTTGCTGACTACTGATCCTGCTACTGTCATTACTGGATGTGTTACTGGCGGTTTGTATCAAGTATCAAGTGACCAGCCAGCAAACTTTATGCAAGCAATTCTCCCTGCAACCTGTTGCTGTAGCAACCAGATTAAGTAAATAGGTAAAATTCTCATGTTCGCCCCAGGGGGCTTTGACACTGCAGTGTTTACTGTTCAACCGCTGACTAGGATTAAACATTAAGGAAAGAGAAACCACTATAGCTAGGTATTGGTAAGTAAAATATATAAGTGTTTTCAGGCAAACAGGAAGACATTAATCAGTAGAAATATGAATAAAACTCATAGAATGTTTAACTTATATGATTTAAGCAGTATTGATTTTTGCCTCTGGAACGTATCTCAATTCTTTTACATTACCTTCTATGGAAGTCTTGGCTTCGTTTAACGATATTTCGCTTAACGTCGCATTTTGTTGGAATGCATTAGCATCGTATAGCGAGGACTTACTGTAATTTTTAGTTTACACCTGAACTGCGGCATATATTAAATTTATAATAACGTAAAATATTTTAGTATAAGCGTTGGTGATGTGATCACTATAAATTATTTTAGTTATCCGCCATTACAGGCATCACCTGCTATTCTGCCGCTGTTCCGTAAACAGCTGTTTTCTTTGTATTTCAATATGGGAAATCTTTGCTGTGCAAAAAGCGAAAACCCAATTCCATTTCCGTACATGTGTCTCTTAGCAAGATGTTGGAGATGATACGTGGAGAAAATGCAAATTCTTAGATAGTTTTCTATCAACAGACGACAATATTTCAAGAAGAAAAATTTTAGCACTAGCTGCATATTCCAAATTTGCAAACATTTTTTAAAGTAAGAGGATCAGTCTAGAAATACGACTAAGAATTTTTGCCACACTTGTGGAAACTTGTGTTTCTCTACAACTCAGAATTGTGGGACAATCAAAGCACAACGCAAATCATTTATGGTTGCTTAAGTAATGAGCCGGTTAAACAATTACTTGTGGTGTATTAGAAACACTGTTAACCTAGTTTCTACGTAGTCATTATTAATTACATGTATTTGCATAGTACTTATATTCAAGCAGGCTGGCCAATTGCTTGTGTAATACCTTGCACCTGTTCGTTACGTGGCAGTTATGTAAAAGCTGTGCTCAGTAACTGCCTGTGCTGTGTTATAACATGTGCACTTTACATGAAAATCAAAATATACACATTTTCCAAGGAGAATAAGAATTGTTTTCTAAAATGTGACACCCTCAAACTTTGGCACCCAAGGATATAGGTTAGTTATTGGTTACTACGTCTCTGACCTCATTTCTAACATTACTGTCGTCACCATGGCAATAGTGTTCCAGTCAGACAGTAAATAAAACGAGTTGACAAAGGCCTCTTTTGATTCATGTAAGAACTTGTCTAATTTAAAGAGAAAGTTAGAAATCAAAGGACGTTGTTTCTTTTGAGAAGACTTTCCAATAACTTCATGCGAAACAAAATGTTGGTACTAGACTCGTAATATTCTGTTTTTTATATTTAGATATGAATTTGTTTGGTGACTGTACGGATGCTCCGTGTCAGAATAATGGTACCTGCATAAATACTGCAAACTCTTATCAGTGTAACTGTTTGCCAGGTTTTACCGGTGTCAACTGTGAAACAGGTAGCTCAAATTTCCATGCATGTTGTAAATTATATGTGTGCTTGCATAGCAAAAACGTCCGTAAGTCGGTAATTAAGCTTTTCTAGTTATTCACATATCCTGAATCTTCATTTCATGAGGATCATTTTGATACCAAGCTCATCGCTCTATGTTATTTCTAAGCTGAGATAATCCACGTTGAAATTGAGGTGCAGGCTGCACACTGAAAAACATAATCATGAGAAAATCACTGTTAAAGCAGCCATTGTTTTCTTGTCACATTTCTACAAACACTTAGCAACCGCACAAATGTTGGTTGCTATGGACTTTGCAAGAGCAAATTGAAGTTATGTTTAAATGCAGTAGATGGCTCTTCCTGATGAAGATCTGGGCTTGGCAGCAGAAAAAACCGGAAACAAAATGACTGCCCTCCACGAGCTACAATTGGACTTTGAAAACACAAGTTTTTGCATTACAATACAAATACACCTGAAAAGTGGATACGGGGTTATAAAATTAGATTTTTAGTGTTTTTTGAACATTTTCTTGATAATTTGATGCAAAATATAAAAGTCCAATAAATTTAGCATTGGTTTTTATAAACTGGGAGAAACTATAGTTTGAGCAAATTTTGATGTCATTCTACTCTGAAGCATCATAACATTGTTTTAACTACTCTGACTTATGGATGGTTTTGGCTTACAAGCGCAGATAATAATAATAACATAATAATAATAATAATAATAATAATAATAATAATAATAATAATAATAATAATAATAATAATAATAATGATAATAATAATCTTTATTTAAAGTCGGCTTTTGGGTCAACAATTAACATTAGCTCAAAGAGCTATTATCGCCGACTGTAAATAACAACCTACAACTACATAACAGAGACTGTTATTACCCCACTTTTACCTTAAATACCACGCGTCAGGCAGGGCAACAGCAGGTACCATTTTTAAAGTGTTTGGTATGAACCCGGCCGCTGGTTCGAACTCACGACTTCCCAGACGGAAAGCAGACAAGCACATATGCAAACTGGAAAAAAGCAAGAGCTAAATTTTTTCAAATTGAGGCTGCAGCGTGTTTTGTTCGTGAAGTGATATAATTGCAACTCACCGTTTAAAGCAAATTACACAAGTTAGAGATTGATGGAAATTTATTGCTGAATTGTTTATCTGACATAATTGATTGCCACCTGAACAAGTAAATCATGCAGCTGCAGCCAAGACTAGCAGCGTGGATTTAAATACTACTGTCTTCTTGCCAAGTGATGACATCATGCTTTTTCAGCATTTATAAATGTTGACTTAGATGTCGGGGTTCCCACGATCAGGGAAAATCCTTGAAAATACAGGCTATCCTGGAAAGTCATGGAAAGGTCGGGGAAAAAGATAATTTGGTAAAAAGTCATGGAATTTGGAAAGGGTTGCAAAAATAATCACGGTGAACCGATATTTTTCCAAACATATTTTTCAGCGATTCGTGTTCAAATAAAATTTTCCTATGGCAGGTTCCCAGTTTCAATTTCCGTTCCAAAAATAATGATTGGATTAAGAAAGTTTGTTTAATGTGATTAGTGTAATTTCGTTAGCACTACTGCAACTGTGTTGACACATTATATATCAGCATATGTATGAATGTCCATACACAAAAACGTTTGAATACGTATCCTGGTAATGCAATTTCTGCTTATCTTGGTCATGGAATATCAATATTTCGTCAGGGAAAAGTCATGGAAAATTCAGGAAAATTTATTTTAAAATTGTGTGGGAACCCTGATGCTCCCACCCCTACACCCCACACCCCTCCGAGAAGGTAATAGCTGTTACTAAGTCATCGTGTTTAAAATGCTGTAGCTATTGTTAAATTTACAAACCTTTCAAAAATTTCTATTTATGAATCCAGGGGTGATGGACAGATCTTGATAATAGAGCTCTGAGAGTGGACCCTAAATTCAATGCCTAAAACCACAGAGTTTGGTCAGTTTGTGCAGGAGTAAGAGATTTATCAGAAATGAGGCTGTTTCTAATTTCTCTTTATTATTCGAGGTTGTGGCAATAAACTTATTCTTAATGGAAAACAGAATGACTTTTCATATCCTACCCCCATTTTAAAGTTTGGTAAAATGTGTATTAACACCTATAATAATGCAGAAAGCATTTCTGATGTTTAAACAATGGGTTAAAGACTTAATTAATGGTGGGCGAGCCCAACTATTCATGACATCACAACTGAACATAATTTTCAACAGCACAAATATTCCGTGTCGCACGTGTTTGCGAAAGCGAAAATTGAAGTACAGTGCTACTGTACAAAATTAAGTGTGATACATAAAAAACTCCGCAAATTTACCTCTGTGCTCATTCATGTGCTCTACATTATAACTGAACAACATCTGGACAGAGAGGTACTGCACGTTTTTTGTGCAACACGTTTCTGAGATTCCCTCACTAGTGCCCATCTAACTAGAAAATGGCAAAACGCATGTAACAGTGAAGAACTAGCCACACGAATGCGCAATTAGGTTTCTATGGTAGTAATTCTTTCACGTAAATCATGTTTGAAAAAAATAGTATGTTTCCTTTCAATATCTCAAAGAATAGATTGTTTTGAGTTATAGTTTAAGATTGGCTACGGTTTTCCTTTAACCTGCTTTCTGAGAACTGTCACGTTTCAATGTGTAATAATTTTGAAAATTTTTTAGTTTCGTACAGATATCTGGGCTGTTATGGTGACAACGGAGAGAAGAGAGACTTTAACCTTATGGTCGACACTCAACACTATGCCACCCCTGAACTGTGCGGTACGCACTGTCTAAAGCACGGCTACAAGTTCTACGGCTTGCAGTTCAGAACGGAATGCAGGTGTGCGGTTAAATTCGGCAGGGTGGACCATGAAAGACGGTTGTCCGAGTGCCATCCTGATTGTCCAGTAAGTCAAGTGGTGCCAGATTTTGCCGAAAAGTGCGGAGGAAATTTGCGTAACAGTATCTACGTCGCTTCAGGTGTGTGCTGTATTTTTTCATATTTGCCGTATTCCCGCAGACGGAAAATCCTGGAAAATACTTGAAAATATAGGTTATCCTGAAAAGTCATGGAAAAGTCAAGGAAAAAGATATTTTGGTAAAAAGTCGGGAAAATGATGAAAATGGGCAGAAAGTCAAGGAAATCGGAAAGCGTTGCAGAAATAATCAATGTGAAGTAATCACTTAGAAACACGTAGAAGAATATAACAAAGACATTTGCAAAAAAATTGCCTGTAAAGCATAAAATTAATTTGTACTGCCGCTGTATTGAAATGTTCCTGTATGGTGGTTAACACCATACATTTGAAAATTGAATACTAGTGATCCGTAGTTCCGTAACGCGTTGTGGCTTTCCGTAAGCGCATCGTGGCTTCCGTAAGCACGTCTTGGCTTCCCGTAAGTGCGTCGTGGCTTCCCGTAAGCTTGTGGTGGCTTCCCGTAAGCGTGTCGTGGCTTCCCGTAAGCGCGTCGTGGCTTCCCGTAAGCTTGTGGTGGCTTCCCGTAAGCTCGTCGTGGCTTCCTGTAAGCTTGTGGTGGCTTTCCGTAAGCGCGTCATGGCTTCCCGTGTGTCGTGGCTTCCCGTAAGCACGTCGTGGCTTCCCGTAAGCGCGTGGTGGCTTCCCGTAAGCGCGTGGTGGCTTCCCGTAAGCGCGTCGTGGCTTCCCGTAAGCGCGTCGTGGCTTCCCATAAGTGTGTCGTGGCTTTCCCGTAAGTGTGTCGTGGCTTCCCATAAGTGTGTCGTGGCTTCCCATAAGGATGTATTGCCTCAGGGCATTTAAAGACATATTATTACTTTTTTATTATATGAGCAAAATCATTTTTACTTTCAACTTATTTTAACTCCTGCAGGACCACACCATTCAAAATAAGTCTTATAAGACCTATGACTTTTCTGCTACTGCATGAGCACAGACATAACTAAAGTTATAACTATCCTAACTATCAGGTTGTGTCTGGATAGTTGAAATTTTCTGCATTAATTGGTTTCACACAAGTGATACTGTACATTGCTACAGTGCAAACACTGCAGTTACCTAAAGTTTTTTCAATTTATTTTCAAAAATTGATTTTTAAGTTGTCTAAGGTGAGCAAATGCATCTCATATATAATTTTGCACGAAAATCCACTGTGTCAGGAGCAGAAATCTACAAAAATTAACAAATGCAGTGTTTCCTCACTTATCACGGGTGTTCCGTTCCAGGCCCATCCGCGATAAGTGAATTTCCGTGAAGTGGGGACGCTATACTTATTTTAGTAGTTATACATTTTTAGTCTTTATAAACCCTCCTCACACTCTTATACATAACCCTTTCCCATAACCCTTTTCCGATACTGTACATGTACCTTTTAAAAAACTTTACTTAAATGTTCATAAAAATGTTTTAAACTCTTAAACCTAGATACGTAATTTTGACGGAGTATCGCAAAAACCCGTGAAACAGCGAAAATACCACGATAAATATTTTACATCAACATTTTTGAAAACCAGCGAAACAGCGAGTCCACGACAAATGAACCGCGAAGTAGCGAGGGAACACTGTATAATGTAACAGCCACTTAATGAGAGCCATTTTTCATGAACCTATGCAAAATGCAGCAAACTCTTACGGTCCTGAAGGCATTAGAACAATATATGTAACAGAATACTTAGCTGCCTTGAAAGTTATTAAAGCCTTTATTAGCATTAATTAGGTTATGACTGTGAATGGCAGAATGTTCATGAACCGTTTTGGTTTTACTTCACCACAATTATTAGTTGTAATGAGTTGCAGAAAACCCTTGTTAGCATATATCTACATTACTTATAGGTGCACGATTTTCGATTAACAGTGTTTCCTCGCTACTTCGTGGTTCGTTTATCTCGGACTTGCTGTTTTGCGGGTTTTCAAAAATATTAATGTAAAATATTTATCGCGGTATTTTCGCTGTTTTGCCGGTTTTTGCGGTACTCCGTCTAAAGTATTTGCACATGCGTAATACGTGTTGTACAGTAATGTATAGATTTGATGAATTTTGCATAAAAAATCACAAAATGTATGAAAATATATTAACAATATTAATTCCAACATTAAAGGATATTATAAATCATAAAAATTACTATTTACAGTAAATAGTGTATTTATTCGGCGGATGAATACACACCAAAAACAAAATGTAGTACTTGCACATGCTTGAGATGCTACAAGGTTTAAAACTTAAAACATTTTTATGAACATTGAAGTAAAGTTTTTTAAAAGGTACATGTACAGTGTGGGAAAAGTCATTAAGGGAATGGGAAAGGGTTATGTATAAGAGTGTGGGGAGGGTTTGTAAAGACTAAAAATGTATAACTATTAAAATAAGTATAGCGTCCCCACTTCACGGAAATTCACTTATCGCGGATGGGCCTGGAACGGAACACCCGTGATAAGTGAGGGAACACTGTACATTACACTGTTAAAAATTACAGTGGTGATTTTCTGCCTGTTGACAGTATTGTCGAAAATGTATCTTTATGCTGTAGTTGAGCAACCAGTTATATGTGTGAGTAGTAGTGGCAGCTTGTGTATAGGTACTGTAGAACTGCCACACCCCGTTTTCATTCAGTATTATTCGATAATACCCAATATAATAAGTCTTTTGTCTGTAATTCTTTCTTCATACTTGTGTAGAGCCAGAGCATGTGAGCGAAGTACTGTTTACTTCACAGCCCAAGCATCGGCTAGTGTATTTGGCTGTTGTGTGCGTGCGGTCATGCGCACATGTCTGAGATAAGATGCTGTATGCTGCACTGTTTAGTGTGCTGCTAGGTAGAGAAAGTACTGTGGCTCACACAGTTTGTTGTCAGTTGTCCCGTGCTTAAAAATAATGTTCTGGCATATTCTTCAACTGTAACAATTTAGGTTATTGACAAGCAAAAAAATTTTTGGTTCAGGATTTTATCAAGTTTATGTATAAATTTTTGCATGTTTGTTTGCTTAAAATTACAATTAAAAACTACAACATTAAAATTACACATATTTGTTTCGCTTTACACTGTGTTGAAACAATGCCATAGTGCGACATATAAAGTATGTTTTAAATTATGTGAATGTTTTTCATTATTTGCAGTATCTTGTTTATCACAGCCCTGTCGAAATAAAGGAAAGTGCGTGGAAGATTTGCCGTTTAATAGGTATATTTGCGTCTGTGAACCAGGCTTTACCGGCGTGAACTGTGAAACAGGTACTTACGCTTCTCTTTCATTTTTAATAGGGTCTTAAATGTTAATACATTGCATAAGAAGTACTACTCAGGCAGTCATGATACTTTATTCTGTTTTATCACTTCTTTGTTTGCCGCCAGATGGCAGCACAATGCACAATGCGTACTGAAATGTACATTTATCATAAATGGATTGTCAGAAGTGCTATGAAACACAAAACTAGTACTTGTTAAATTTTTTTACGCAGTATCTGCATAATTTGTTTGCTTATTGTTACTGACCCTAGCATTATATATTGGCCTTCCTGTTTCCACTAATGTTAATGAATGTTCTTGTGTTTAGACATGGCTTCTTTTACTGACTGTGCATCTTTGCCTTGTCAAAATGGTGGCACTTGTGTAAACCAGCAACGTGTCTCCTACAAGTGCAACTGCAAATCTGGCTTTGGGGGAATTAATTGTGAAACAGGTAGTATTATAAGTTAATGTAGAGATAGGTTTTTTCCGGAATTCTCCTGTACGCTCATTTCTCGGTTTGCCTGGCAAAAGTGAGGAGACTAAACTAATATGGCAGGCGCCGTGTTTTAGACTCACAGTAATGTGGAATCAATCATGTAAAAACTGTTGGCAACTGACTCAAATGACTCTGCATAACTGACTCTAAACCACTTACACAAGCTGATTAAACCACCAAACACGCTGACATACAAGCTACACATGTGTCATTACACAGTGCTTGGATGTAAACAAAGTGATGGCCTGCAAACTAGCAGTCAGCTCGCGAAAAAACGGACTGTGTCTGTAGTATGCGGGACTTTTCAACGGACCAGATTTTGTTCGAACTTTCCCATATGTGTAAAAGCGAGGACTGGCTAACCGAGATATGTGTGTATAAGTATATGAGTTGGAACTTTGTATGTTGTGCATGTTGAGAAGTTACGAGTAACTGTAATTTTTGTGTTACTAGTTGGTTTCGGACAATTAGCGAGTGTATTTATTTTACCAGACAATATCTTATGAAGACTGTCTCATTTTTTGTTTATCAATAGCGTGTTCTTGTAATGCATCACAGAAATCACGGGATTCTGATATCGGTGAATATTATTATTTAAGCTGCTAAAAGAAGGATGTGTATTAATATCAATAAGTAATATGCGGTTTGGATGCTTGAAGAATACTAATTCGGAATCCATAAGCTGGGCTAATGTTAAAAAAGCATTTTGTCAAAAATTGTGTTGCCTAGAGTAGTGTTTCGGACAGATTATTTGCTTTAGCGTCAAAATATACTCAGCTGTCTTATTAGACAAATAAACACAGTGCAGTGTTCCCTCACTTTACGCGGGTGTTCCGTTCCAGGCCCACCCGCGATAAGTGAATTGCCACGAAGTAGGGAACGCTATACTTATTTTAGTAATCTTACGTCGGCAAGTAGCATCTCAAGTGGGCACAAGTACTACATTTCGTTTTTGGTGTGTATTCATCTGCCGAATAAATACACAATTTACTGTAAATGGTCATTTTTTATGATTTATAATATTCTTTTAATGTTAGAATTAATATTTTTAATATATTTTTATACATTTTGTGATTTTTTATGCAAAATTCATCAAATCTATACATTACTGTACAATAGGTATTATGCATGTGCAAAAATACTTTAGACGGAGTACCGCAAAAACCCGCAAAACAGCGAAAATTCGGCGATAAATATTTGACATTAGTATTTTTGAAAACCCACGATACAGCGAGTCCGTGATAAACGAACCGCGAAGTAACGAGGAAGCACTGTATCTCTTATTTATAAGTTTTTGCACACAGGAATTGACATGAAAGAACAGCAGCTGTTTTGAGTACTGTTTATTGTCTTGTTAAACAAGAGAAAATGCTGTGTGGTGATAGTGTTAAAATCTCAAACAGTTAATTTTTTACTAGCTGAGAAAATGTAGACGTGTAGTTTATCGTTTAGTTTATCTTGCAATTGCGAAGATTGAATATGTAAAAAATTACAATGTGGATGACGTAATACAATGCCGTAATGCTTAACGCCATAGGTACAAAACTGCTTTATATCTAGCCGTACGACAAAAATTAGATTAGTTGGTTTGCATGTATTATAATTTCTATTGCATTTCTAGCAAGAAAATGAGACTGGCATGTCTAGGATTGTTCTAGTTTTGGCAACAGTGTACTTTCCACTGAGTGGGTTTTTGTTTTACATTTTGCCCTTTTTTCTTGTGCCATGTTTCCTGTGCCCTTTTCTACTTACTTTGTAGTGGTAAGTGATGTAGTTTGTGCTTCTGACTTTTCATTTGCTCGATAACTTTCTTCTACGCTGATGTCCCCACTACCAATCAGTTTCTCATGTAGTAAACGTTGCCGTAGCTCTGAGTAATATATCATTGAACTACATAGTTTATAGTTGTTTTCTAGTGTCGTTCAGGCATTTGGGTTGCTGGCACGACGATGTGAACGACAGAGATTTCGACTCTGTACCAATGACGCACGAGTTCACGTCTCCCAAGCTGTGTGCTACGTTTTGTCTATCGAATGGTTATAGGTACTTTGCTCTTCAGTATCTAACCGAGTGCAGGTGCGGAAACGGGTCGTTTGGTCACCATGGTCAAGCAACAGAGTGGATAGCTTGCAAATACGTTTGTTTGGCCGACAAGAACCATCAATGCGGTGGAGATTTGAAAAACAGCGTTTATGAGGCACAAGGTATACATAGTAGGAGCCGCTTAATAGACTCACTTTGGGATGACCCAATTAATCGACTGAATCTGTTAGCCGATGAGTGTAGTATAGGAGAAGTACGAGTCATCACTTGCCAGCTTAAGTATGCACTGCAAAGGTTGCAAGAGCTTTACATGTTAGGTCTTCATCATTGTGCTCTATTTAGCAGCCGTACAAATGTTCGTTGCTACGGAATTTGCAAGAGAAAAACGAAAGTTATGTTTAAATCCAGTAGATGGCTCTTCCAGACGAACATCTGGGCTTGGCAAGAAACCTGAAGCAACATGACTGCTTCCATGAGCTGCTATCGGAGTTAGAAAATATCGGAGTTAGAAGTTTTTTTACAATTGCAGTACTAGTTTCTAGACAGAAAAATGAGGAAGGAGTTATAAAGTTAAATTTTTAGTGTTTTTTGAACATTTTCTTGGTAATGTGATGGTAGAATATAAAAGTTCAATATATTTAGCATTTGTTTTTATAAAAATCAAAAAACTGGCAGTTGGCCAAATTTTTGCTGCATTTTGCTTTGAAGCATCATAAGCTGTGCTGACTTATGGACGGTTTTGGTTTGCAAGCACACATTTAAGAAGTTGTACATGGCTGCTTATGTGGCAACTTTGCCATTCACTTTTCATGTACAAAATATGGTATGATAGCAGTGCAATTATGTTTTGATGAGCCCAACTGGAAAATGTTTTTAGAAGAGAAATCCTGTTTAAAAAGCTTAAATTTCAACAACTTAACAGAACCACTATAATTGTTTCATTTCAGTGATATGCATTTCAAAACCTTGCCAGAACAATGGTGTTTGCTTTGAAACGGCCTCAAACTACACTTGCACTTGCGCACTCGGCTTTACTGGACAGAACTGTGAAACAGGTAGAGTTTATTATGTTTTTATAAACAGTTAAAATTTTGTAACAGAACTACATACTCGCGCTTAAGCCTATCGGCATTTAGTTCCAACACCCAACAGTTTTTGCCTTTACCATAAGTCCTCGCTTAACGACGCTAATGCGTTCCAGCAAAATGCGACGTTAAGCGAAACGTCGTTAAACGAAGCCGAGACTTCTATAGAAATTAATGCAAAAGAGCTGAGATACATTCCAGAGGCAAAAATCAATGTTGGTTAGATCAATTTAATCAATAAAGTCATATAAATTAAAGGTTTTACGAGTTTTACTACTATGTGTTTCTACTGATTAATTTCTTTTTGTTTGCTTGAAACCACCTATATATCTTACTTTCCTAGTCAGTGTTTCTCTTTCATTAACATTTAATTCTAGGCAGCGGTTAAACAACAAACACTGCTGTCACTGGAGCGGAGTCAAAGCCAAGCGCTGGGCGACCTCGGGGAATTTTATCTAGTTTGGTTACTATAGCAACAGGCTGCAGGCAAAATTCCTTGCATAAAACTTGCTATTAGATTTCAAACTTGATACAAATGCCAAATGGCTTACATTTATTGGTCAGTTGGGAAATAAAAACGAATACTTGTATAATAATTTCACTGTTTATGTTAATAGTGTGTTTTTAGAACAGAATAACGCAATATGTACTATTTTGATGCTTCAAATTAGGCAAAAAAGTTGTTCATAAAATAAAAATTGGCTTAGAGCAAAGTAAAAAAATAGCCGTTAAAATGAAATGGTGGGTCATTATGTGAAAAAAGGTGTCAAGTGTCCAGCGTCGTTAAAATGAAACGGTGGGTCATTATGTGAAAAAAAGGTGTCAAGTGTCCAGCATCATTAAAATGAAACGGTGGGTCATTATGTGAAAAAAGGTGTCAAGTGTCCAGCTTCGTTAAAATGAAACGGTGGGTCATTATGTGGAAAAAGGTGTCAAGCGTCCAGCGTCGTTAAAATGAAACGGTGGGTCATTATGTGGAAAAAGGTGTCAAGCGTCCAGCGTCGTTAAAATGAAACGGTGGGTCATTATGTGAAAAAAAGGTGCCAAGCATCCAGCGTCGTTAAAATGAAACGGTGGAGCATTATGTGAAAAAAGGTGCCAAGCGTCCAGCGTCGTTAAAATGAAACGGTGGGTCATTATGTGAAAAAAGGTTTCAAGTGTCCAGCGTCGTTAAAATGAAACGGTGGGTCATTATGTGAAAAAAAGGTGTCAAGTGTCCAGCGTCGTTAAAATGAAATGGTCGGTCATTATGTGAGAAAAGGTGTCAAGTGTCCAGCGTCGTTAAAATGAAATGCTGGGTCATTATGTGAAAGAAAGGTGTCAAGTGTCCAGCGTCGTTTAAATGAAACTGTGGGTCATTATGTGAAAAAAGGTGTCAAGTGTCCAGAGTCGTTAAAATGAAAACGTCGCTAAATGGGGAGTCATTAAGCGAAAACTTACTGCAGTTGCTTTGTGGTAAACGGCTTTGTGCAGCGATTCTACACTTTCTGTTAAAAGAGATTCCAGATACCATAATCCTGAGGATTGAGTCTCATTTTTTCTTGGCAACAAATCGTTAACAGTAATTTATTTTTTGTGATGAAGACGAGAACTTAAACTGGTTGCTTATGTGTCAGTGTTTTATACATCAACATGACCGTGATGATTAGTTGTCGTTGTTCCGGCTTTTTATTATTTTTAGCATACAAAAGCTTTTCAGCCATAAGTTAACCCTTTCACTACTGCTTTTTGGACATTTGACAATAAGTTCTTGTGGTGTGTTACAAAACAGAACCTTGTAAATAAACAAATAGTTGTTCATTATTGAGTACTAATATTAAATATTAGTTTTATTTTTACACATGCACTCGAACGCACACACACATGCACACACACACACACACACACACACGCACACACATGCACACCGTCAAAATAGGCATGCACTTATATTTAGAAATCAATTTTCACAAGACACAATACTAATCCATAATATGCAACCATTTTATAAGAATGCAGAACAAGTAACTAAACATACGTTTCATCAACGATCTACAAGTGATTTTGTTTGGGAACATACCATACAGTACAGTATTATGGAATGCACCTGGCTTGGCTGGCTAAGTGTTACTTGTTGCAAAGCAACCCCATCCCACGGCTGTCAAACTTTTCTACAATGTTTTTGCATGGCCGTTGCAGTGAAATAAACAGACCTGGGTGACTGCACTTAGTGCCGAACTTGGGCGGCAGTCTACCGTCTTCTGTCCCTTGCATGAAAAACTTAGGTGGCAGTGTGCCACCTTCAGTAGTGAAAGGGTTAAAAACCACTTAAGCTATAAACTTGTAATTTTCACCATCAAAAGCTAATTTACTGTTGTACAACACAGTGAAATTTTAACTTTGTAGAACATTACTTCTAATATTATTGTAGTCTCGCTTCAAGCTTTCAAGGTGTCTTTTATTTGGTTAATTTGACTTCATCAACGTTTTTTTCCCAAAACTGCTTTTTTTGTTTCAATAATATTATATGTTGATGTATTTGTATATGTATTGCTGGAGTGAAATAAATTGATTGATTGATTGATTGAGTCTAAACTTTGGTGCATTTTAAGCACCACCCAGTATATTATTTCATCTGAATGAGATAAAATATCCATGGCTAGTGCGTTGAACAAATGAGAGCACCCAGAAGTAGTTTATTAGACATCACCCATTCATTTCCAACCAAGTTCAATGTAGCTTAACTTTGGTCACACTACGTTCACTAAACTAATAAGGTAAATTTTTTCATCTGTTTCTGGTGTCATGTTGCTTCAGTAAATATACTATGTTTTCAGTGGCGAATCCTTGTGAACCAAATCCCTGTCAGAATAACGGTACGTGTGAAGTTGATGCAAACTATCCTGGCTTCTATGATTGTAAATGTGGACCAGTGATTGGAGGAAGAGATTGTGAAATAGGTAAGTAGATAAACTTTTTATCAGGTAAAATACATACAATCATACAGCAACTGCTCGCTGTACCATATGTATAATAATGTTTGTTGTTTATTTGTTCATTTAGTTATGAAGGACATCGAACACAAGTGCAACCTGTGCAACAGTAGTTATACCACTTCTTGTCACAATGAGCCGCCTTCCCTTTCCTGCAAGTGTAAGAAAGGTTTCTATGGCCTGCTGTGTCGAAGAGGTGGGTAATTACAGAGCTTTTTCGGCATTACTGTCGATTGGGGTCAAGGACCCATGACTTTTCAAGGTGTAAGTGTGGTGCAAGTTGTACCAAGCTGGACCCACATAGGATATACTAACTTATCATTTATTTATCAGTTTGAGGACGTCACATTTTAGAAAAAATTCTTATTCTCCTTAGAAAATATGTATACTTTGATTTTCATGTAAAGTGCACATTTTATAACACACCACAGGCAGTTACTGAGGCCATTTTTTATATAACTGCCACGTAACGAACAGGTGCAAGGTATTACACAACAAGCAATTGGCCAGCCTGCTTGAATATAAGTGCTACGCAAATACATGTAATTAATAATGACTACGTAGAAACTAGGTTAACAGTGTTTCTAATACACCACAAGTAATTGTTTAACCGGCTCATTACTTGAGCAACCATAAATGATTTGCGTTGTGCTTTGATTGTCCTACAATTCTGAGTTGTAGACAAACACAGTTTCCACAAGTGCGGCAAAAATTCTTAGTCGTATTTCTAGACTGATCCTCTTACTTTAAAAAATGTTTACAAATTTGGAATATTCAGCTAGTGCTAGGACTTTTCTTCTTGAAATATTGTCGTCTGTTGCTAGAAAACTATCTAAGAATTTGCATTTTCTCCACGCACCACTTCCATCATCTTTCTAAGAGGCACATGTACTGAAATGGAATCAGGCTTTCATTTTTTGCACAGCAAAGATTTCCCATATTGAAATACAAAGAAAACAACTGCTTATGGAACAGCGTCAGAATAGCAGGTGATGCCTGTAATAGTGGATAACTAAAATAATTTATAGTGATCACATCACTAACGCTTATACTAAAATATTTTACGTTATTATAAATTTAATATATGCCGCAGTTCAGGTGTAAACTAAAAATTACAGTAAGTCCTCGCTATACGATGCTAATGCATTCCAACAGAATGCGACGTTAAGCGAAATGTCGTTAAACGAGGCCAAGACTTCCATAGAAGGTAATGTACAAGAATTGAGATATGTTACAGAGGCAAAAATCAATACTGCTTAAATCATATAAGTTAAACATTCTATGTGTTTTATTCATATATCTACTGATTAATGTCTTCCTGTTTGCCCAAAACCACCTGTATATCTTGCTTAACAGTACCTAACTATAGCGGTTTCTCTTATGTGGGTTTTAGCAAAACTATATTGGGAATGAGAGTGCTGTCAGCTGAAAATTTTGCATCATGGTAATAGTTGTAGCCGTACATTGAGAAAAATGAGCAAAATCAGACAGCTCTAATGCGTTTGCATTGTGACACCTTGCTGTCCTGAAAACACACTACAGAGACTTGGTTCAGTGGGTGGCAAATTGATCAAAGTTAAAAGCAGAAGTTGAAACTTAAAATGTCTGTAAGAAATGCATTAATATCGTAGCACCAACTTGTCAGTGTTGCTTCCAGGGGCGTATTTAGCAATAGGGTAACTAAACTATAGCCTAGAGTGCCGAACTTTGACGACGTCACGTTTTAGAAAAAATTCTCATTTTCCTCGGAAAATGTGTGTACTTTCATAAAAGGGCACATTTTTAACACACCACAGGCAGTTACTGAGCTCAACTTTTATATAAATGCCACGTAACGAACAGGTGCAAGGTATTACACGACAAGCAGTTGCGCAGCCTATTTTAATATAAGCGCTATGGAAATATATGTAATTAATAATGACTACAAAGAAAACTAGGTTAATAGTGTTTCTAATATACCACAAGTAATTGTTCATTACGTAAACAACTTAAATTCGCAATAGAGGTGGACGGGACAGAACTGTCAACTTGTGGCATCGTATTGTGTTGATGTGCCCCTGGTTGCTTCTCTTAATTGGATAATTGTAGCAACGGTATCAGTACGAGACTTTTGTTGCGAATGTTGCACTGTAGTACGTATGACTTACTCAGCAAAGTCAGTCTCTATACTCCTCATTACGTTTCTCCAGGTAAACCTTATGTGGATACACTTATGTTTCATTCGTAATTTTCTTGAATCTTATAGGCTCAGTATCATCATTTCTAACTGCAGGAATTAAAAAAATGTTAGCCTGAGTAATACAGCGGCACATTGCGAAATATATGCTGAAGTTTTACCTATTTATTAAGAGTGAAATAGTTCGTATTATGAGCAAACTTTTAGGTTTCCCCCACATTTATATCTGTGTTTGTTTTTTTTTGTAAATTTCTGCGACTGCATAGTTCGCTTAACTAATGATATCTGACAATAATGGTAAGTTTGGTATACAGTGTTCCCTCACTTATCGCGGGTGTTCCGTTCCAGGCCCACCAGCGATAAGTAAATTTCCACGAAGTAGGGGCGCTATACTTATTTTAGTAGTTATACATTATTTTAAGTCTTTATAAACCCTCCCCACACTCTTGATATAACGAACCGTAGATTCGTTGATCCCGTAATGGCAGCCAACTGCAGCGTACGATCTTCCGATTTTTGGTGTGTATTCATCCGCCGAATAAACACACTATTTACTGTAAATGGTAATTTTTTATGATTTATAATGTTCTTTTAATGTTAGAATTAATATTTTTCATTTATTTTTATACATTTTGTGATTTTTTATGCAAAATTCATCAAATCTATACATTACTGTACAATACGTACCACACATGTGCAAAAGTACTTTAGACGGAGTACCACAAAAACCCGCGAAACAGCGAAAATACCGCGATAAATATTTTACATTAATATTTTTGAAAACCCGCGAAACAGCGAGTCCGCGATAAAGGAACCCCGAAGTAGCGAGGGAGACACTGTAATGGTATAATTATCTTGCTTTAACATTCAGGTAAGCACAAAGAATATACAGGTACATTGAAGTTAAACCGTAAATTAAACCATCATGCGCGTCTGTTAACCTGAAATGTGTCTGTGAAGCCTCATAATATTATAAAAACCAAAATACACTGTAGACAACAGTGAAATTCAATTCGATGCAGGTTTGACACGCATTCATGGCCAAAAATGATAAAAAATGCTTAACTATTTTTAGTCAAATATAGGTATCTTGGCTGTTATGCCAAGCAGGCGTATCCAGCCATTCACGGAAAAGAGCCTGTGGAGACCGAATTATCCAGTCCGAAATTATGTGCAGAGCACTGCCAGATGGAGGGATTTGGATTGTTCGGTTTGAAGAATGGCACCACATGTGTGTGCGGCGGGAAGGTTGCTCATTACAAAATGCCAGAAGACGACTGTTGGATGGAGTGCAAAAAGGACGAACGTGCAATCTGCGGAAGCGAATGGCGCTACAACACATACATGATTATTGGTATGAGTTTTTTTTGGTTCTTTGTCAAAATGGAAACCTAGAATAGTGATAGTGTGAAATGTCATGCCTTTCAAATAATGAGATGTGCATAGCAGTATAAATGCACCGATTGTTTTGATGACAGGATCCAGCAGATTATCACATGTAGATCGAAGATCTTGTACTGAAATTTTATATTTTGCATTTGCATTGGAAAAATTTACCTTGATGGAAAAATTTATTGAAACTATGTACTCTCTCTTCCAAAAACAATTATAATTAGACAGTCGTCAAAATATAATGCTATTAAAATATGGTCATCAATTCTGCGTGAAATGAAAACTCTTAATCTTTATCAATTTAAAAAAGCATCAAAGAATTACTTACTACAGCGGTATAATTAACTCACAGTTTTACTCATCCTGATCTTAAGTTACTAACAAAACTTATTTTGTTCTAATGTACGTTATAACTGATGAAAATACTATGTAATTTAATTGTCAATTGTTCCACTTATCTGGAGGAGGACTGGAAAGCTTAATTCTCCTGCCTCCTCCTCACAGTAACTCGTTTAGTTTATAATTTTTTTCAATGTAATAACTATTTGTATGTATGTTTGTGTTGCTGTGGAATAAATTCAATTCATAATTCAACAGAGTTTGTGATTTGAGAAGAACCTTTAAAGCATTTCTTTACAAGAGAGAAGTAAAGAAGTCTCTCTTCATAAAAACTACATTGGCTTCCACTTTGTCATGCTTATAATGTTGTCAGTTATTGTGTTTATTTATTTATTTGTTTGTTTGTCTGCATTATAAAGCTTATGTGAATGTTTTTGTGCTCATTTTGCAGTTAAATGTCTGTCGAACCCGTGTCAGAATAATGGAACATGTCATGAAGAGGTGGATACGTATCTGTGCAGTTGTGTTCCGGGTGTCATTGGAACACATTGTGAAAAAGGTATCAGTAATTTTTCTTACTTGGCGGAATAGCTGATATTCAATTCAGTTTATGTCAAAAATTTATTTTCTGTGCATAGACCAATCGCGTGAAGTACACAGAGACAAATTACAGTTTAGCATTTATTAATTCCGCTGATGTGACTTAATCACTGTCACAATAGAATCAATAACTGGGTAGATTTTGGAAAAGATATTTTAGCACATCTTGGGTTTACACATGTTTGGGAAAATCAAGCTACCATCAATACAAAGCATTTTATTTGGAAACTCGAAATTAACCATCCTACCTTAAAAAATAGTGAAGCAAATCTGATCCACCAAAGAGTGTTCATACTGTCCGACCGAAAATAGCTAGATTTGATTGACAGTTGCAATACTTTGCTAATAGATTCGGCAAGCCAGCGTAGTCCTAAAATTTCTGCCATCATATCGAGTCGTTGTACGCTGACCGCGTTAAGTGGAGCAACATGAGTTTCTGCTGCAACAAATTGGCAGGAGACCATCCACATCAGTGATCCTTAAATAAGCGAGAGCTCCGTAAGCATCCTGTGACGTGTGCAGAATGCTGGCGCCAGCAATGTTGCTCAGTTTAATACGTCTAGGTACTTCAATATTGTTGAAATACGTCAGTTCACTAAACCAGTTCTGTGCCGCATTAGTTAAATGTTTATCGAGCTTTTCATCCCAACTAGCACCTGTAGTGATTTAAATCAATAATAACATTATAATGAAGGTAATAAGGTTAGAAACCATATGTTAGAAGTGGCTATGTCAATTTTTACATTTCTATAGTTCACGTTACTTCATACAGATACCATCACATCTTTCTCCTCTTTCTATTCTCTATTAACCTTTCTTTCTACTCCTTTACTGCTCTTTTCTATTACACTCAGTCCACATTCATTTGGGGTACTCTAAACAAGTAATTCTTGAGTACCCCACAGGTCATTTGCGGCTTGGCATCTTGTGTACATAATAATAAATATGTTATTAAATACTTTTATGTACAATGCTGTAATGATCATTGTGGATATATTTAATAAATAAATAAATATATAATATGTAATATATAAAAAAAACCATTGAAAATTTAAACTTGAGTTTGAGCTTGAAAATTATTTGATAGCTTAGAAAAGCTTTTGCGAAATTCCGGATTAGTTCGCATACTTTGGCTGTTGAAACAGGAAGCCATCGTAAACCAAAACAGCTTCCTGTTAATCACTGAGTTTGCATGTTTTGCAGAGAGTCAGATATTGAAGATGAGTAACATTTTTTAATAAACTGCGATCAATATAAAATTGACAGAAAGATGGCCTTCCCTAAAACCTCAAGCAGATGTCTCGATTATGAACAATGTTGATAAATATTTGTTTTTGAACAATGTTGAACAATGTTGACAAATATTTGTTTTTGAATAGTGATAAACACAATGTTGACAAATATTTGTTTTTGAACAATGTTGAACAATGTTGACAAATATTTGTTTTTGAATAGTGATAAACAATGTTGACAAATATTTGTTTTTGAACAATGTTGAACAATGTTGACAAATATTTGTTTTTGAACAGTGATAAACAATGTTGACAAATATTTGTTTTTGAACAATGTTGAACAATGTTGACAAATATTTGTTTTTGAATAGTGATAAACAATGTTGACAAATATTTGTTTTTGAACAATGTTGAACAATGTTGACAAATATTTGTTTTTGAATAGTGATAAACAATGTTGACAAATATTTGTTTTTGAACAATGTTGAACAATGTTGACAAATATTTGTTTTTGAACAGTGATAAACAATGTTGACAAATATTTGTTTTTGAATAGTGATAAACAATGTTGACAAATATTTGTTTTTGAACAATGTTGAACAATGTTGACAAATATTTGTTTTTGAACAATGTTGACAAATATTTGTTTTTGAATAGTGATAAACAATGTTGACAAATATTTGTTTTTGAACAATGTTGCATAATGTTGACAAATATTTGTTTTTGAACAGTGATAAACAATGTTGACAAATATTTGTTTTTGAATAGTGATAAACAATGTTGACAAATATTTGTTTTTGAACAATGTTGACAAATGTTTGTTTTTGAACAATGTTGCATAATGTTGACAAATATTTGTTTTTGAACAGTGTTGCATAATGTTGACAAATATTTGTTTTTGAACAATGTTGAACAATGTTGACAAATATTTGGTTTTGAACAGTGATAAACAATGTTGACAAATATTTGTTTTTGAACAATGTTGACAAATGTTTGTTTTTGAACAATGTTGCATAATGTTGACAAATATTTGTTTTTGAACAATGTTGAACAATGTTGACAAATATTTGGTTTTGAACAGTGATAAACAATGTTGACAAATTTTTGTTTTTGAACAATGTTGCATAATGTTGACAAATATTTGTTTTTGGTAGGGAGCAAAGATCTAGAAATACTAACAATTGTTTGTAACCTAATTAATAAATGTTTTGTAAACAAGAAGAAGCTATAGAATTTTGTATTCATAAAATTGTATTGTTAATTTTAGTGTTTTGAATGTTTATGTGAAGTTGGGTTGATGACATACATCAGTGTTTGATGTTGTTCTTGTTTTTTTGTTTACTAATGTGCTACGTACCATCTTGTACATACATTTGTTTTGCCTGGTACTTTGTAATTAATGACCGTATAATTTCAATGTATTTTCACCCAGTAAATTAGAAATGGCTGTAAAAAATCATATGCCCAGACTACCAATCTCAAGATGGTTAGTTACACAGCGAATGCAACAATTACAAAAAAATGGTGGTGACTTCGGCTTGGTGCTATAATTCTTCGAAGAATAAGAGGAAGCTATACAATTTTGTGTTTATAAATTGGATTGTTAATTTGTGTGTTGAATGTGTATGTGAAGTTGGGTTTATGGCATACATCATAATTTGATGTTGTTTTTGTCTTTCTTGTTTGTTAATGTGCTACGTACCACCTTGTGACTAATGATCGCATAATTTTGTTAATGTACTGTCACCCAATAAATTATAAATTATAAGTAGATGGATGGGAGATGGATGGGATGTGGATAGATGGAAGTTTAACTTGGATGAGTAGATCTCCAATAGATTTGTGATTTTTTATGATTTATGATATCAAACGAACATATTGTAACATCCATGCTTCCTGATTGAAGTAATAATTTCTGTTTTGAATTTCAGAGATTGAGTTGAACATGTCTTTAGTGGTTCTACCCATTGAAGAGGGTTATCATGAATATTACACATCTGTTCCTATCACTTTCGTCTTTGTGTCCGACTACGTTGGTCCCGAAGTTTCGTTTGTGTGGAGCGTTGGAAGCGACGTCTCTTTCACTCTCAATAATAGTGATTTCATTGTAACACAACCAGCTGGAAACAGTGAATCCGAGACGCTAACTGGTGGTTCCCTTCGAAGGTCGCATACTTTTTGGGAGCCAGGTGTTTATACAGTGGCTGTCATCGGTTCCATTGGCCTGCATTACAGTTCGACTGCATCTGTTGTTGTAAACGTTACAACATTACCAAAGTGTACTGTGGATGTTGAAATTGTGGGTGTTGGTTCTAGTAAAACCGAAGCTGTGAAATTCAAGAGAACAGAGACTCTTATCCTCGTGTCAGATGTGCACAGCGTTTGTCCTTTTTCAAAAACGTACGAGTGGCGGATTTTTCAGGAAAACTCTTTTACTGCTTGTGCGTCGTCATCAGGCAGCTTAGAATTACGAGACCATGTGGAAGTTACTAGAGAAAACATTTCAATAGACGCAAGACTTTTTGACTTTGGCATGTATGTTGCGTGTCTTACTGTTACCTTGGAGTTTTTAGGTAACAAAACTCAAGAAATGGATCAGGTTAGTTTATTTTAGTTGTTGAAATAATTTCATTTGTTACTCTTAAGTTTCGAGTTCATTTTCTGATTTATTATCTTAAAAATGGTGATCACATTTTCTTTATTTCATATCTCTTATAAAAGTAAGATATTAGTTGAATAGCTATTGAAAATTTTATCGATTTATTTCTTACATCTTATGTGAAATTTTCTTAATTATTATCAGCACAGTCAAGTCAGCACAGATGTGGCTGACAGAGATTTTGTTCGTCGTGTTTCCAAGTTTAGTTGCACTGGAATGACAGTAATATTTCCTCAATCATCTTAGAGATGAATTTAATAAGTATTAGACTGCGTTTCCACTGCGTCTGCACAGACACGCACAGACACGCACCGACACAGACTTTTCCTGTATGACTCACACAGAAAAAAATTGATACGATGGCCCGCCTTTGAATACCATTGTTTTACGCGTCTGTCGTTTCCACTGCGTCCGCATGGAAAGTCACGTATACGCCCAGATCCGCACTTTAATTGTTGAATCCTTTTTTTGTGCGGACGAACAAGCTCATTTTTATAATGCAGGACAAGCAGATCGTGCACGCTGTGGAGATCAGACCTGCTTCGTATGATAAAAGTAATCATAAATACAGCCACGGGGATTTTAATTTTACAAGACAACTGTGCGCCGAAGTGGCCTTTCAACTTAATACCGAAGGTAGAATATTTGTAGTTTTGTTGTTAAATTAATATTTCTGTACATTTAGGCTTGATTTTGCGATGCTATGAATATGCATTTTTTAAATTTGTAGTACTTTCATTTATCTAGACTCTCTATTGCCACAATATTTCGCTTTGCCCTGAAAATTGCATTGCTTTGTTGTGCTGTTACATGGAGAAAATAATTAGCTCCAAAACTTGTTATTTTATAATAAAAGCCACTTTTTATTTGACGTGAATTCAACTAGTCTGTTTCAATTTTCTTAGAAAACAAGCTGTAAAAATTGCAACATATGGACGTGCAAAATCATAATCGACTGCAACATATTAGTAATAAGAAGGAGAAAAGCTACAATAGATAAGTTTAAGGCTTACGGAATGAGTGCGGTCCCAATGGAAACAACTTTTGCGGACGTAAAACGTGCAGACAGAAAAGTCTGTGTCTGTGCGGATGCGGTGGAAACGCGGACTTACATTTCCTCTATTTTAACTTGTAGCAGTTTCTTAGTTGTGCATTACAAATTGGAAAGACAATTAAAATTGTGTAATATACTATTACATTTATGTAAGTTGACTAACATGTAGCAGTAGTGGCAGTGGTAGTGGTAATGGCAGTGGTAGTGGCAATGGCAGTGGTGGTGGCAGTGACAGTGACAGTGGCAGTGGCAGTGGCAGTGGCAGTGGCAGTGGCAGTGGTAGTGGTAGTGGTAGTGGTAGTGGTAATGGCAGTGGTAGTGGCAATGGCAGTGGTGGTGGCAGTGACAGTGGCAGTGGCAGTGGCAGCGGTAGTGGTAATTGTAGTGGCAGTTGTAGTGGCAGTGGTAGTGGCAGTGGCAGTGGCAGTGGCAGTGGCAGTAGCAGTGGCAGTATTACTTGCACTAATAAAAGCAACATTATAGTAGTAGTAGCAACATTCTGCTGCTGAAGCTTATGGTGATGATGGTGATGCTGATCACAAGACCGATGATGATTTTGATCGTAATGATGACAACAAAGATGACAATGTTGATGATAATGATAATGATGATGGTGGTGGTGGTGGTTGTGTTGGTGGTGGTTGTGGTGATGATGATGCTGATGATGATGATGATGAAGATGAAGATGACGATGATGATGATGCTGCTGGTACAACTGCTACTATTACTTCTATTATTGAACTAACTGTAATACAATATTATGTCGTTATCACAGCACTAAAGTTTCATTACTCCATGCACAAAAGTGTCAGTGACATTAGTCAACAGAAATAGCTTGCATAGTTCTCACTATCATTCTAGGGCTGGTTTATCATCGAGCCTTACTGTTCGTCGAACCCGTGTGAAAATAATGCAACATGTGAGGAAAATTTGGATGCATATCTGTGCCATTGTGCTCCGGGTTTTATTGGAAGAAACTGCAAAAGTGGTATCTTGAGTTTTTAGACTTGATTATTTCTGCTGTCAGAGTAAATCAATTGGCAAGCTTTGTCTTTTACATTTTGTAGTATTTTGTTACTCTGGTGGAATAATATACAGTTGAGAAGTAAAAATCGAACAAAATTTGAACCGTTAAAAGTCCCGCATACTACGCACACAGTCTATTGCTTCACGAGCTGACCACTAGGTCGCGGGCCGTCACTTTGTTTACATCATTACATCAGCATAACCAAGCAGCGTGTAACTAACGGACTTAACACGATTGTTTCTACTTATATTATAGCGCACAAAACCGAAGTAAGACGACATAAAAATAGTAAAAACTAAATAGAAAAATATAGAGTCAATTATGCGGAGCTATTTGAGTCAATTACCAACAATTTTTATATACTTTTGCATAGCAGCCACTAGACGTTTTTGAGACAATTAAGCGATTTGTTCTACATTACAATGAGTCTAATAAACGGCGTCTACTGTATTAACTTAGTATCAGTAAACACCGACAATCGGCAAATTCGGACCGCCGTCTCTCTGCTGTTGTCCATGAGTCTAGTTACATTCTGATAGTTAAGTTTAGTTTATTTTATTCTGATCAAGAAATAATTGATTTACTATACAAAATTTTACGTGCATAACTAAAACTTTGAAGGATTTTGAAATGTGCTACTATGTAGAACTTCAGAAATGTTTAGTTACACAGTTGTGTGGGTAAATCTTCTAAATAATCTTAAATAAATTTTTCATTTTCTCCCCTGTCTACAATTTGATAACAAGTAACTCTAAGTTTAAGGTTAAGGTCACTCTGGCAGTGACAGCTCATTCAATATATTGAACTTGTTTCATAAAAATCAGAGATCCACGAAACTGCTGAACTGTGGGAATAACTGAATAGTCACAGTGTGGGCTTGACTACTTAAGTTAACAAATGCCGAATCTGGCTAGTAAACGGATAAGCGATGCCACGGGAAAATTATTTTCGAGGATTTGATTTGCCTCGCTGTTTCTTTCGCTGTTTGAAGATGCATGAACATCCAATCATGGCTAAGATACCTCTTCCACATCTGTTTGGTATCTGTTAGGAGATTTTGCTTGATGGTTAGCACACTTCCTGTCCTGCCACAACTATTTACCTCAAATAGGTTGTACTATTGAATGCCGAATCCGCACTTGCAGAGTGTTAAACTGTTTAGCAAAAATCTTATTTGCTAACTTGAACCATTACAGTTTGAAGCAGGACATATTGTCCAGAACATTGTCTATTACTTTAGAAATATTGTTCTTACATGGTCTGGTTTGTTTAACCCTTTCACTACAGAAAGCGGCACTCCGCCTGTTTTTCGCGCAAGGGACGGAAGCCGATAGACTGCCGCCCTAGCTCAGCACTAAGCACAGTCACTCAGGTCTGTTTATTTCATTGTTATGGCCATGCAAGAACATTGTAGAAAAGTTTAACAACCTGGGATTGGGGTTGCTTCGCAACAAGTAATGCTAACCAGCCAACCAGTGTCTGAAGCCAGGTGCATTCTACAATACTATACTGTATGGTATGTTTTCAAACAAAATTCCTTGTTGATAGTTGGTGAAAGATATTTAGTCACTTGTTCTGCATTCTTATAAAATAATTGCGTATTATGGATTATTAATATGACTTTTGTGAAAATTGCCTTCTAAAGACTGTGCTTATTTGTGTGGGTGCACGTGCGTGCATGCATGAGTGCACATATATGTGCGCAGTTGTGTAGTGCATGTGTATAAATAAAACTAATATTCAATATTAGTGTTTGATAACAAATTTTCTATTTGTTTATTTACAAGATTCTGTTTTAGTAACACACCACAAGAAGTTATTGTCAAATATGCAAACGCCATTGCGGCCCTGTTAAAAAGTAAGTACGTAGTGAAAGGGTTAAAAACCTCTATGAAATTGCTGAGTAACAACTATTCTGTGTTATACTGAAGTAATAATTTCTATTTTGAATTTCAGTGATTGAAATGAACATGTCTTTAGTGGTTCTACCCATTGAAGAGGGTTATCATGAATATTACACATCTGTTCCTATCACTTTCGTCTTTGTGTCCGACTACGTTGGTCCCGGAGTTTCGTTTGTGTGGAGCGTTGGAAGCGACGTCTCTTACACTCTCAATAATAGTGATTTCATTGTAACACAACCAGCCGGAAACAGTGAATCCGAGACGCTAACCGGTGGTTCCCTTCGAAGGTCGCATACTTTCCGGGAGCCAGGTGTTTATACAGTGACTGTCATCGGTTCCATTGGCGTGCATTACAGTTCGACTGCATCTGTCGTTGTAAATGTTACAACATTGCCAAAGTGTACTCTTGATGTTGAAATTGCGGGTGTTGGTTCTAGTAAAACCGAAGCTGTGAAATTCAAGAGAACAGAGACTCTTAGCCTCATGTCAGATGTGCACAGCGTTTGTCCTTTTTCAAAAACGTACGAGTGGCGGATTTTTCAGGAAAACTCTTTTACTGCTTGCGCGTCGTCGTCAGGCAGCCTAGAGTTACAAGACCATGTGGAAGTTACTAGAGAAAACATTTCAATAGATGCAAAACTTTTTGACTTTGGCATGTATGTTGCGTGTCTTACTGTTACCTTGGAGTTTTTAGGTAACAAAACTCAAGAAATGGATCAGGTTAGTTTATTTTAATTGCTGAAATAATTTCATTTATTATTCTTAAGTTTCGAGTTCATTTTTAGTCAATAACTTTAAAAAACGATAGTTATTTAGCAGTTTTTTACTTTATCTTAGATCCTTGCAAGATTAGGGTAGTAGTTAAAGGGCTATTGAGACTTTCGTCAATTTTCTTCTTATATGTTATAATTAAAATTTCTTAATTATTATCAACAGAGTCAGATGTGGCTGACACAAATTTTGTTAGTCGTGTTTCCAAGTTTAGTTGCACTGGAATGACTGTAATATTTCCTCAATCATTTTAGAGATGAATTTAATAAGTATTACTCTTCCTGCAATTTGACTTGTAGCAGTTTCTTATTTGTGCAATGGTCTTATTTATTACTACATTTATATAAGTTGACTAACATGTACACTCATATATTGGTTTGCCGGACAAAAGAGGGAGATGTCAGTCCGAATTTGCCGATTGTCTGTATTTATCGATACTAAACTAACACAGTAGGCGCCGTGTATCAGACTCATGGTAATGTTGAATCAATTGCCTAATTGTTTCAAAAAAGTCTAGTACGGTGCTCCAGACATATAAGCTACCACTCGTGTCTTGGCTGCACTGACGTAATGATGTAAACAAACTTGCGGCTCTTAGATTCAATTAGAATCAATCGTCTAATAAGCCTTTTCATAGTTTCGTTGTGCAGTTGCTGTAAGTCAAAGGTTAAGTGTACCGCAGCAACTCGCCTTACACTACAATTGTCATGTGACATGTGGGTAACGCAAAGCATCAGTTCAGTAACTCCAGTTGTTTTATGTGGACTTTGCTTAATTATGCATTAGTCTGTGCATAGAGTGATTTACTAGCAGGATCTTGCTTAGGAACAAAGAAAAATGAACTAGGTAAGGTTCTAGCTAGCTGTTAAAACTGTTACTCTTACAATAGCTTGGGCTCAAAAATGTCTAGCTCCTGACATACAAGCTACACTAGCTGTGATTACATGCTGCTTTGTTGCACTGACGTAATGATGTAAGCAAAGTGACGGCCCGCTAACTAGCGATCAGCTAGCGAAACAACAGACTGTGTCCATAGTATGCGAGACTTAACTGTCCGGGTTTTGTCCAGTTTTTTCGATATCCGTTAAAAGCGAGGTCTGGCAAACTGAGATATGAGTGTAGTAGTAGTGGTGGCAGCAGCAGCGGTGGTTTTAATTTTGCTGCTGCTCTACAACTTCTGCTGTGCCATGAGAACTACCCAAATTCTCACTGACATTAGCCAAAACTTTCAACAGAAATGGTCTGCATAGTTCTCACCATCATTACAGGGCTGGTTTATCATTGAAGAGCTTCATTTATTCGCTACTATTGATGGCGGAGGTTTGAAAATGGTGAGCAACAACGAAAGCATAACCATGAACGCTTCTGCTTCGTATGATCCCAATGAGGTATTCGGCAAACCGATCTTTGCAGACGACGTCACGCTTTCCGAGTTGCAGAAAAGTTCTGCTGGCTTAACGTAAGTAGCTTTCGCTGTTTGTTCAGAGGTGTGGGGAACTTCATAATGGTGGGTCTTATTGCTGTCTAATGTTGTTTTGACTTGAGTCCAAAAATAGTACTTTTATACAATCTGGCACGGCTATAATAGACTTTTTAAGGAAACCTGAGTATTATACTCGTTAACACCAAAACAGCCACAAATGTCATGGTTTTTAACTCCAAATGAACCAGGTACAGTTTAATAGACCACTGCTTAATAGACTCACTTTGGGACCGAAGTGTTTTGACCCAATTAACCGACTGAAGCTGTTAACTGATGGGTGTAGTATTACTGGTATAGAAGTATGAGTCATCAGCTTAGCATACACTGCAAAGGTTTTTAATGAATTTTAGAAATGAAGTAATGCCTAAATTCCTTTGTGCAGTTAAAAATTAGAAAAAAATTTAAAATAATAATTTATATAAGTGAATTAACAATAAATTTAATTTTTGTTAATTCACTACTTATTCACCACCAGTTACTTCACCACTATTTCAATAAAGTATACAATAATTGTATACTTTATTGTTAAAGTATACTTTTCCAAATCACACAAGTCTGAATTGGGCATGACTAAAACAGTTCTGAATCGTCTTACTTACATTGCTCCATGACATAACCAGTAATTGTGTACTGTACCTGCATCTTTGACTATTAACTCATTAAGCCTGAAAGGGTGATTTCCAACTAGAGCATCAAAAGGAAATGGCTAGACCAGTGATTAAATGTTTAGCTTCCAGAAATTCTTGGGTAACGAGGATAATTGCAGTGGACAAGCGCGTAACAGATTCAAAGCAAAACTGCAATGCTAGCATGTTACAGCATGATAAACGTACTTGTTTACAAACAAAATGGTACTTAACATGATTGTTTCTGTATACATAGTGCACAGAAGGGAAGTAAAGATGACATAAAAGTAGGAAAGGTTGTTTGGGCACATACAAATGTCTTATTTTAAGTAGGTGAAGGAAAAATATTGAGTCAATTAAGCAAAGTTATTTGAGTCACTTACCAGTACAGTTTTTATGTACATTTGAATAGAAGCGGCCCATACCTAACAATTCTTTCATTCACTCATCCTCCCCTCCCTCCCTTCCATCCTATCCCTTATCTTACTATTTTTTCGTTTATGAAAACCAATATAAAATTGGCCCTGGAAATGCGATAACCAAGAGGTTATGCTAGATGCGAGCACATGTCTAGGTTTAAACTGAAGCATATCGCTACAGCAGCGGCCGACCAGCTAGTGGCACCTGGCAATTGTTAGTAAATATAGTTTGTACTAGCGAGAACAGAAGTTTATAAGAAATGTGAAACAGGAACAGTTAGGCAGGTCAGTAAGAGTAGGATAGCGAGAAAAAACAGTTTGGATAAAGATGGTCATGGGAGTGGGTTTTACATATTATATTATATTTTTTAGCTTTTGAGAGGTGATTAAGTTAAAATTTAGGCACGATAGTAATCAATAATTATCAAATAGCTTGAGCTAATGTGGAGAGGAGAATTTTTGTTATTTTCATATGTACATATAGTTATAATACTTTTCAATGAATACATTATGAAAGGAGTGAGGATAACAAAAAGACAAATACAATTACAGATTTTTGGAGTCATCAGGAGGTAACTTGGAAGTCGAGTAACTTGGGGTTTTGAGCAGCCGAAACTCGACTTCCAAGTTACCTCCTGATGACTCCAAAAATCTGTAATTGTATTTGTCTTTTTGTTATCCTCACTCCTTTCATAACGTATTCATTGAAAAATATTATAACTATATGTACATATGAAAATAACAAAAATTCTCCTCTCCACATTAGCTCAAGCTATTTGATAATTATTGATTACTATCGTGCCTAAATTTTAACTTAATCACCTCTCAAAAGCTAAAAAATATAATATAATATGTAAAACCCACTCCCATGACCATCTTTATCCAAACTGTTTTTTCTCGCTATCCTACTCTTACTGACCTGCCTAACTGTTCCTGTTTCACATTTCTTATAAACTTCTTTTCTCGCTAGTACAAACTATATCTACTAACAATTGCCAGGTGCCACTAGCTGGTCGGCCGCTGCTGTAGCGATATGCTTCAGTTTAAACCTAGACATGTGCTCGCATCTAGCATAACCTCTTGGTTATCGCATTTCCAGGGCCAATGTTATATTAGTTTTCATAAACAAAATGGTACTTAACATGATTGTTTCTGTATACATAGTGCACAGAAGGGAAGTAAAGATGACATAAAAGTAGGAAAGGTTGTTTGGGCACATACAAATGTCTTATTTTAAGTAGGTGAAGGAAAAATATTGAGTCAATTAAGCAAAGTTATTTGAGTCACTTACCAGTACAGTTTTTATGTACATTTGAATAGAAGCGGCCCATACCTAACAATTCTTTCATTCACTCATCCTCCCCTCCCTTCCATCCTATCCCTTATCTTACTATTTTTTCCATTCCATCATGTTTACTTACCCTAACCATTCTTTCATTCACTCATCCTCCCCTCCCTTCCCTTCCTTCTTCCTATCCCTAATCTTACTATTTTTTCTATTCCATCATGTCTACTGACCCTAACCATTCTTTCATTCACTCATCCTCCCCTCCCTTCCTTCTTCCTATCCCTAATCTTACTATTTTTTCCATTCCATCATGTCTACTAACCCTAACCATTCTTTCATTCACTCATCCTCCCCTCCCTTCCTTCTTCCTACCCCTAATCTTACTATTTTTTCTATTCCATCATGTCTACTAACCCTAACCATTCTTTCATTCACTCATCCTCCCCTCCCTTCCTTCTTCCTATCCCTAATCTTACTATTTTTTCCATTCCATCATGTTTACTAACCCTAACCATTCTTTCATTCACTCATCCTCTCTTCCCTTTTTTCAAACCTTCGACAAAGTTCCTGTAAGAAGCTTTCTCAATGCAAGATGCCCGACTTACCACTGGTTTGGTCTGTAAAACTCTTAGCCTACTAGTGCAGTAGTTCTTTCAATACATCTAATTCAACTAAACAAATTGCCGAAGACTTTAGTTCATCTGTACGAATTTCCAAACATTTTGCATTTTGCTTTCTTTGCTAAATAATGTAGAAAATGTAAAATGTATGGTGACTTTTGAAACACCCTGTATATAAACACTTTTCGCTTAGAAAACTGCTGACGCAAAGCCATCGTTGTGACGTCATCCATTATATTCTGCTTATAACCTTATAACTTTAATTCAGTAAAAGTTACTGGCTTTGCGTTATAAATGAGGACTATGTAGGATGTTCGCGTATTATTGATTATAAGTGTACTTATATGCAAATTTTTTTTTGCGGGGCCTTTGCTAGTAAATATAAGAAAGAAAAAACACTCGTTATATTGAATATTAGTGATATAGGGGGTGCTGCAATTCCACAGCGCATATACACACGAGCCGCCACTGCGTTTCATACAATCTTTTCCTTGACTTTCTAAGCTTGCGACTTCTAATCAGTTTATTTAGAAACGGGCAGAATTACATGTAGCACACGGTAAAAATGAAATTCGTTTGGTCAAACAAGTACCGGTAAACGGAAGCTCTACACTGTAGTTGCCGTAGCAACCAGATGAGTTTGACAAACTTGGCACACTTTCGAACTTCGTGTTTTCGCAGTCTTTGCAGCAATACCATTTATACCTAGAAACAAACAAACAAACAAACTGTTGCTAGTACTAACATAACATATGCATCATTTTACATGAGCAGATCTTAGCTGAACTGCAGAAACATGACACATGGACATAGGCAGTTTTTATTTGTCTCCTCATCTATATACAGAAAAAAGTAAATTTACATCGAGCCACATTGTATTATAGTGCTTGTCGCTTCGCGCCTGCCATTTTGAATTTAGAATCACCTGTTGTTACTGCACCTCCCACTAATCAAAGTCATCCTTGCAAACTGCTTAATTGCTACTGATTTTCAGATTCGCCCACCGGACAAGCAAAATTTCGGCATTCAAAAAGCAAATAAGTAAAATCCCTAACTAATGAATGACTTAGTAAACGCACAAAATAACTTGAAAAATAAAATGTAGAAAAAAGAAAATAGTTTTTCTTTTAAATTATTGACTTTTCTTTCTGAAATTTTCCCAGTCACTAATGCCACAACACTGCTATTATTGGAAGAGAATCAGGCGCACTTCCTTTTTTGACAATCTGTAACATTTTTAGCCAATCGCATTGCTACTCACATACTGAACCCATGATACTGTTTCAGGTGTGCTTGATCATGTTTGTTGGTCAATGAAAAGCCTTTCATAGCCTCTATGGTTTCATGTACCAACTACGTACTTACAGTCTTACACAGTGCTGCCGTAATCATTTCTCATTGTTGGAATTACAATGCAATCTATTGTATATACATTAAAATTGGGTAAACACTTTTAAACAATGAATTACTAGACTAGTTCAGTACAGTTAATATTATTTTAGAAATGAACAGAAATTGTTGACAAATTATTCATTTTGGCCTTTTTAGGCCCTAGCTACTCATCTCACTTTTCAGTTTTGATTTTAGCATGAATCCAAACCTTACTGGGATCAACCCCACCAACTATCAGAATTAAGAACTGCAATATTTTAATATACAGTGTATACTTATTGGTATGGAATATACTATCAAAGGTGAGCAGCTTTAACATTCATTATACTCTTCCCTGCCTTATGACAGAATAGCTAGATCACAAGACTAACAAATTCATATAGTTTAATACATCAGGTCACACAAGGTCATTGTATATATGCAGTGTTAATACATCAGAATCACATAAGGTCATCATAGTTTTCCAGTGAGGTAGTTATTAGATCTACAAGAAAGAAAAATTTTAAAAGCGCAACTGCTCAACTCAAAAATTCTGGGGAGTTTTTTGTAGCTCCCCTGGATATTTCAAAACATAAATACTGTGTGCTAATAACCTTAGCTACCCAGCATGCAAAATATCTGACTAAGTTACAGTAAGCAAATTTTTTGAGCTCTTCTTGCGGAATTCCACTTACAACGAATTGAAAATTTTCCCAGTAATTTTAAAAATACAAAAAGCAAGCAAATAAACAAAAAAATCTTTAAACTACTACAATTACCTATACAAAAGTTTGCACATACCAGTTTTTTTGATTTTGAGTGCACCATTATTGTCTCTGTTCAAGTACCTGCCAATCCAATGTCTTTCATGCTGGAATAGACAAATTAGTATCAATTAATTTACAAAAAAAGTTACAAACACCATTAAATTTTATTTATTTTTCATAGACTAGTGGTATAGATACCAGGCAGCCTAGAAAAATATAATTGCTTTGATAAATTGCTCAGATGCTGTGCTGCGCGATCCACAGTGCTGAGGAATGTCGTGTCATGGACAAGTTCCAAGCTGGATGCAGTCTTGGATGCTTCCGAAAATAAAACAAAGAAGCTTTTTGTTCGCTACCTGTCATTCATGAATCAATTGTTTTGATATTTGAGCTTCCACAATTATCTACATGCAAATTTGGTGCTGAAAGCAAAAAAATTGATTGTTACTTTTTAGAATCGTTTGATTGTAAAGGTGGGAGTGCTAGATTGGTGCTTCAATTTTGCCCTAAGTTCAAAAACCTAATCTTTGTGTTCAGACCCAAATAAACATGAAATTATTAGTTTTAATTTTTTCTACACAGCTGTCATATTTATCTGAAGAAAACAAGCAGAGTTTAGTAGTAGTAGTAGTAGTAGTAAATCTCCAGTAGTTATAATATAACTTTTGAGACAAATAGTTCTTCGACTGTAATTGCGACAAATTGCACATTTAATAGATTGTCATCAACACCTAGGTGACTCCACTGGCAAGTTTTCTCACTATAATATGTAATCCAGCATCCTTGTTATAGGCATGTTCCAATTAGCACGGTGATTAAATTTCAATGGATGATGTTCATAGTGTCTATCTAATTTTGATTTAAATAAATTTACAGATGTTGCTGTTCTCACATCACAGGGCAATCTATTCCAGATTTCTGGCATCGTACAAGAAAAATAGTCGTATTTACCAGTTTTGTGTGCAGTTCTTGATTTATGAAGAATAGGACCTGATCTTGCTGTACGATGTACTTCTAATTTAAACAGAGACAATAATGGTGCACTCAAAATCAAAAAAACTGGTATGTGCAAACTTTTGTATAGGTAATTGTAGTAGTTTAAAGATTTTTTTGTTTATTTGCTTGCTTTTTGTATTTTTAAAATTACTGGGAAAATTTTCAATTCGTTGTAAGTGGAATTCCGCAAGAAGAGCTCAAAAAATTTGCTTACTGTAACTTAGTCAGATATTTTGCATGCTGGGTAGCTAAGGTTATTAGCACACAGTATTTATGTTTTGAAATATCCAGGGGAGCTACAAAAAACTCCCCAGAATTTTTGAGTTGAGCAGTTGCGCTTTTAAAATTTTTCTTTCTTGTAGATCTAATAACTACCTCACTGGAAAACTATGATGACCTTATGTGATTCTGATGTATTAACACTGCATATATACAATGACCTTGTGTGACCTGATGTATTAAACTATATGAATTTGTTAGTCTTGTGATCTAGCTATTCTGTCATAAGGCAGGGAAGAGTATAATGAATGTTAAAGCTGCTCACCTTTGATAGTATATTCCATACCAATAAGTATACACTGTATATTAAAATATTGCAGTTCTTAATTCTGATAGTTGGTGGGGTTGATCCCAGTAAGGTTTGGATTCATGCTAAAATCAAAACTGAAAAGTGAGATGAGTAGCTAGGGCCTAAAAAGGCCAAAATGAATAATTTGTCAACAATTTCTGTTCATTTCTAAAATAATATTAACTGTACTGAACTAGTCTAGTAATTCATTGTTTAAAAGTGTTTACCCAATTTTAATGTATATACAATAGATTGCATTGTAATTCCAACAATGAGAAATGATTACGGCAGCACTGTGTAAGACTGTAAGTACGTAGTTGGTACATGAAACCATAGAGGCTATGAAAGGCTTTTCATTGACCAACAAACATGATCAAGCACACCTGAAACAGTATCATGGGTTCAGTATGTGAGTAGCAATGCGATTGGCTAAAAATGTTACAGATTGTCAAAAAAGGAAGTGCGCCTGATTCTCTTCCAATAATAGCAGTGTTGTGGCATTAGTGACTGGGAAAATTTCAGAAAGAAAAGTCAATAATTTAAAAGAAAAACTATTTTCTTTTTTCTACATTTTATTTTTCAAGTTATTTTGTGCGTTTACTAAGTCATTCATTAGTTAGGGATTTTACTTATTTGCTTTTTGAATGCCGAAATTTTGCTTGTCCGGTGGGCGAATCTGAAAATCAGTAGCAATTAAGCAGTTTGCAAGGATGACTTTGATTAGTGGGAGGTGCAGTAACAACAGGTGATTCTAAATTCAAAATGGCAGGCGCGAAGCGACAAGCACTATAATACAATGTGGCTCGATGTAAATTTACTTTTTTCTGTATATAGGAAATATCAAATTAATGAAATCGAAAGCCTTAAGTGGCATTATTGTGGCATCCAGAATGCATTATACATTATCCACCTGCAGAACAGCTGCGGAATAAAAGTCAATATGAAATAGCTGCAGAAAAAACAACGCATAACGCAGGGCTAACAAACGGGCGCATTGAAAACAATATAAATCACTTTTATCTATGGCCTTTTGATGCCTGCTAAAAATATTTGGATTTTTGTGCCAAAGTTGCACTTGCTGTTAAGTTTTTCTTTAAAGTTTTAATTATTAATGTAATTTACATAAGTAATTTAATTATGAAATTAAATATTAATTATAATTTTATTTATTAATTATTAATTATAACTTTTTAAATTTTTTTCATCTTTTCCTTGTTCTTCCGAGTTTTTAATGTATTAGAACGTAGATTAATTATAGTTGTGTGAGGCTGTGTTTTATAGTTTAAATTCGTAATTAATAAAATCACACTAAAACAGACTATAAATTAAATGATCCAAGCAAAATCGAAATGAAATGCACACTAGTTAAATTAAAATCACATGAAATGAATGTAGATTGGTACTATAATATATACAAAAGCATTTTTTGAAATCTAAAAAAATCTGCGAGTCTGAACGAGTTGATGAGTATTTAGTAGAGTCGTAGCATTTGAAACAAAGGGGGAGCAAAATTTTCGACACGACCCTACCCGCATGAAGTTTCATTAAGGGTGAGCAAACACTAATAGAATTTGAATTGAATCGATTTTTTTTGCTTTCGAATTCAAAACATTTTCAAAATTTAACTAGTTCATCGATTTTCAAAATTTTGAATCAAATTCACTGTTAAAGATGTTTAAGTAAATTTTGAGCCAGGTATAAAAATCATATCGTGCCAAAAAAGCGGAAAACTCAGTTTAATTGTGAGATGATGAAGATTGTGCATGTACACTAATTTAAGTCATTAATTTACCACTAAGACTATCATAATTGATTTGTATAAATAAAATTAAGAATCACAGTAAAAACAGTTTGGCACACGTAGCAACGTAAGGAATGTACTTTTACTTAATGTTTTCAAGAGATGTATTTGAGATCAACCTAGTTGTTGTTTTCCTTGTTTTAAATTTCATATTTTATTGCATGTCTTG
>JAQGDQ010001727.1:0-27884 GCA_030141605.1 Tubiluchus corallicola | reverse complement strand
TTTCACGAAATTACACCACTTCGTTGCTACATCATACTACCGCATTTAACAAATTTATTTGTTACATAGGAGTCTATTACATAGTAAATAACATTGTAATATACTTGTACCTTGACACAGCTAACATTCTTAACATGCATTTTTTTTTTGGAATGATGTGCATGAGCACCATTGTGATTTTTTACTCTTAATTTCGTAACATTTCTTTTCACACAAGTCATGCAGGTGCACTAGGTAACTGAAACATTAAAACATGCTATGATAGTTTGTTACATCATGCAAAAACAAGTTTATGCATAATATCAATTGTTTTGCCATTAAAGATACTTATGAAGAACAAGTTGGTGAGGAGCAGCAGGAACCGGGCTTTGAAAAGCGTCGCAAAAGCTCATCTAGTGAAAGTGATCGTGTGCATGATGATGAATATTTGCATGCAGGTTTGTCAAAAGTAAAACTTCAGTTAGTTTAGTTTCAAAGGGCTATTATTTTAGCCGTGAGTTCATATTTGTGGATGTAACTAACGCTTTGTTACTAACTTCCCTTGTCCTACTAATTTTCTCTGAAATGCATTTTTTTTACTAATTTATGCTGAGTAAGTTGAACATACTGCATAGGTGTTTACTAACACATCTAAAATTAACCTCATATCTTTACTAATACTTGTACTAACATATTCTAGATACATTGCTTGCTGATGAAGGTAACAAAACAGAAAAAGAAGAACATTTTTCACTTGATCAAGATCTTGAACTGGAGGGTTATGCTTTCGATAACATGGCATTTGTGGAAGATGGAAAGAGGCTTGAAGATGAAGATGAGGTTGCTGAAGGCCGACAAAGAACTGAAAGATCCTACTCAGAAATAGCAACGGAGGAACTTGAACAAGATGTCTACGACTTGCAGGAAATTCAAGCAAGACAAGAAGCCCAAGAGGAGGAAGAAGAAAATTTGGAACAAGTCGCAGGTGTCATTGATCATCAAGAGGTGTCCCAGCTCGGTTTTGAAAAACAGGAAGAATATGACAAACAAATTAGAAGTTCAATATTCCAAGAAGAAGTGACTCAGCCTGATTTTACACAGAGCCCGGAGTTGAAGCTTATTGATACGGGAGATGCTGTTGAACGGCACATTAAAACTGGAATTTTTGTTACAGAAATGATGGAGAAGTACGAATCGACTTCTCCGGAAGTAAAACATTTAGAAGAAACGACAAAAAAAACCTTTGAAACACAAACACTTATTTCTGAATATGATGACCATGCGACAGTAACATTGCAAGAAGGGCATCCTGATTCAGAAGAACTTTCAGAAGAGCCAATAGCTGCCTCGCCACTTGAAGGCCAATTGAAGAAGAGCTTCGATGATGATTTGTTTAGAACAGTTGAAGAACGTAGTGAACTTCCAGAACAATTTGCAGGCCAAGATGTTGCATCAACATCTTCTGTTTTGGATAAGGAATTGCAAGAACCCACGGAATCTGTTGCATCAACATCTCCTGTTTTGGATAAGGAATTGCAAGAACCCACGGAATCTGTTGCATCAACATCTCCTGTTTTGGATAAGGAATTGCAAGAACCCACGGAATCTGTTGCATCAACATCTCCTGTTTTGGATAAGGAATTGCAAGAACCCACGGAATCTGTTGCATCAACATCTCCTGTTTTGGATGAGGAATTGCAAGAACCCACGGAGTCTGTTGCATCGGAATTATTATTATCACGAGAGTCTGCAGGACCGTTGCAGCTTGATGTAACTAAAGATGGACTAGTTTTAACTGAGGATGCACTTCAAGATACGACATCGGTTGAAGAACCAGTGAAACAACCACCTGACGAAACACCATCACCACCATCTGTAATACCTGATGAAAGTGTGCCTTCAGACTTGAATGTTGAAATGTCTAAACCAAGAGATGATAACTTTACAGATGGTTATCAGTCTGAAGAAACTCTAGGTGAATCTGAAAAAATATCAAGGCAGTTATCAATATCTCCTGACAGTGAAAAATCTTTTGCAAAAACCGATAGTGAAAGAGAAGGATCTACTACTATAGATGAATCTGCTGTCGAAGGTAGTACAAAAACAGCCAGAATCATTGGTTCGAACGAGGCTCAAAAAAGCGAACAAATGGTGGACAGATGGGAAAAGTTCTCAGAAGTTTCGTCTACTGATTTAAAAGAAGAAAGTGAAGTAGCAGACAAGAAAGAAGTGTTTTCTCTTGAATTTGATCAAACTGCCTTTGAAAAGAGACAAGATTTAGTCTTAAAGGAAAAAGAACAAAAAGATATTGTAGCACTAGAAGAAGCTAGAAAGCGAACTCCTTCAGATGAAGTTTTTCAAGAATTGGTGGAAGGCGATCAAGTGAACCTACAAACAGCAAGGGAATTCTTCGGTTCAGAAAGCCAAGAGAGAGCTTCCAGTTGTGCTGAACCCGACCCTTCAAAGCAGTCGCCTATAGATATTGCAGGCTTTTACACAGAAGAGCGTAGAGAGCTGTCACTTGAGTCTGAAGGTGCTGCTACAGGCAGCACGAGTTTATCTTTTGATCAAGAAGAGCAAGAAGTAGAAACTCACATTCAAAAAAGTGGATTAGAAATTGTAGAAGAACATCACACCGATCATACTGACGAACGTCTAGGAGAGCATGAATCGCTATCAAAATTAACCGAGGCAGCTGAAGTTGCTGAAGAGCCAAGTGGAGAACAAGCTGAGTATTCAAGAAGACAAGAAGAACCGTGTGAAGCAGTAATTAAAGCTGGCAGACTTGTTGCAGAGCCAGTGGGGGAACAAGAAGAACCTCCTCAAAGTAGTGAAGCTGATTTAGAAGCATCTCAAGAACAAGCAGCATTTTTACAAAATGAAGAAGCCTCTGAACAGTTTGATGATAGCAGAATAGAAAGTGCGTCAGTAGAACAAGATGATTTGTCACAAAGAGAAGTAGAAGATCACAAACAGTTTAAAACAACAGCAATTTTTTCAGAAGAACATGGTGAACTTCTTACAAAGCAAGAAGATAGTCTTGAACAAGTTGAAGTTAGCAAAATAGAAGAGTCAGTAGAGCAAGTTGTTTCTTCGCAAAGAGAAGTAGAGGATTACAAACAATTTGAAATAATTGGAATTTCTTCAAAAGAACATGAAGAACTGTATAAAAAACTAGAAAAGACTCCTGAATGCTTTGAAAGTACTGCAATTGTTGCAGAATCAGTAGAGGGGAAATATGATTACAAACATTTTGAAGGAACTCAAACTTCTGAAGAAAATGACAGCTTTTCAAGTAAAAAAGAACATGATGAAATTCAAGAGCAAATACAGCATGTTTTGTGGGAAGTAGGTGTTCAGGATCAGAAAGATACTTATATGGAGGAGACTACAGATGAAATTGCAGAGGATATTGATCAAGATGTGTGTTTGACTACAGAAGATGAAGCAGTATATCAGTACAGTGAGGATACAGAAAAACCTTTGGTAAGACAATTTTCAGGTCAAGCACCCCAGGAAAAACATGTCTTATCAACGTCATCAATCTCTGATGAAGAACTTGAAGCTCGCCCACCTGAGATGGATGAAGATTTTGCAGACACCTTTAAACCTGATACCACTGTTGAAGTTGTGATAGATGAACAACCTGATGATTTCAGACATATTGACGATCATCCAGAAGAAATACATGATGCTGAAGAACTTGAAGATTCTGATGCTAAACTTAATCAGGATTACCTAATTCAAGTGAAGGATCTTGAAAAGTTTGAAGACACTGACATTAGTCCTGCTGAGCCATGTGTAGAACAGATTTCTGAAGATTATGAAGAGGGTTTTGACACCAAAATTTCTCCTGAAATTTCTTATGAGAAGGAAACTCTTGATCTTGTTGAAAAGCAAAATGCTCAATCATGTGTTGATATAGAGAAAGAACAAACAACTATGGCAGACATTGAAATTGATGAGACTACTGAGAGTACTGTTGTTGGTGATGGCTATGATATTGCAGAAGTTGGTGAGACAGATGATCAAACTGAGACTCGTCTTGTGACAGAGCCATATGATATGCCAGTTGATTTTGCTGCTGAAAACCAGTTTGATGCTGGTAAATTAATGTTTGACTTAGCCCCAGCAGAGAAAAGTGATGTGGATCTAAGCAGTATTGACCTAAGATTGGCCCATCCATTTGAGAAATCTTCCACTCAAGATTCGAGTGGACTTTCCCAAGCATCCACTGAAACTACTCAATATGAAACAGCAGAAAGTGGAAAGGATTCGTCGTTTGATGCCTACACAACTGCTGACAGTGGACCTTCCTCACAGTTCACATCTCCATTGGGAGCTTCGTCTTACGAGACAGCTCAGGAATCGGTCAAAACAGAGGATTCGTATCATACACCTGGTACTCACATAAGCTCAAACACATCCGGTCAAAGCTCAAGGCAGAGTACCCTATCCTTTGAATCTTATCAACCATCTGATGCCGACAGTGAAACTCTTCAGAAATCACAATATGAAACTGAGTCCGAGGGCGAACTAGTAGCTACTCCCACTGCATCAGAAGAAGAGGAAGGAAAGTTGCTATTTTTTGATACTTCTCCATCTGATGCCACTGAGCCTGCTTTAATGGATTCATCTTTTACAGCCAGCAGCATCATGTCAGAAATGAGGGAATCTTTTGAGTCGTGGACAAAAGCAGAATCAGACCAACTTTCATACTCACAGACTTACATGCCTAGTGCTCACGGTTCAATTCAAGATGGTATTGATGAGACTGAAGAAGATGTAACTGAAGTAGAAGTTCCCAAGCAGGATGCTGGGATGGAGGAGTTTGAGCTTGTTTCACCTTCGGAAATAAGTGATATGCCTTTTGACGTACCTGAAAGCACTTCAAGTCTTCCAGAAGATGATGCCAATCTTGACAGTGCTGATGTTGCATCCATTCCCATAACTATTACTGATGAAAAATCACATAATGGCCCAGTTGAAATAGATTTGCCACCATTAGGAACACAGACTGTCTCAGTGCATGCTGATATTAGTATTTCTTCAGAAGATGCTCAAGTACCAGAAGCTGGACCTGGGATTACTGTAGATGATACATCGCCACCTGAAGTTGTTGTTTATTCTCCATTCGATGAGGAAGTAACATCTGAACAACCAGAGGATGAACGCAGCTACGTACCTGCGCCTGTTGTTATGTCCAGTCCCGAAGAAGACACTAAAATTGCAATAGCTGAAGAAGATCTAGATGTAAGTGCCAGGATTGATGAAGGTGACGAAGAAGGAGCTGAGGAACATGAACAAGAAGATTTTAGAGCTGAACTTGAATTGGATGCTACTGGTGAGACATACAGTGACTCAGTTGTTGTTCGGACTGTCAGCTTTGAAGAAAAATTAATAACACAAAGAGAATCAACAACGAGGCAAGGCAGTGGAGATAAGCCAGAATGTGAAACAACTGGTGGTGGAGCTCTCTACTTTGAAAGGCAAACATTTGAAGGATTTTCTAGACCAGAATCGGAAGCAGAATCTCGCCCTGAATCTCATTTAAGTGTTCAGACTTCTGAAGATGAGTTTGAATTAAGGCAACTTTCAGTTCAAAGCGATTCTAGTCGGGTTTCTGATATAGTTGAGAGGCCAGAATCACCAGAGCCTACTGAGGATGCACTTGAGCATGGAAATGACCGGACTGATTCTGGTATTAAAGATATAGAATCTGAGGTAAAGCTTGAGACTGAATTTGCTCAAGCTGAAAAAATGGAATATTCGCCTGGATCAGATGATTATGAATTAGTTCCACATAAAATAGATGATCCTATGGAGATGTCATTGGATCCTGAAGCTTTTGAACAATTCGGCATGTACGGCTCAAAAACAACAGCTGATCTTGCAGAACAAAAAGATGAAGTTGACTTAGTGCGAACATCTCCCGAGGAAGCTGCAGAAGGTACATCTTCTGTTCGCCTTCAGTACAGTGATTCTCTTGAAGAAAGAGCAATTTCGCATGATGCCGAGGTAGATGTTGCCATAACAGACAAAATGGAAGACTCTTTAGATGAAGACAAATTCAAACAATTTTCAGAACCTTGTGTTATGCAAGATTCACTAGATGAACAAATTCTAAGTACAGAGCTACAGGATAGTGGCATTCAGCAGCAAGATTTACCACCTGGGGGTGATTCAATAGAAGAAGAACATAAAACGGCATTAACAACTGGAGAAGAATCACCTGCCATTATGCAGGATTCGCTGGATGAGGATCTCTTTAAAGATCAAGCAGGTGACATTCCTGAACGTGAATCAGGTGACTTGATAGAAAACATTGTTGCTCAAGATTCTATAGAACGAGAATCAGTAGATGTAACTGACGAACAACCAACCATAGCAGTTATAGGTCCCACACAAGTTCTTGAAGTGGCAGCTGAACATGCTGATGAGCCATGTGCAGCATTGGTTGATGACTTTGCAGAACAAGACAGCTTAGAACGTGATGACGAAGATGAAGACACTTATGAAATTATTGATAAATCTGATGTTTCAGTTCGAAAAGATAGTGATAAAGTAGACAAACCTGCTGAAGTGCCAATGGATACGGGTAAAGATGTAGAATTAGAAGCCAAAGCAGAGTCCTCTCACAGTTCTGGTTCTAGTCTAGGTGGAACTCCACTTGGGGGCACGCCATTATTAGACAAGCAGTCAAAATTTTTTAGCAAATTTGATGAAGTTCATCGGTCTGAAGCATCACTAGAGGAATTTGAAAAATTAGAGGCCCAGATAATGTTGGAAGAAGTTGGGCATCGTAAGAGCGGTGACAGCAGCACTTCTCCCATATCACTTGATGACAATGGTAAGAAAACCTTTCTTTCAGACCTCAAGAAAAATGAAAGTGACTCTGGATCTGCTAACTCGCTGACTGAGTTTGAGAGACTAGAAAAGGAATGCCAGGAGGAGTTTGATAGTGACAGGATGATAACAATTATAGAAGGTAAACCACTAGAATCGTGCAGGCCTGAGGATTCCAGCAGCTCGCAAAGTGACCAGCCCATGGAAGATATTGAAGAAATTGTTCGACAGGCATCTGCAAATGTGGAGGAATTTGAGAAAGAAGATGCCAGCATGCAAGATTCAGGAGTCTGTAGAGATGCATCACAAATTCAAAGTATGGCCCTCTCTACTGGTAGTTCAACACTTGTTTCCAGTTTAATCTCAAGCAGCATGATTTCTAGCACTGATACATTAGAACAAAGTACTTATGTTCCATCACAAGAAGAATCAGGTGTTGATTATGAAGGAAATAATCTTGAGACTTTAGACAGTGAAGGTAACGTGGAATACAGTACAACTACTAGACAAACCGACGATGGCGACAGTGAAACAATCATGACAACCATTTACACGATTCATGATTCACAGACTGGCGAAGCAGCGGGAGAACGAAAGATTGTGCGTAAAATAACTACTAAGACATCAACCGATCCTCAAGTGCAAGAATACACGTACACTGCACCAGTCGCGGATAGGGAACTTGTGGAGAAGTCTCCACCTCATCTGGATATAGCACCAGGAGATGATGTCGACGAAACTGAATCGGTCGACGAAATGGGAAATGTAACAAAGGTCATCACCCGTCGACGTGTCCTGACACATACATATGAAACTGAATCATACCAGCCTCCTGTGTCTGGATCTCCTCATTCATCAGGTAGTGCAATATTCATGAGGGTAGAGGACTCAGAGGGACTGTTTCGTAATACAACCCCAATGCTTCCACAAGCACAGTGTCAGTTTGTTCCTTTTGGAGAGACTGTCGACAAAAAGTGCGAGTCGCCTGCACCCTCTGAGACTTCAACCCATTCTGATACTTGTTACTGTGGCGCACGGTCACGCTTCTTGAAGCTGTCGCACCAAGAGCTGAATGATTCTGCAGGTACCACCATGTAGACATGCCGTGTTGGATGTCTATGTAGGTGTACTTTACGCATGATGGACACTTTTATTTCGTGCACTCGTCTTTTGTTTTACACATGCAGTCATTCAGTCTGTTTTTCAGTCATGCAGCACATTTGCATTCATTTATGCACGACAAGGTTTTTTTATTTTATTCTTAGCTTTCTGATTTATTAGAATTCCAGAATTAATTTTTATTTTACAGTGCTAGTTTTTATGATTGCATATACGCTGATGATGTTTTTTGCATGATTTTTGGTGTTTTTAGTATGTTTATGCATTTGTTGCCGTGCATTTGTTTACAGTGTCTTCAGTATTATGATCGATATTGTCCATCTTGTATGTGGGCTATATGTGAAGCAGTTTTATTACTTTATTTGCAATGTTATTAATTTTCTTTGTCTATTTGAAAATAGCTGTTATTGTTGATGCCCATAATCATGCTTATTTTACTTCAATTAGATTTTTCTATTTCTCCACAAATCTGATTGTCTCGTATCTTTATTATTCTGCTACATGTGGTAACACTACGCATGGTGAAGTTTTGAAAGCGTTAAAGCTTAATTTTTTGCATGTTCATCAGAAAGAGCAAGAAATCTTTTTAAATGATTTACAAAGTATTAACGTATTTTAGTATTTCGCATTTTTGTAACTTTCTTATATTTTTTGTGTCCTGTTTCTCTAATACAGAAGAAGGTGCGAAAGGACCATCACAGGAAGTAACAGAATCTGGTAAGTCAGTTGCATTCTCTATGCTAGTGAAATAGTTTCGTGTTCATAATGCATGCATTTCTATGAAGTTAATCACCATCTGAACTTGGCTAGTGAATGGCTTGGTGAACAAAAAATTTCCTCTATACTGTCCTGGATGTTTCTATCATTGAGGAAAAATGAATATACAGGTTTGCCAGTTCAGTGTCTTGTCCTAGAGGATTCTCTTTGTTAGCAAGTGAGATTTTGTTTCATCAGCATTGTTAATCTACACACTAGTGTGCTGAACACAGACTGCCAGTGTGCAGAACTATTAACCCTCGCCTACTGGCAATGGGGTGCAAAGATACCCCAATCATCTTTATTTAGTTACATAAGCTTGCCATGAAGTCATCCGTACCTGTCCTCTTCTGTGTTAAATGTTAGCTGGCTTTGAAATTTGCCATTGCGAATTAATGACTTATATTAAGCCAAATTGCCTTTAAAAACTAATTAAGTAAAGAAATTTGCTATAAAACAAGCCTTCTGGCAGTTTTATATTTACACTTAATACAGCATGTATGCCAATATAGCAAGTAAGTTATGATAAGTCATAATTTTAGCCACCAACTGAGGTGATATAGTAGCTTTGCTTCTATGCCTCATTGCCGGCATTCGCGTGACCATAAAGTTTCCCATGTGTCTATAGTTTCCTATAAAAAACTTCATAGCAGCTTTTTGCATTCTGCATTGTTGCATGCACTGTGAATGCTTTATTATAGTTTTCTGCATTTCCAGAAACATGTTACTGATCTGGATGTTTCTGGTTACTTTTATGCAATTCATGACTTGCCTTGATTCTCCCCGTATTTTTTGATAACGTCGTAAGTAGAGTTGAAGATAATGTCAATGATAATGAAATTGACTATTGATTGATGATGTGTCATGAAACATCATTCGGACATGTGAAATAAGGCCGCTTGGTTGAAATTAATGCTTCACATAATAAGGTGTTGGTTTTTCATTTATTCTCAGCATTCAAAACAAAAAATCTTTCCATATTTTAAGTGGTGTGTATCTAAAGTCAAGGCACAATAATGATGTGTTTAGGCCCCGTTATCTGTCATTTCCAAGTATCCCACTGTCGTTTTTCTGACTTTTCTCAGTAGGTATAATTTTTGTTGAATCAACATTTGAATAGTCGAATTTTTTGTTTGTCATTTCAGAATTTCCAGATGACGACGTACCACGTGAAGAAAGCCTTGCTCCAGAAGACGGTGTCGCCAAGCAGTCAAGGTATAATCATCAAATATTAAATTTCTAACATTTAATGGCTCTCTTTGCAGGTGAATGTGTTTGTGTCTGCGTGGGCTTGTCTGTTTATTTTCATTTTGTCGGATATGTTTCGTTGCAGTTCTGATGTTTTGCCTAGCATTAGAGCTACCGCCATCATTAAAAATGTTTGATGCCAGATTTAACTGCCTTAACATGTGAAGTAATTTTTTTAATTGTCTTTTGAACAAACGGACAAGTTTAAGTAAAGTTTTTTAAAACCAGTGAGGTAACTTCCACATTTCAGTTGCTTTTTAAACCTTTGATAAGATGATTTCGTAATCTTCATTGCATTTCTTTTACCCACAATTGTTCGATCACTTTGGAGTATTGTAGCAAAAGGATATCTTTCGTATTCATTCTTATGCCTTTTAAGATAGGCAAGCCCCGATTGTGCGCTGTTATCATTTTTGTGCACAATAACAGTGAGTTGATTGTTAGCAATTCTGATTGCAGAATTATTGTCAAAAAACAAATACACACTAAGACAATCCGCCATCCCGACGGCCGAGAAGAAGTTATAAGAACAACCGATAGTTCCGTTTCTGACACTGGTGACGAGCGTCCCAGTGAACTTGATGCTGACGTGCAGGCTCTGATCGATAGGTACCAGCTGAAATTCTGTCACTTTTTTCCTGGTAGATATCTGTCTGGTGGTGGTGGTGGTTCTGTTTTTGCTTGTTGTTCTCACTAATTCGTTGAATTGGTACCATCAGAAATCTGTTTCTGTTTCTATGTCTTATGTTAAATGCACCTGGTGACAGTGCTTTGCTTGTTGGACTAATTTAAATAATAGACCTTTTGAATAGTACCTCTTATCTCCTTAGTAGATACATCTGATATTGGTTCCAATTTTCCATTTGCCATTGTTGATAATAATTCCATTTTTGTGTGTGTTAGTTGCTGTTGCACCTGCAAAACCTCAGCTTCACTTGGCATGACTTCAACTATTACTGCAAGTCTGTTGTAACGAGAATCAATGTCACGGGTTAATTGTTCAGGGTGAATTTGCAGTGTACCTTGATTTGAGTGCTGTTGTAATCTTAATTTTAACTCTTTGCTGTGAGTAATATTTGCTGCTATTCCATTGTTTTTTATCCAATGGCTTGTGCCCCGTTAGCAAATCTAATGGTTATTTTTCGAATCTTCAAGGGCTGATCTGATGTAAGATCAGTTGGTGAACAAAGCATAGAAGTCATATTGGCAGAGGGCAAGGAATTTTGTAACCAGGAGCTTTGCGGAACTTGAATTCGGTGAAAATATAATAAAGTCAGTGAAGCCAGCTTGTAATTTGGGCTCACGTAAAAAGATACAGTATTGTATATTCTATAAGAAAATTTTGACATATCGCCAGATTTACGTGGCCATTATTTTCACTTTCAGGTACATGACTGATGAAGCAGACATGCAAGGTACGGTAACCATGACGCAGACCAGCCATACACATCAACATCCAGATGATGACGTCACACGAGAGAAGAGCGAAGAATGATGTCACAGTGATAAATATTTAACATTAAAGCACACATTTTCTTCAATGCGGGCGTTCCTAAAGCTCATAGACGAGTTTTCTTTTGGACCTGTTTTCTTCTTCTTCTTCAAAAATTTTAATCACATTAATATAAAATTACTAAAATAACTACTCTAACTAGGTCATAAAAACTCGATGATTCCTATTGCTTTTATAATTATCAATTGTCTTGATGCAAACTAAAGTTTATTATTATCTTAATCATATTATACTCCTTGTAAATATCTGAATAGTATTTATTCAACATACGTTTGCTTTTATATATCAAAGACAGCGTATGTGTTTGCGAAACTTGTCTATGAGTTACAAAGGTTCACATACTGGTAGAAGTCTGTTTTTGTAAGCACCAGCCACATTTATATTAATTATAAATTTGCTGATCAGTCGGATTGCGTATGTGAAAACAGATTTTTGACCAGACTTCTTTACTATTGCGCCGTTATAACAGGAAGAAAGTGTGTGCTTTATTCTCTTGGAGAGAGAGGTTTAAATGTACAGTTTGATTTTGTTAAAATTTTTGTATCTGGGTGTACATATCGGTGAAAGTGAAACGTGGCGTAGATGATACATTCTCATAGGTTTTAAACAAATTCCACGCCTACAGTGTCTGTGCGCATTGGGCAGGAATTGACTTTTCTATACGGGGTATAGTGACAAGATAGCAGTAATATGGTTAAAGGATTACCTTAGTCACTGAAATGTAGCTAGGTCTTAAATAATGTGAACACTGTCACATGGTCGCTGTGAACAGAGTGAACAGTATCACTTAACGTTGCTTTTCTTGGCTAATTAATAATGTATTTGTGGTTTTGTATTCAAGCCGCTTTGTTATTATGAATTTCTCTCTCGTCTCGCTCTGTCTTACAAAATATTTAATGTCATACTAATCATGGTTTTTTTATTGTGAGAGCTAAAGTTTGTTATATTATATTGTTATTATATTTCTTTTGAAATGTACAACCGAACATAGCGATGGTGTAGAACTCTTATAGGTTATAATGTGCACATACGCAATTTTGTAGATTTTATGGCTTAAAAATCGGTGATATGAAATATTGTATCCTGTGTTACACAGAAACGGAAGACTGTTTCTGATCTGATTTTTTAGATTCACCTTTATTTGCGTAATTCACAGCCTAGTGGTTGAAATCACTAAATAACCTACAACTTGCTTTACTGTTTATTTTTCAAACTATTGCATACCAGCAGCAATTTCACAGAAACGATGAATACTGCGTGCTGATTACTGCATTAGTTATATAGTACACACTTTTATAAATCATTGTAATTATTTACAATGTGGTTGCATGGATTTTGAGAACTTTTGTCTTGAACAACTACTAATACATGAAATAAACTTAATGTTGCTGTTCATCACATGTACGAGATAGTTGTTGTTGCTTTTCTTTCTAAAGAAATAGCATACTTGAGGTTACAGCTTGGTAATAAAAACTAAAAACTGTTTGGTAAATGAAATTACATGTATGTGTGTTGAAATTTCAGTGCAAGTCGAGACAGTTGAATTTTGTAGTCAGATGTTTTGAAAAATTGAAATGCTTGAGAATTAAAAAACAGGGAGCTGAATGTCATTTAGAAATGCTTGGCACTTATATGCAAGATGGCCGCTTGTTTAGGGATTTTAAAAATACTTGTGACATTCTCATGGTTTCTGTGTGATATCATGTATTGGCAGCGTGATCTTCGTGGAAAACAGTAAGCATATTGAAACAGGTAACAACTTCTGTGAACTATCATTGCTGTATTACACGCTATTTTGTTCCAAAGAAGTCAGACAGTGCCAATAAATAATTTTAAAGCTAAAGTTGCTATACCACTACCCATTATATGTTCACATAATAACTTTCTAATGCCAGTGATTTGGTCCTTATAGCTACTCCCGAAAATGAAATATTTTCCAGAATTAGAGACGTTCCATTGAGATCTTTTTGCGTGGCATACATCCATAACAGTCATCAGCCGCTTGGTTCTTTGATGGTCGAATCGCCGCTCCAAAAACACTTTTATTTTGATGTTTCGCCCAACTGATGGCGCAGCTATCTACCGTACAAGCAGTAGTCAGTTACTGTACACTGTCCGTAGAAATTGTTGAATTACAAACGTTTGGAAGAGAATTATGTTTTATTTTCTCGATCGTCTGATGTCTGTAAGTGCTTTAACTGCACTCTCAATATTTACTGCATTCCTAATAGTGTTACTAGCGTGGAATCGTTTAAGACGTCCGCGTGGGGCACCTCCAGGACCAGTCGGCCTTCCGTTAGTAGGTTCATTGTTATCTGTAGGTAAACAACATATCGGCTACTACTTGATGGACCTAAAGAAACGTTATGGCGATATTTTCGGTCTTTACTTGGGTAATGCCTTCCACGTTGTACTAAACGATTACGAAACGGGACGTGAAGCTTTTCTGAAATTTGGAGATGTGTTTTCTGGTAGGCACACAAGTTTCATTTTGTCACGCACATATGGCGATGCTAAGGGTAACATGCATGGTAAGTGCAACTCTAAGCGTTTTCTAATTTTCTAGGTTTCTAGCTAGCAATGCTATTTAGTATTACCCTTTATAGTATGTCCGTAAAAGCTCTATGTTATCACTTGTACTAACACCTTATCCAAGAATACCTTATACAGTTATACAAAGAAATAAGGACCTTGATAGTAACTATCTGTAAGTGGTAATCTCTCGAATGCCTTTTGAAACTATCAGATGATAAAGCACTGATAATTATTTTCAAGCAGTTCACAAGGTCTACAGTCTTATGTCTTTGCTCAAGAGTAGAAAGAGGGTCACTAGCAAGATGAGTACATCTATCCTGAGTTCTTTGAAGAGCATTCTTGTTGTGGTGTAGGATACAGACATGTTTGAAAGGGTTGAAGGCAGACTCGAAGCTGAAAATAGATGTTCAGTAAATAAACAAATTCTACCAATAAGTCAAAGTGTAAGGTCAGCTGAAGGTCAAATGCATGGTGTGTAGGGAACGAATGAGCGCTGTGCACTGTGGTCATGTGAAATGCATCCTACACAATGTAAAAAAATCAAAACATTCCGCTGCTATTACCACACACATTGACGTCGTGCACACTTGTCCAACATCATGCTGCTAGCATACAGCAAAACTCATCCAGAAAACTTAAGAAGCGCCATGTTTCATTTGTGCAGAGTGGATGGGTGAGAAACTTTCTAGAGCTGTCTTGTTCTATAGACTTAGGTGGTAGTGTTATAGACCTAGGCTATACACAGGATCATTTCACACTAGCGAGTCTTCTATCAAAAGTTTTCTTTCTGTCAGCGAACTCTCAAGTATGAACTGCTTTGCGAGTTACTGTCGACAGATTATTGCAAACTCTTCGACGGTTGCTGCCAGTTGATTTCCTGTGTGTTACTGTCTAGTGTGAACGCCTTGGTGAGTTACTGTCAACACTTGTTGCAGTGATTAGAGAAGTGAGTGTCAGCTTGCACTTATACTGTAGGAGAGTAACTCACAGCAGGTTTTGCTCTCTAATCAGAACACACTTGCGAGTTAACTTGGTTAGTAACCTCACTAACCTGAAAGCGCCATAAGACTTTGTTGCGGTTCAATATAGGTACAAGCTATCAGCGTTTTTATTTCTTTTTGATTTTAAAGGAAAACCGGATGATTGTGTAAACATTAGTTCAGAATAAGGAATGCTCTAAAATATTGAAAACTACAGTAGCTAAAAACTTGAAATTTAGTTTCAAGATTTTATTCTGAAGTGTCTACATAAACAGTGAAGTAGTGTCATGTTGAAATGCAGAAAACCAAGTGACCAAAAACTACAGGTGAAATCATACAGGTGTGAAAACAGGTTTAGAGATTATGCATTCATAAAGACTGTAGAAGCCAATGGAAATTTAAACAGTAAAGAGAAATATTTGACAATTTTAACAAGAACACCTGAAGGTGGCAGCACTATCCAAAACTCAAAAACGTATGATGACAATACAACATAAATTTAAATTTAGAGTAATGAAAATGATTTTCTTCTGTCCAAGTATACAAGAGACATATTGGTCTTTTACCTTATAAAGGCCTAACAGCATTTTAGTACAATCGATCAATAAATGATAATAAACGTTTCGACAAAAACTATGACTTTATTGTTTCCGTTATATTACTAGGTTAAAACAATAATATAAAATAGTCAAACGTACCAGTTAACCTGTGCCCAAGGATATCCCCGATTAGTAGCTGGGAGATAACATAGCACTTGGTGGGCTACTATGTTAACTTTAATCGAGTACGCATTATATATATATATATATATAATAATAGAGTCAGAATAATTGGATAATTATGTGGGCAATTTGGCACAATGCCAAATACTGCTTATCCTACAGGCTTGTATGTTCATTCATAAACCTGTTTGCCAGGACAGTTCCAGGCAAAGCAAGTAAGCAATTTATTGTCATTATAGCATAATACATACAATGAAATTTATGTGGCTCAAATAGGATAAACAGCTATAAATACTATAACTAGTGATATGCCATACTGGCGTATTTCTCGACACCAACCATTTCAAGTTGTGTCTTTCAGTTTATTGATTAATAATGTATTGTTATGTAGGCCTTCTTGATTAATATAAGTACTGTTATTTAGGGCTTCTGCTATCAGAAGGTCGCCTATGGAAAGAACAGCGAAAATTTGCTCTTAGCAAGCTGCGAGAATTTGGCATGGGAAAGGTTAGCATCGAGCAGAAGATCAAAGAGGAGATATCCTGCTTTCTTGCTGAATGCAAGAGCAAAAGCATCGAGTGCTTTGACATCCAACTGTTGCTTGGCAACAGCGTGTCAAATGTCATCTGCTCGATTATATTCGGAAGTCGGTACGAGTATGACGATATGGAGTTTCAAAAGCTGATGGGAGCCATAAACTCCAATGCTACAAATATTTGCAATGTGGTTTTCTTTCTTGTTGATGCGTTGCCATTTATTCGCTTCCTGCCGAAAATACGACCAAGGTATATAGCGTCGCCTAGGTTTAAATTAATTCATAATAATAATAATAATAATAATAATCTTTATTTAAAGTCGGCTTTTGCATCAACAATTAACATTAGCTCAAAGAGCTATTATCACCGACTGTAAATTACAACCTACAACTATAAAACAGAGACTATTATTACCCCACTTTTACCCTAAATACCACGCGTCAGGCAGAGCAACAGCAGGTACCATTTTTAAAGTCTTTGGTATGACCCGGCCGCTGGTTCGAACTCACGACCTCCCAGACGGAAAGCAGACGCATTGCCACTACACTAAACCGTCTGGTCATGAAAGGTATTTTCAGCTAAAGCTAATAGGAATTTTACTTTAGTAATATTCAGATCTGGAATGAATTATTTAGTGCAACAATTAAATCTACAAATAATGCAACAATATGTTGTCCTGCCAAGATTTACGAATCTGTAGAAATTACGGGACACTCAAAGGGTGCAGTAAGTTGCTTCCTGAAAATGTGGCATTGTTGGTTCCTAAGCTCCATATAAAGATACATGAACACTTAGTGAAGTTTGTGGTACTTAATTATTAATACGTAACTCACTTATTTAACAACTTTGTTTATACATGACGTTGAAAATGTGGCCCAATTGGAAATGTGGTTTGTTCATTGTCCAAAATTTTGAGGCAAATGGCCGTGAACGTGGTGCAAATTATGTTAGAAACTCAGTTCAAAATAAATTCTCCAGATCTGCTTCTGCAAGAACTTTCATGCTTATGTTCAATAATTTGAAAAAGGAATCATGGCTTCATTGCTCACAAAGTTTCCATTTTTGTCCAGGTGGCACTCGGGTAATGAGTTGCAAAACCATGCTCAGGGTCCATGAGTGTAGAGACAACTCTATGAAGCCATGCTCAGGATCCATGAGTATAGAGCCAACTCTATGAAGCCATGCTCAGGATCCATGAGTACAGAGCCAATTCTATGAAGCCATGCTCGGGGTCCATGAGTATAGAGCCAACTCTATGAAGCCATGCTCGGGGTCCATGAGTACAGAGCCAACTCTATGAAGCCATGCTCAGGGTCCATGAGTGTAGAGCCAGCTCCATGAAGCCATGCTCAGGGTCCATGAGTATAGAGCCAATTCTATGAAGCCATGCTCGGGGTCCATGAGTATAGAGCCAACTCTATGAAGCCATGCTCAGGATCCATGAGTATAGAGCCAATTCTATGAAGCCATGCTCAGGGTCGATGAATATAGAGCCAATTCTATGAAGCCATGCTCAGGGTCCATGAGTATAGAGCCAACTCTATGAAGCCATGCTCAGGATCCATGAGTATAGAACCAATTCTATGAAGCCATGCTCAGGATCCATGAGTATAGAGCCAATTCTATGAAGCCATGCTCGGGGTCCATGAGTATAGAGCCAACTCTATGAAGCCATGCTCGGGGTCCATGAGTGTAGAGCCAACTCCATGAAGCCATGCTCAGGATCCATGAGTATAGAGCCAATTCTATGAAGCCATGCTCAGGATCCATGAGTATAGAGCCAACTCTATGAAGCCATGCTCAGGGTCCATGTGTATAGAGCCAATTCTATGAAGCCATGCTCAGGGTCCATGAGTGTAGAGCCAACTCTATGAAGCCATGCTCAGGATCCATTAGTATAGAGCCAACTCTATGAAGCCATGATCCCTTTTTCAAATGACTGAAGATCATTTTCTTAGTAATTATTGTTGATTCAGATATTTATTAAATTTGAAAATCACCTCAAATTGAAATTTCAAATTCTTTGTATGCAAACTTTTATGTAAGCTTGGCTGTTAATAACTATTAACATGAACTGCAAGTCAGATCCATCGAATGCCGTTGTGTCTATTGTAGGTGTTGCACAGGCAGAATTGTAGCATAAAAATAATCCATCTTCAAAGCAAGTAAATGCTGTTTAGTAAACAGTTGGCACAGTGCCAGTCAGCTCCAGCTTGTGTTACCAATTGAAGATCCGACATAAAAGAGTTACTCTCATATTGCAACTTCACTTTTCAGATATGAAGCAATTCTAAAAAATAATGAGGATGTTTCCGAGTTTATTAAGCGGCGAATTGACGAACATCTAGAAAGACACGATCCTAGTAACACGAACGACTTTATTGATGCTTACTTGAATGTTCTGAAGGAGGAAAAACAAAATGGAGTCACAGATTCTACATTCACAGGTGTTTAAATTAAATTATTTTATACTGGCATCTTGCAAAACGTTTAGCTAAGATTTATATAACAGAGATTATAGTAGCCAGATAAAAAAATCAATAATTTAATGTAACCAGACAACTTGATGTGTAACCACAGTATAATTTAATGCAACCATACTACCTTGGAAATAAATATAAAGAAAGGCGAGTGTTAATGCTAAGAACAATCAATACTTTCCAGTTTCCTGTACATGTAGCAATAACCCTTTTCACAGTTTCGCAACGTGCACACGCATAGTTGCTGTAGATCAAAGGTTAAGTGTACCTACTACCACAGCAACGCGTCTTAACTAAAACCGTCACGTGACACGTGGGTAAAGCAAAGTCATCTGCTGCATTAATTCAGCATCATCAGTTGTTTTACGTGGACTTCACTTAATTATGCATTAGTCTATGCGTAAAGTGATTTACTGGCAAGATGTTGCTTGGGAACAGGAAAAAATGAACTAGTTAATGTTCTAGCTAGCTGTTAAAACATGTTAAAAGTTCCTTCTGATTGTCATATGTCTGTTTTAACTAAAACTTTCTGTCGCGAGTTAAAAAATAAATCTTTAATAACAAGTAATAAAAGTAAAATGAAAAACTGAGTGTTTTTTTATTAGCAATGGAGTTGACACTTGTGACCTTGGATCTCTTTACTGCTGGTTCTGAGACTACTACTACTACTCTGAGATGGGGTTTTCTCTTCTTAATGAAGCATCCAGGTGTTATGAAGAAGGTACAGGCCGAGATCGATGAAGTTGTGGGTCGAAGTCGGCTGCCAAATTATGATGATAGGACCAAAATGCCGTACACAGAAGCAACGATTATAGAAATACAGAGATTAGGTGAGTCGGTCAAGAATCATTGGTCAGTGAAATGTCGGTCAAGAATCATTGGTCAGTGAGATATAAGTTACAAGCTTTCTGACGGAACCATGACCGGTGGCTTGGTGATTAGGTGAGTCGGTGAAGAATCATTGGTCAGTGAGTTACAAGCTTTCTGAATGAACCATGACCCGAGGCTTGGTATCAGAATGTGGAAGCATGCCATTTTTTCTGACTTACTATTTCGCTTTGTAAGTGGTATTTTTTGTGTACATGCATTTGTAGTTTGTTTGATTTATCTTTGCTTTGTTTTTCTTTCTTTCTCTCTGTCTTTTCCTTTTCTCTGTCATTTTCTCTTCCTCTCTCTCCCTCTTTCCATCTCTCTGTCTCTCTCTCTCTTTCCCTCCCCCTCTTTGTCTCTCTTTCTCACTCTCTCTCTCTCACTCTCTCTTTCTGTCTTTCTCTGTCATTCTGTCTCTCACTCACTCTCTCTCTCTCTGTCTTCTCTCACTCTCTCTCTCTCTCTCTCTCACTCTCTCACAAACACTTTTAAAAAACTGGAACATTTTTAAACTAATACAGTCCACTCCCCTATATGAAACACCTAGTTCTGTAAAATTGAGAAGCATATTTGTTTGTTATTTTAGCAACCCAGATTACAAATTATTGGACAAATTACAGCTTCATTTGCCATTAAATCTGTCTATGATGTTGTTTTTGTTCATGAACAGGTAACATTCTTCCGTTTGGTGGTCCACACACTGCATCGGAGGAGGTAAATTTTAAAGGTTATACAATTCCTGCCAGGTCCGTGGTCTTGCTAAATCTCACCTCTATATTCATGGACCCTGCTGTGTTTCCTAATCCGGAAGCTTTTAGACCCGAGCACCACTTGGATCAAAACGGAAACTTTGTGCGCAACGAAGTGATGATTCCTTTTTCTGTTGGTAAGTAAAATACTAGAAACAGCCAAACCAAAAGTCATATAATGCTGTTACTTATTAAACAGACTGTATTTCATCCTCGTACTTTATATATAGTGACATATGTAATGTAGCTAATGTTGTTCTTTTGATTGTTCGTGAACTAAAAACCTACGAAATTCATTTATTTCAAATTAAATGCATATAGTCCATAAAATTGTACATAACACAAAAAGCAAAGCTAAAATGTAACATAGAGCTAACCAGAAAAATTAGCTCTATACTTTTCTATGAAATCTATGAAAAGTGTTTGTTGAAAAATGAAAATGCTAGAACAGTAAACAAGGCACATCCTGGCTAGAAATCAGAAGTTACTAGAAAGCAGTTTCCTCAAATATTTCTTTAAGGTGATAAGGTAAGAAAATGATGCCAAAAATTCAAAGATTTTTGTTGCCGTTGTTGTTCTCTCCCCCCCCCCTCTCTCTCTCCCTCTCCCCCTCTCTCTCTCTCTCTCTCTCTCTCCCTCTCTTTCTCTCTCTGTCTTTCTGTTTATCTCTGTCATTCTGTCTCCCTCTCTCTCTCACTCTCTTTAGGAACTAATCGTTAAACACACAACTTATCCTATGTGTTTTAAAGCACTAAAGTTGCGTTTCACTACATAGTTTGGCACTGACCTTCATTGTCATTGTTAATTGTCAGGCCTAATAACGATTTTTTGCATCCGACCTGCGTAAATCATTACTACTACACTCAGTAAACTAGTTTAGAAGTTATTAAAATTTATATTACAAACCATATATTTCTACTTTCAGGACAGATAGTGTTAATTTCAGTACAATGCATATTAGTAATGTGTATCACACAGTCTGTGTAGTACAGTGACATTAAGCTACAACCGTCTTGTAAGGGTTAATGGCATCCGATCTAGTAGAAAAAAGTACCCGCACTATCTTTGGGATCGTGGCTTCAGCTGGATACACTCAATTAATAGCCCGGGCCGCACTTTCATTAGGTTAAGAAATCTCTTCGCGGGCCGCAATTTGCAAACCCCTGCACTATGGTTTGTAAGCTGTAGCTAAAAATATTACCGTACTAATACAATGCACTTAAACACACCAAGTATGAAACTCCATAACATAATCTAATGAACATTCATTCACACACAGTGAATATTGTGTTTGCTAATTCTTTGAGTAAATACTAAACTGATTAGATTAAGAGAAAGATCACATCGGATTAAGCATACGACTTGTGCGTAGCACTGCGAAAGTTTGCATGAAAATTACCGGGGCATCGTTTTCATTTGATAAGGTTTAGGAGCTGCAGTAAGTCCTACGACGGCTTCCATGCAGGGCTCGGTTGCATCGTCTGGTAGCATGATATTGAAATTCTGGAGAATGCTAGTAAAGAAGAGAAAAAGTTCCATCTTTGCCAAGCTTTCACCAATGCAGACACGGCGACCTAAAACAAAGCACAAGCTGGTGTTATTACAGTTAACCTCGGGTATAAGGTACGTGCTTATACCGGACACTCGCATATAAGGGACCACCAACACCGGTCCCGATTTTTAGTAACGTGTTTCCTATGTAAAAATCTTCGTAATATAAGGTACTCGGATATAAGGGACTTTTGGTTATAAGGGACAATATCTTCAGGTCCCGCGTAACAGAAAACCGGGTAAATTACCTCGCATATAAGGGACCCTATGATCAAAACGAAATTGATCGATTTTTAACCTCAATTTTTCGCAAACTCGGCCTTTGAACAGCTCGGTTTCTGCGATCACATACATATCGCATCACTGAAGGAGCTTCCTACGTACCAATAGCACTGAATGTGTAGCAATAATCCATAGAAATATGGGTAAAAGTACAGAAAAGTACAGGTCTAGATACACCCTCGGTCTGTGCTCAGAAATTTAACTAACCATCAAGATGAGAGCTCAAAACAGTCGACCAATCAAATATCGTTTCTTGAAGATTGGCGAGTTTCCAGAGTTTCTAGGTAGATGCGGAAGAACGGATCATATTAGACAATTAACAATGACAATGAAGGTCAGTGCCAAACTATGTAGTGAAACGCAACTTTAGTGCTTTAAAACACATAGGATAAGTTGTGTGTTTAACGATTAGTTCCTAAAGAGAGTGAGAGAGAGAGGGAGACAGAATGACAGAGATAAACAGAAAGACAGAGAGAGAAAGAGAGGGAGAGAGAGAGAGAGAGAGAGAGAGGGGGAGAGGGAGAGAGAGGGGGGGGGAGAACAACAACGGCAACAAAAATCTTTGAATTTTTGGCATCATTTTCTTACCTTATCACCTTAAAGAAATATTTGAGGAAACTGCTTTCTAGTAACTTCTGATTTCTAGCCAGGATGTGCCTTGTTTACTGTTCTAGCATTTTCATTTTTCAACAAACACTTTTCATAGATTTCATAGAAAAGTATAGAGCTAATTTTTCTGGTTAGCTCTATGTTACATTTTAGCTTTGCTTTTTGTGTTATGTACAATTTTATGGACTATATGCATTTAATTTGAAATAAATGAATTTCGTAGGTTTTTAGTTCACGAACAATCAAAAGAACAACATTAGCTACATTACATATGTCACTATATATAAAGTACGAGGATGAAATACAGTCTGTTTAATAAGTAACAGCATTATATGACTTTTGGTTTGGCTGTTTCTAGTATTTTACTTACCAACAGAAAAAGGAATCATCACTTCGTTGCGCACAAAGTTTCCGTTTTGATCCAAGTGGTGCTCGGGTCTAAAAGCTTCCGGATTAGGAAACACAGCAGGGTCCATGAATATAGAGGTGAGATTTAGCAAGACCACGGACCTGGCAGGAATTGTATAACCTTTAAAATTTACCTCCTCCGATGCAGTGTGTGGACCACCAAACGGAAGAATGTTACCTGTTCATGAACAAAAACAACATCATAGACAGATTTAATGGCAAATGAAGCTGTAATTTGTCCAATAATTTGTAATCTGGGTTGCTAAAATAACAAACAAATATGCTTCTCAATTTTACAGAACTAGGTGTTTCATATAGGGGAGTGGACTGTATTAGTTTAAAAATGTTCCAGTTTTTTAAAAGTGTGTGTGAGAGAGTGAGAGAGAGAGAGAGAGAGAGTGAGAGAAGACAGAGAGAGAGAGAGAGTGAGTGAGAGACAGAATGACAGAGAAAGACAGAAAGAGAGAGTGAGAGAGAGAGAGTGAGAAAGAGAGACAAAGAGGGGGAGAGGGAAAGAGAGAGAGAGACAGAGAGATGGAAAGAGGGAGAGAGAGGAAGAGAAAATGACAGAGAAAAGGAAAAGACAGAGAGAAAGAAAGAAAAACAAAGCAAAGATAAATCAAACAAACTACAAATGCATGTACACAAAAAATACCACTTACAAAGCGAAATAGTAAGTCAGAAAAAATGGCATGCTTCCACATTCTGATACCAAGCCTCGGGTCATGGTTCATTCAGAAAGCTTGTAACTCACTGACCAATGATTCTTCACCGACTCACCTAATCACCAAGCCACCGGTCATGGTTCCGTCAGAAAGCTTGTAACTTATATCTCACTGACCAATGATTCTTGACCGACATTTCACTGACCAATGATTCTTGACCGACTCACCTAATCTCTGTATTTCAATAATCGTTGCTTCTGTGTACGGCATTTTGGTCCTATCATCATAATTTGGCAGCCGACTTCGACCCACAACTTCATCGATCTCTGCCTGTACCTTCTTCATAACACCTGGATGCTTCATTAAGAAGAGAAAACCCCATCTCAGAGTAGTAGTAGTTGTCTCAGAACCAGCAGTAAAGAGATCCAAGGTCACAAGTGTCAACTCCATTGCTAATAAAAAAACACTCAGTTTTTCATTTTACTTTTATTACTTGTTATTAAAGATTTATTTTTTAACTCGCGACAGAAAGTTTTAGTTAAAACAGACATATGACAATCAGAAGGAACTTTTAACATGTTTTAACAGCTAGCTAGAACATTACCTAGTTCATTTTTTCCTGTTTCCAAGCAACATCTTGCCAGTAAATCACTTTACGCATAGACTAATGCATAATTAAGTGAAGTCCACGTAAAACAACTGATGATGCTGAATTAATGCGGCAGATGACTTTGCTTTACCCACGTGTCACGTGACGGTTTTAGTTAAGACGCGTTTCTGTGGTAGTAGGTACACTTAACCTTTGATCTACAGCAACTATGCGTGTGCACGTTGCGAAACTGTGAAAAGGGTTATCGCTACATGTACAAGAAACTGGAAAGTATTGATTGTTCTTAGCATTAACACTCGCCGTTCTTTATATTTATTTCCAAGGTAGTATGGTTGCATTAAATTATACTGTGGTTACACATCAAGTTGTCTGGTTACATTAAATTATTGATTTTTTTATCTGGCTACTATAATCTCTGTTATATAAATCTTAGCTAAACGTTTTGCAAGATGCCAGTATAAAATAATTTAATTTAAACACCTGTGAATGTAGAATCTGTGACTCCATTTTGTTTTTCCTCCTTCAGAACATTCAAGTAAGCATCAATAAAGTCGTTCGTGTTACTAGGATCGTGTCTTTCTAGATGTTCGTCAATTCGCCGCTTAATAAACTCGGAAACATCCTCATTATTTTTTAGAATTGCTTCATATCTGAAAAGTGAAGTCGCAATATGAGAGTAACTCTTTTATGTCGGATCTTCAATTGGTAACACAAGCTGGAGCTGACTGGCACTGTGCCAACTGTTTACTAAACAGCATTTACTTGCTTTGAAGATGGATTATTTTTATGCTACAATTCTGCCTGTGCAACACCTACAATAGACACAACGGCATTCGATGGATCTGACTTGCAGTTCATGTTAATAGTTATTAACAGCCAAGCTTACATAAAAGTTTGCATACAAAGAATTTGAAATTTCAATTTGAGGTGATTTTCAAGTTTAATAAATATCTGAATCAACAATAATTACTAAGAAAATGATCTTCAGTAATTTGAAAAAGGGATCATGGCTTCATAGAGTTGGCTCTATACTCATGGATCCTGAGCATGGCTTCATAGAGTTGGCTCTACACTCATGGACCCTGAGCATGGCTTCATAGAATTGGCTCTATACACATGGACCCTGAGCATGGCTTCATAGAGTTGGCTCTATACTCATGGATCCTGAGCATGGCTTCATAGAATTGGCTCTATACTCATGGATCCTGAGCATGGCTTCATGGAGTTGGCTCTACACTCATGGACCCCGAGCATGGCTTCATAGAGTTGGCTCTATACTCATGGACCCCGAGCATGGCTTCATAGAATTGGCTCTATACTCATGGATCCTGAGCATGGCTTCATAGAATTGGTTCTATACTCATGGATCCTGAGCATGGCTTCATAGAGTTGGCTCTATACTCATGGACCCCGAGCATGGCTTCATAGAATTGGCTCTATATTCATCGACCCTGAGCATGGCTTCATAGAATTGGCTCTATACTCATGGATCCTGAGCATGGCTTCATAGAGTTGGCTCTATACTCATGGACCCCGAGCATGGCTTCATAGAATTGGCGATATACTCATGGACCCTGAGCATGGCTTCATGGAGCTGGCTCTACACTCATGGACCCTGAGCATGGCTTCATAGAGTTGGCTCTGTACTCATGGACCCCGAGCATGGCTTCATAGAGTTGGCTCTATACTCATGGACCCCGAGCATGGCTTCATAGAATTGGCTCTGTACTCATGGATCCTGAGCATGGCTTCATAGAGTTGGCTCTATACTCATGGATCCTGAGCATGGCTTCATAGAGTTGTCTCTACACTCATGGACCCTGAGCATGGTTTTGCAACTCATTACCCGAGTGCCACCTGGACAAAAATGGAAACTTTGTGAGCAATGAAGCCATGATTCCTTTTTCAAATTATTGAACATAAGCATGAAAGTTCTTGCAGAAGCAGATCTGGAGAATTTATTTTGAACTGAGTTTCTAACATAATTTGCACCACGTTCACGGCCATTTGCCTCAAAATTTTGGACAATGAACAAACCACATTTCCAATTGGGCCACATTTTCAACGTCATGTATAAACAAAGTTGTTAAATAAGTGAGTTACGTATTAATAATTAAGTACCATAAACTTCACTAAGTGTTCATGTATCTTTATATGGAGCTTAGGAACCAACAATGCCACATTTTCAGGAAGCAACTTACTGCACCCTTTGAGTGTCCCGTAATTTCTACAGATTCGTAAATCTTGGCAGGACAACATATTGTTGCATTATTTGTAGATTTAATTGTTGCACTAAATAATTCATTCCAGATCTGAATATTACTAAAGTAAAATTCCTATTAGCTTTAGCTGAAAATACCTTTCATGACCAGACGGTTTAGTGTAGTGGCAATGCGTCTGCTTTCCGTCTGGGAGGTCGTGAGTTCGAACCAGCGGCCGGGTCATACCAAAGACTTTAAAAATGGTACCTGCTGTTGCCCTGCCTGACGCGTGGTATTTAGGGTAAAAGTGGGGTAATAATAGTCTCTGTTTTATAGTTGTAGGTTGTAATTTACAGTCGGTGATAATAGCTCTTTGAGCTAATGTTAATTGTTGATGCAAAAGCCGACTTTAAATAAAGATTATTATTATTATTATTATTATTATTATGAATTAATTTAAACCTAGGCGACGCTATATACCTTGGTCGTATTTTCGGCAGGAAGCGAATAAATGGCAACGCATCAACAAGAAAGAAAACCACATTGCAAATATTTGTAGCATTGGAGTTTATGGCTCCCATCAGCTTTTGAAACTCCATATCGTCATACTCGTACCGACTTCCGAATATAATCGAGCAGATGACATTTGAGACGCTGTTGCCAAGCAACAGTTGGATGTCAAAGCACTCGATGCTTTTGCTCTTGCATTCAGCAAGAAAGCAGGATATCTCCTCTTTGATCTTCTGCTCGATGCTAACCTTTCCCATGCCAAATTCTCGCAGCTTGCTAAGAGCAAATTTTCGCTGTTCTTTCCATAGGCGACCTTCTGATAGCAGAAGCCCTAAATAACAGTACTTATATTAATCAAGAAGGCCTACATAACAATACATTATTAATCAATAAACTGAAAGACACAACTTGAAATGGTTGGTGTCGAGAAATACGCCAGTATGGCATATCACTAGTTATAGTATTTATAACTGTTTATCCTATTTGAGCCACATAAATTTCATTGTATGTATTATGCTATAATGACAATAAATTGCTTACTTGCTTTGCCTGGAACTGTCCTGGCAAACAGGTTTATGAATGAACATACAAGCCTGTAGGATAAGCAGTATTTGGCATTGTGCCAAATTGCCCACATAATTACCCAATTATTCTGACTCTGATAGGCTTCCTCTAAAAACTTTATAAATGTAAATTATACACAATTATAAATGCC
>JAQGDQ010000369.1:190000-231091 GCA_030141605.1 Tubiluchus corallicola | reverse complement strand
AGTTTGCAAGAGTTGACATTTGTATAATTTACTTAAGTGATAGATACTAGTTGATTGCTTAAGATCATCTGAAAGAGTATTCCATAGAACTGTACCATTATGTTTTAAAGTTTGTAAACCTTTTGTTGTGTTAAATCTTTCCTGAAAATAGTTTTGTTTGGTAGCTGCTCTCGTAGAATACTGGTGAACGTCACTAATCTTTTTGAAATAATTGCCGTATAATTTAGGTAGAATGCCCTTTTTATAGTTGAACATGAATTTCGCTAACTCAAGCTTATAAATTTCATTAATTTTTAATAATTGCAAAGCATAATAGGAGGGGGTAGCATGATCTCGGAACCCAGCAAAAGTCATTGTTTTGATAATTTTGTTATGTGCTGCTGTAAGTGGTTTCAAAACAGATTTTTTTGCTGTGCCCCACGATAAGATACAATAGTTAATGTGTGGGTACACAATGGCAAAGTAAATCATTTTTAGTATATCCGTGCTCAAGTAATGCCCCAATTTAAAAAATATACCTGTAACTTTGCTTACTTTGTAGGTAATATTTTTTATGTGTGTTGACCAATTAAGGGTGTCATCTATGTAGACGCCCAGATATTTTATGTCTGATACTTGTTCTAATAAACAGTCTTGCATGGATACTGTTATAATGGAGTTTTCATTGTTTTCAAATTTATTTCTTATGATCATAAATTTTGTTTTATTATAGTTTACTGTTAACTTATTTGTACGCATCCATGTGTTAATTTTGATCAGTTCTTCATTACTTTTAAGCTCAAGATTTTGCGTATCGTTGTCTGCTAAGAAGAGGTTAGTTTCATCAGCAAAAAGTCGTGTTTGCATGTTAGTACAAAGAGGGAGGTCATTTATATATATCAGGAAAAGAAGTGGACCCAAGGTGGATCCTTGAGGTACACCACATTGTATTGAGCATAGGTCAGAGGCAAAATTGTCAACTACCGTAAATTGGTGTCTGTTCGTAAGATATGACTGGAATAGTTTTTGCGTGATTCCACGGATACCATAATAGTCCATTTTGTTGAGTAGAATGTCGTGTTGAACGGTGTCAAAAGCTTTTGTTAAATCAAGAAAGATGCCGCAGGTAAGTAATTTATTGTCTAGGTTTGTCAGAAGATTGTCTATGATTTCAGCAGTTGCTAATATTGTGGAATGATTTTTGCGGAAACCGAATTGAAAACACGATATTGTATCATTTTTGATTAAATATGTCATCAGGCGTTTATATAAAATTGACTCAAAAATTTTGGCAATGGGTGATATGAGTGAGATAGGTCGGTAGTTGTTCAGCTCGTTTGGATCATCTTTTTTATATATGGCGATTACTTTTGCCAGTTTTAAAGTGTCGGGGAATGTCCCAGTCAGAATTGACGCATTAAACAGATTTGTAAGCGGAGCTAAGATTATGTTTTTTGACATTTTGAAATATGTAATTGGAATGTCATAAGGGCCTTTTGCTTTATTGGGATCTAGTCTATCAATAGCTTGGGAAATCTCGATTTCGCTAACTGGTGTGATATAGAAAGAATTTTCTTGGGGATGCATTAAATAGTCTGTATACTTACAGTTTTGGGGTTGTGTTATGCGTGATGCCAGTGATATACCAATGTTTGCAAAAAAACTGTTAAAAGCATTAGCTTTATGGTGCGGGTCGCATGAGGTTGTGCCTTGGTAACGAACTTTAGTTGGCATTATACTTGCTGTCTTTTTCATTTTTCACTTGTTCATTGATAGTGCTCCAAGTTTGTTTCATGTTATTTTTGTTTGCAAGCAAGATCTGGGAGTAATACTTCTTTTTGGATGCATGTTTGATGTGATTAAGTTTGTTAGAATATGTTTTATATAAATTTTGCTTATACAGTGAGTTGGATAACTTGTGTGTTGTATACATACGGCTTCTTGTTTTAATAGAATTGAGAATGCCGGGAGTGATCCATGGTTTAGCTATAGTTTTTGAGTTTTTCCTTGATAACGTTTTGAGTGGGGCATGTTTGTCAAGTAATGTTTTAAACGAGTCCATGAATTGTGAGCAGTAAGAGTGTATGTCTGCTTCGCCATCATTCAGTGTTAGGTTACTTATATTAACTTGAAGCTCGCTTAAAAAGTTACCTTGATTGAATGATCTCGTACATCTGACTGTTTTTTTAATGTTGTTGTGCAGGAGATTAGTATTTCTTATAATGGCAAATATTGGCAAGTGGTCCGCAATGGGGTTAGTAATGATGCCAGATGTGATGGGTGCAGAAAGATTATTAGTATAAATATGATCAATTAGGGTGTGTGACGTTGGAGTAATTCTAGTTGGTCGCGTGATAATTGGTGTAAATTGATTTGAGAAGAGCATGTTGAGATACTTATTAATAAATGGTTTGTTATCATGTTGATATAAGTCTATATTAATGTCTCCACATATATAAGCTGGTTTGCCTGTGGAATTGATAGTGCAAAGAACTGATTCTAATTCGTCATGAAAATGTTCGACTGGGGTGTTTGGATGCCTATATATTATTCCAAATATAAAAGCTTTTTTGTTATCGGTGGAAGCAATTTCAAGCCACAGGTCCTCAAGTGCTAGTCTACTAGTTGTACTAATCCCATTAACAATAACATTTTTACAAGTTCTTATTTTGTATTCAGGTTTAATTTTAAAATTGAGGTTAGATTTTACATACACACCTACGCCACCAGCAGCTGTATTGGAATCATAATGTAAGAAAGAATATCCTGGAATGTTACATAAAAAAGTGTCAGATTCGTGAATTCTGGTTTCCGAGATCGCTATTAACTCAGGCATTTTTTGAAATTGTGTTAATGTATCAGTCATGTCTGAATAGTATTTCCTCAAACTTGATGTGTTAAAGTGTATTATAAATGTGTCATTGTTTGCTTTATCTGTGGATTTATCACTACTCAGATTTGCAAGATTAATGTATTTGCTGTCATACTGAAATCTATAATTGTCGATGTCTGTATCATCTCTATTACAGTGGACTAGCGAAGAAGAGTCATAAATTGATGAAAAGCAAGATAAATCTTTTACAAAATTAGAAAATTGATAGTGATTAGTCATTTCCATAAATTCATCATCATCAATGAACTGCAAAGGAAGCACATCATTAATGCATTGCTGGCAGAAGTAACTGTCATTAGAACTTGCTAAATTTACAAAATCATGATGAGACAACATTGTACACTTTAGATGTGTCCAGAGGGAACACACATCACATTGAATTGAGTTTTGATTTGCTTTGCAAGTTTTATTACACTTAGTACAATTAAAGCTAACCATTACAATACGATATTGATTGAAACGAGTGAAGAAGTGATTAGTGTTTTAATTTATCTACATCATCAAAATTGTTTACAGGGAAGGGTTCAGATGATTCAGTTTTCCTGATGAAAATCTGGCCATTTTTAGTCCAAACATACAAGATTACTTTGTTTCTTTTTAGTTCGAGACATTTGTTAAGTAATACACGTCTACGATTAGTTAAACTTTCACTAATGTACACAAGATTATGTGAAACATACCCTAAATCACTAGCCTTAAGAGATCCATTTCTCTTGGGTTTGTTTTGCCACAAACAGTCTCTTACTTTCCGTTTTATAAATTTCACAATAATCTGTGGTGGTCTTGTAGCACTTTCTTTTCGTGGCAATCGATGGGAGATCGAGATGTCCTCTTTACAGATGTTCACCTTGAGGGCTTGACCTACTTGACAAACAATTTCGTCAGTATTCTCATAATCACTAGCTTGGGGTATACCGGAGATAATGAGGGTGTCCCGTCGCCCATACTGGTCTAAATCATCCTGCTTTCTCTCTAGCTCGTTTAATTTTTTAGTAAGATCATTGGTGGTCTTTTTTAAAGCATCTGTCTCCATTTTAAATTGGTCAAATTTGCTGCTTATAAAGTCCTGGCTAGATTTAACTTGATCTGTGAGCTGCTTTAGTTCAGAGATTTCCTTGGATAATGGAAAAATTAATAATCTAACCTGTTGAATAATCCTTGCTTCCATAGCTGCTTGACTTTCTAGATCAGTGCCTTTACTGCTGTCCTCGAGACCTTGCGGTGTCATTTCTGATTCTGATAGTAGCCTCAGTAATTCACTTTTATTGACTTTTTCTCTTTGTTTTGGGTTTAACAGTCGAAACTCATCCAGGGTAATGTTGTGATCGCTTGTCGAAGTCATTCTGTACACTCGTGTATGTCTGTGTTTACCGGTAACCGAATTCCTTTGTGAAGCTCCAAATGGCGGGAAAACTTGAACGAAGCCTCCGCAATATCATCAATTTGTCAAAATTATACAGACTGCCGGTAAAATGAACAGCTTGCCAGTGCACAGACGATCTAACACTATAAGTGTCAACTGCATACGTAGTCCAAAATTATTTTGTCAGAATATAAAATCTACTTTTGTACAAAAACGTACGAGAGACTATCAAATTTACGTGCGCCATGAACTGCAGCAGCGCTAAATTTAACAGAATTTATTCCTAAAACCAGAATACGTGGTTGAAAACTCAAAAATGTTCACTGCCAAATCTCTTTTTATCTCCCATTGTGTAGCAAAATCTTGTTTAGTTATTCGGTTGGCAAATTTGTTGCAATCCGCAAAGGGCTCTGATAATGATTGTTCACGAGCCACCAAGCGTCGCCATATTAAGTTAGTATTTTCATTAATTTACATAAATCATGTACTCGAACACCCGAGTCTTTGATGCCATGCTCGTGGCTGTTGGGCAAAGAGCCTACCTAAATAGAAAGCGATCATAAATGCTGTTGTGGAAGTGATTAGAGATTGCTTAAAAGTAGTGCGCATTGCCTAACCAGTAACGTGGAGTTACTGGGGTATTGTTTGCTCTTGTTTGGCATCAAGAATAAGTTAACTTTTTATGCTGTTTTTAGTAATCATTCTATTACAGTTTCCATAATTCAGATAATAGAACATGGTATTTTATTTTACAAGCAATGGTGAGCAAATTATATTTATTGAAACTGAATTGTATGTCTAACTAAGTAAGATCTGAACTGAGCGGGCAGTGTAGAATAACGAGAGCGCAGAAAGTACGTGATAAAAGGAGATAAAGCCTGAAAGGTAATGAGTGTGAAGATGTGGGGAGAAAGATGATGAAATAATGGAGAATAATAATGTGAAGGGATTAGAGAATTACAGATGATGGGGAATGAGCAATCTTGTGCTATTGAGTATTGTGTAAAACTGAGTTTTTTATGAATTTTGTACAAATATTTTGTTTGAAGTGGAAACAAATATTACCTTACATTACTTTATATTGCATAGATTTACATTAAAATTCTAATAATAATTTTAACAAGCTATAAAAACAACAGGCAAAATGGCATCCGGGCACACTCAACAGGTGCCAAAAATGAATTTACTTCTGCTACTTCGTCTTCTTCATTTTTCTTCTCCTACACTTACTTTCATTCTCTGGTTTTCTATTACATTGTCAGTTCTATTGTTTGTACAGTTTTTCACGTTACATTAAATGATGAGTTTGAAAACAATTACGCATGGTTCGTCTGAGAAGTGTTTTTTCGTCTGAGGGGCCCCATAATTTCATTAGCCAAGAAGCGCCAAAGTTCATAATCCGGTGCTTGGTTGTGTGCGAGCTTTCACAAGTGTACCACACAGTGTGAGACTGCACAGTGTTTCAGCAGCAAAAAAATTTCTGGATTTGCTACTGCTGCTATCTATTGGGCAAAAAGAAAAATCAGCCATAGCTGTGCTACTAGCTGATGCTTACATCAGTTTACCATTTTTGTAGTTTTGCATAAATGGCACCTCATTAAAAATCGTGGAAAACTGTTGAAAGATTGAAATTATTCATTATAATTGTGTGTGTCACCTGGTACTTGTGTAATTTTTTACCATTTTCGTGATCATGATCTGCAGCCGAAGCTTAGAACCCTTTTAAGCAATAGATAATAGATTTAGCAAATTTTAATTGTTCTAATGCCAAAAATATGAATTTATATTCAGTATTTAGAGCTGAACTGAAATATTTATGTTGTAGTTGTTGACCCACCTGTTACTCTGTTTATGGGAGAGGACAAATATGAAAGTAAGTATGGCTTGTGAATTCAGTGAGTATTTTTTTTCTACAATATTTCTACACTAACTAAATAAGTTAAGTAGGTTAACCCAGTCAGTAAACTTGATTATTACTTTCTGCGGTGATGCTTGTTAGTTTCATTCTTTTGGCTGACTGTACTACAATTTAATTTTCAAAAACAGTTTTCATTAATTTGGCCAATCTGCTGCTTTTCAGTTGGTTCAAAACCAAAAATGTGTGTATGTGATTATTATTGGTTACGTTAACTTACGTATGTTGCTGCCTAGTTAGTACTAACCATTAATTTAATCAGTAATAACTAACTAACTACATTGTAAAAAGTACTTTGTAAAGTCATTTTGTTGTTTTCATTTTATTGTATGATTGAAATAAACAACTTTTTAATTAATATGTTTAAGCAAAGCTAACTGCTTTGTGTCACATCATTAAAAATACAAGGGTTTATTTTTTGCATAAATGTATATAAATATTTATATTGTTTGAATTTCTAATGAAATTGTATAGGATGTATTTATTCAGCTGGAGTAAAAAATGTAGTTTAAAACTTTTTTAAATGTGTTCTGTAACTAATTACTAAGTTACAACAAGGTAAATTAATTCAATTTTAATAGGTAAGTAAAATTGCAATTACCTAGAGAAAGTAGCTATTATTGTGAGCAAAATAAGTGTGCTTTTACCTTACTGGTAAAGCACTGTTTTTCCTACATACTCATGTTTTCCATTATTTCGTTATTTTAGATGAAGATTTAATTAAATATGGTTGGGATGAAGACGTCTGGTTTCATGTTGACAAAGAATCTTCTGCTCACGTTTACCTTCGTCTTCGACAGGTAAGTACAAAGTTAATTAACGATTTCTCTGCCGTTTTGCATTGTCAAGAATCGGCTTTATTAAGGGGGAATAAAAAGTGATTTCAATGCAAGTTGCAATAAACTTTCCATACAGAGTTATATGACTTAGCATGACGCTGACCTGTTTGAAAGACTTGTGTAACTAGAACAGAAAATTCTTGTAAATTAAAATGTCAAAATGGCAGCGTCTAACGGTCATCGCGGAAGATTAAATTTACATGTTTTATACAGCATTATTGCCGACGCAAGTCTAATATGCAAAACGGCAGTATGTAAGTGATATAAAATTTCAAGACGAAATTTTTAAGCTTCATGTAAGTGGAGGTTTTCTTGTGCTTTAAGAGTTTGGGTATTTGATTACGATTTTTGGGCAGGTGGCTCAAAGCAGTGAATCAAAGCAGGATACCTATAAAACAACACTGCATCAATATCCCAATGTGTGCCACAAAGTCTTCCAAAAACATATTATTAATCATATTGACAATATAAACTAATTTAAACTTTTACTTAATTAGTGAAGAGTGTCCTACGAATGCACTGATTATTTTTTCAAACTTTACGCAATGTTATCTAAACTTGTTTCAAGCGACCTACCGTCAAAACAACCCCACCTAACGGTATTTGTGGCAATTTAAGTTTACAATTTTTATACAGTGTTACTGCTAATGCAAGCTCTGTCCGCAATAACACATTATACAAATGATACAAAATTTCAAGACGAATCTTTTATCCTTATGTCAGTAAAGCTTTTTCTTGTCCTTTAATGTATGTTAATTACAGTATGCTTGTGTTATCAGAAAAAGATACTCGATGAAAAGAATTCTGAATTACATCACTGGATTTTTACTCCATCTGAGTTTTGCTGAATTATTTACATCTATTAATTAATTACACAATGTAATCATTGCTTAGATAAACAAACTGCTCTGACACCTTATAAATGTTCGATTTGTTTTTGTAGGGTGAATGCTTAGATGACATTCCCACCCAAGTGTTAGAAGATGCATCACAGCTCTGTAAAGCTAATAGTATAAAAGGTAATTTGTAGGGCTGTAATGATACACCTATGTCACGATACGTTACGTATCACGATACACATTGAGTTAATGTTTGCAGGCTTTAACCACTTCACTGCCGTGCAATTTGTATTTCAGTTGGCACACGCTCATTTTGCACGTGTTTGGCCATGAATGTTTCGTAGCTTGTGTATCATCTTTTTAGACAACAGAGGACACCACCGCTTTTTGTTTTCAAAGCTAGATTCCTCAATTGCATGTGACGTGTGAAAGTATTATTGCTACTGGCATAGGCGTCAGCTAATTTGCATATTAAGCATGACGGTAGAGTCTCGTCATAGAGGCAGTGAAATAGTTAATGAAAAACTAGATTAAGCTGTTGGTATTTTATATATGGTCTTGTATTACATTTATCAAACAATTTTAAGGTTATTAAGTGCTAAATAATCCAGCAGACAGTTTGATTTCTGTTTATACTCTTGCATTGTTTGTATGTTAAGCCACCAGAAATGCAAAACATTTCAATACTTTTGATGTAAAATATGCTGATGCGTTTGTTAGTTCACATTTGCTGCAAGCCTTTTGAGAAACATATAAGCAAAAATATAATTAGCCTACAATACATCATTATAAACACATCGCGCTGTCAACCGTTTTGCTTTAGCTGCTAGCAGGAGGTCTGCATGTGTCAAGTCTGCTAATGCTGCACTCACTGCACTGATTGTTACATATCTACAGTACATTCTACAGCTGTAGCTTGAATTATTTCACACAGTTTTTATCAGAGGACAGTCAAGCTTGCGCTAAATATAAATGATTCAGATTATCACGATACAGGGTCATTTTAGTAGTACATCTGTGCATCGGTGTATCGTTAGAGACCCAGTAATAATATGCAAAATGCATGTTATTAAAAGTTGTTGATCTTTTTGATTACTTTGTGGTGCTCTCCTGTTATTAAACAAAGATCATCTAGCCCAGAATCTTCTAAAGCACGTTAAATCTTTCCTTTAGTTTTATTACCGCTACGTGACACCATGAACATCTGTGTTAATTTTGTACAATGCACCTAAAAGTGTATTTAGAAAACAATGTCAGTAGATGTTTGAGTACCAAAAGACTAAGATTATTGAAAAGTAGATGCCTAAACTCATAAACACACCAACTATTACTGCACAAAAAGATAAGGCCTCTTTAGTGAACATTAGCATACATAACCTAGCCACTGGGGGGGGGGGGGGGGGGGGCAAGCCAGCACAACTCGGTTCCGGTCCCATGCCCGGATAAATAGGGAGGGTTAGGGTCAGGAAGGGCATCCATCTGTAAAAACTGCGCCAAAACCTTCTATGACTGAGTCGGTGAGACTTAAAGGGAAAGTCCACAAAGAAGTGGTCAGATCCGCTCTAATCTATGGGCTGGAAGCAGCTTCTCTAAAGAAGACCGAAGAGAAGAAAATGGGTGTGGTGGAGATGAGGATGTTGAGATGAATGGTGGGAATAACAAGAAGAGATAAAATTAGAAATTATAATATCAGAGGAACAGTAAAAGTAGTGGAAGCCTCGCAAGATTGTGATGGTATGGACACCTGAAAAGAAGAGTCGGTGAAGATCTTGTGGGAATTGAAGACATAAATGAAGAGATGGTCAACAACAGGAATGCGTGGGGAAGACTCATTCACAATGGCGACCCCGAATAGGGAAAACCTGGGAAGAAGAAGAAGTGAACATTAGCATACATACGTTTGTACGTAAGCCTCAAAACTATTATTTGTTTGAACTTCACGAGGTTCTAATGTTTGTTTTGAATTTTTCTTACTGCAGGTAACAAAATGAATGATATCGATGTTGTTTATACCATGTGGTCTAATCTTTCAAAAACCAAAGCCATGGAGGTGGGACAAGTAGGTTTTAGAAAGCAGAAAGAGGTAAGCACTAATCTACAAATGTCTCTTTTTGCTTTTGCCGAATAGTTAATGGAAAGGTCAAGCCTTTTAGGAAGTTAGGTTCATTTGAATGTTCGTGAAAAATGTTAGAAGGATTTAATAATAAAGGCGTGATAAGTGAAGTGCTTCTGGTAATCACTTTACAGTCACGATCATTTCATGCTTGGACACTATCATTTTGAACACCAGTTTTTCCACCAATGATATCGTCACGTGAAGAAAACCAGCACACTGTTAATTTCATTCAGAAATATGATAAGTTTTTACAAAAATTAGATACCTAATTTTGACATTTTTGCGTGAACATTAGGTAAGTATAGAGGTTTGAATTAGTTTAAGCAGCGCGTACTTACGAAAAGCCATGATGCGCTTACGAAAAGCCGTGATGCGCTTACGCAAAGCCATGATGTGGTTACGCAAAGCCATGATGCGCTTATGAAAAGCCACGATGTGCTTACAAAAAGCCATGATGCGCTTACGAAAAGCCAAGGTGCGCTTACGAAAAGCCACGATGTGCTTACAAAAAGCCATGATGCGCTTACGAAAAGCCAAGGTGCGCTTACGAAAAGCCATGATGTGCTTACAAAATCACATAATCCACCACCTACATCATAATTTACTGCTTTAGGATAAATCAACTTTATGTTCTATAGAGAGTTTTTTGCAATATTTTGTTACATTTTTTAAGTTTAAGCGATAACAGTAAAATAAAGCCAACATGCTAAGTGACTTGTCGTTAATAAATGCCGCTCACAAATTTATTTTGAAACTGAAATTTAGGTAACTTGTAAAAAGAGACAAAAGAAAAACACTGTTAACAAGAACAAAGCTTTATGATAAAAAAATATATTTAAAAAAGCTATAAAAAATATAGCTAAATGGACCAGAGAAAGGGGGTAAGATTCTATAAAAAATCACAGTTAGAGAAGCTATAGCTGTTCATGTCAAAAATAAAATTAAAGTTAGAAAATGTTATTAAAATTTCTGATATTTTTCTATATGACATTGCTTGTTTTCAAGTTACAATTGGATATTCTCAGGTACGAAAGTTTCGAGTAGAGCGACGAATTAACGACGTCATTAATCGTCTAAACAAGACGAAAGTGGAAAGAAAACCCGACTTATTGGCCGAAAGAGAAGAAAGGGACAGGCGTGAAAGGGAGGACAAGAAAAAGTTACTAAGAGAGCAGAAGCAAAAAGAACAGGAAGAAGCCGAAAGACGGGAAAAAGAGAAAGAGTTAAGGTAGTTGTTTGTGTTTGGTTTTATGTAAAACTTGCATATTAGATACCCTATAGAAAGGTACAATGACTTACGGTCTAGTTCCACAGTTGAGTGTGTTCAAAATATTGTGATATATCGATAGTAGCAGATAGATGGCTCTGACTGATTGCACGCTACTAAGACGAGAATTCAGACCAGCTGTTTTAAGTTGGCCCATTGGTACAACTATAAGAGCATTTGCCTCGAAAGCAGAAAGTTCTTGGTTCAAATTCTGTTGGTGTCCTAGTTTTTCAGTGCCTTTTTCATTGGTCTCTTAACGTGTCACAACTGTAAACTGTCATTGTGTTAACCTTGTAAAACTTTTCGTTTGTCCAGTCAAATTGCTTGAAAACCAGTTTGCATGAAAAATAATCTTTATAGTTACAATAGATTGTTAATGCATCTTTTGTCCATGTTGCCAATAGGTGGCATAGGTGTTTATGCTCTTAACACTGGAAAGTAAAAATTTCGTGATCTAGTAGACATGAAAAGTATATACATTTTCCGAGGAGAATACAATTTCTTTCTGTGTCGCCTTTCAAATTTTGGTGCCCTAGGCTATAGCCTAGTTAGCCTATTGGTTAATGTGCTCTTGCCTTTAACCCACACTGAGCTTGTTTACACTTGTACTCATGAAACTACTCTGATGTTGCAGGTCTTATAAGAGTTTATTCGAGAATGCTGCGATGAACACGAATCAAGACAGTGGCGACGATTCAGACGATTTCATGTGATATTGTAGCAGCCATTTTGAATCGAACGTTGTTCTTGCAGCGAATGTTGCAATATCGGTTGTAAACCATTCGGTAAATAAAACGTCAGCACCAGTCAGTAAACGAATTTAAAACACACATTTAGAGCACTTTCCGGCAGGTAACCTTCATTAACACTAATTTAAGGCATTTATACATTTTCCACTTGGATTTGTTTTGATGTTATTAATACTTTCCTACTTGATGGGTTGTTGTGCTCGTTGGACGTTAAATTTTATTCTTAATTATAGCAGGTGCCACTTAATAGACTCACTTTGAGATGGAAATGTTTTGACCCAATTAACCGACTGAACCTATTAGCCGATGGGGGTGGCCTATTACTAGTAGATAAGTATGAGTCATCACTGTTCAACTTAGTATGCCCTGCAAAAGCTACGAGAGCTTTAAATATTAGGTCTTTATGCTTATGCTCTATTTTTCAAAATTAACTCTATACTTTTAGTTGCTCTGTGATATTTACACTTTTACGGAGTTGCAAAGAACACTAGCAGTTTATTGCTGCTGCGTAGGTGATATTACAGCAACAGTTAATTGAATATGGGTCGTGTGATTTGTAATGAGAGCTTCAAAGGGAAATCGCTAGGCAAGTGATTAAAAGTTTAGCTTACATAAATTCTTGGGCAACGAAATTAATTGCACGAGTGGGTGACAGATTGAAAGCAAAAATTTTTGCTAGCAAATCAGGGCACCTGCTTACAAGCAAAACGGTACTTAAAGTGACTGTTTCTACGTACATTATAGTACACAAAAGTGCAGTAAAGATGACACAAAGGTAGTGAAAGCTCTTTCATCACGCACAAATTTCTTACTTTAAGTACGAGAAGCAAAATATTGAGTCAATTACGTGGAGTTATTTGAGTCAATTGATGACACACTGTTTATATACATTTGAATAGCAGCGTCCTGTATCAAATGATTTGTATCAATTCGGTGCCTACTGTATTTATAAACAAGATTGCATTATTGTAGAAAATTCGGGTAAACATTAGTATCTGCATATCTGTAATACTAACTGCAGTGACCTTGCTGTGACTTTTGACCTTTCATGCGATTCTTTCCAGTGGAAAATTATTTAGCATTTTAACTCAGTGCCTATCTGTATATGGACATCATCAACATCACATAGAATTTCTTTGGTGTTTACCAATTGTACATACTGAAAAAATTAGCAAGTTTTTGTAAAATAAATGATGTGCTTGTTGTGTGGTGCATTTACAGTTATTGAAACTGATATTACATTTCAGCTACGTCATAGCGAATTCATACATTTGAGCAGCGCACTGCTGTATCCTCAGTGATGTACAGTGAAACCTGATCCCCCCTTTATGATGTCAACTTTTGCCCTGTCCCAATTTCAATAATATATGAAGTATAGGGAATACCACCGACCTTGCCTACCACCATCCACCAACGTATCTACCGTGCCAAGTCTATTTTACAGAATAAATTTACCACATTATAACACCAGCCCAGATAAAGTACAATAAGTCGTTGTTGAAAAACAGACATTGTATTGTAGAAAAACAGTCACTTAAATTTAAATTACGGTGTTTAAATTAAGGCTTAGGTTTTGTTACAAGTGACTGTATGAAAGTGAAGGTTTTGAGCAAGGAGTATGCATTTTAAGAGCACAAGAATTGCATAACTATGGTTCACTACTGAACTGATGTGAATTTATCGATCGCCAACAATGCCATTACACTAAAGACATCACCAAGTTAAACAGACAGTTGATTAAATTATTCTTAAAATTTGACAATTCCTCGATTGCAATTCCCATAAAATTCATCGTCATCATCATCATATGCCCATTACATCTATGGTAGACATTCAGCAGGCTGAATTCTAAAGTAAAAGAAATTTGCCCTCAAGAGAGGTAACCACAGTATTTATCCAACCAAAACCTAGACATTGCTATGCAGTAGCTTGTCAGCACCACTTCCGAGCAAAAAACTTAAGTGACAGCAATTGCAACATGGTCTATCTTGAAATAATTGTCATTCGAGTTTTTTGTCGCCACGAACTGCATTCCATCAGCTCTCAAACTTTAGGAATAATTCAACTTGGTGCTTGTCTTTAGTGTGATGGTTATATTGGTAGTGTCTGACAAGTGGGGGGGGGGGGTATTAGACAGCTAGACCAAGGGTCAATGGCAGATTTAATACATGTATCCATATAATACTTATGTTACATTCATTTTCCAAAAGTACAAAAATTTTATTAATAAATTGATTGATAGTAAATTTAACTTGCTGATATCCTTCAGTCTCACAGTTCCATTAAAACTTCTGTGCTGTTGGAAGTTTTGTCAATATGACTCATTAAACATTTATTGTTATTTCTGTCCTTGTGTTTAATTATTTCGGCTATTTACAGAACACTGTATTCAGATTTTGCAATATGTGGGAAAATAAAGATTTAAAGGTTTGTAACGGTAATCAAAACTAACAAATAAACAGTAGCCAAAGCAATTAGCAAAAAACAAGTTATTAAATTAGAGGCATCATCATTATTATTATTATTATTAAATAAATTGCTGTTCTTCAATAAAAAGCATTTTACAGTTTCACTGTACAAGATAACAAATAATGCAGTCTTTACAAAATAGAGGAATATTTTGCTAATAATTTAACATGCAAGGAATTCCGGTGTCTAATTTATCACCATCTTTCCATTTGTGTAAGTAAAATTAATGTGAAAACAATCTAACCCACTCTATTTCATCTAAATGCTTAAGTACTTAAATATGTTTAGTTAAAAATCCTAAATACTAATTTACTGATGCTCTTTCATATCAAATATTAACTTATTCCTGAAAATATGAATTACAATAAAACAGCCCTGATCTACTCTAAGCCAACACATCCAGTATTTGTACTCACAAGTCACTAGTTCTACTTTTTAAATAAATAAATTCATTAAAATAACATCTGTAGCTGGAAAGGTTTTCACAAAAAAATATCAATAATTCGTTTACAGTAACAAACAATCAGCCTGTGAAGCTCAACTTTATTTGCCATTTAGCTCACAGTTCATCTAAGTATCAGCAAATTAATCAGGTTTCCTATGCGATAAAATGGAGAAAGTTGAAAGAGTGGTTTCTTCCTTCCTAGCAATAAATATACAATGTAGGTACGTGATGTTTGTTTTCCAATAATTTTTCAATCAGCAAGTAAACACAATGTGCATGAGGGCATCAGTGCATTGGCTTCATCTTTAAACAATATGGACGAGGGGATCTGCACATTGGCTTCATTTATTTCCAGTACACTAACAAAAAGAGATGTCATCCATTCTCAACTACAGACCGACTGCGTATCTGGCAATAAATGACGTCATTTCACTTGTTGTCCCCAAAAAAACTGCACCACAGTCGAACTTTGGGAAATGATCGATGACAGTTACTGGCATTCCAATTATCATTAATCAAATAATGAACAAAAAGCTGAGTAGTTTGGCTAAGATTCCTAGGTTGTCTGTCTCCAGTGTAAAAAAACATTATTGGTTAAAATTTTGGTTTATTAGCCTTTATAACTTTCTTAAGTACTTGTGGCTTGCTACAACAGAAGTTGTGCAAAAAGAAAGGTTTATAAAACAGAATAAATTGATAATTTTTACTTTTTAGGCAATAATTATCACACTTGGAAAACTATGTACAGTACAGTTTCAGTGAAGCCTAAACGTGACACAGTATATTATTATTATTCATGATGGCTGAGATTCAGTGGCGGCTCGTGTATAGGTACTGTGGTACTGCAGCACCCCCTGTTTTCACTCGTTATTATCGAAAATATTCAATAGAATAATCTTTTTTCCTTTAGATCTTTCTTTATACTTGTGTGGAACCGGAGCATGTGAGGAAAGTACAATTGGCTTCACAGCTCAAGCAATGCAGTGTTTAGCTGTTGTGCGCATGCGGCCAGGTTCACATGTCTGAGATAAGACGCTGTACATTAGGTAGAAAGAGTACTGTCGCTCACTGTAGTACGTGTTGTCAGTTGTCACGTGCTTATAAGCCGTGTATCAGCATATTATTGAGCTGCGACAATTTAGGCTATTCATAAGAAAACGATATTTTTGTTTAGGAGTTTATCAACGTTATGTTTAAATTAGTTTGTTTACTTAAAATTACAATTACAACATTATAACTATATATGTTGGTTTCGTTATACACAGTATTAAAACAATGGCTAAAAATTTTTTAATTTTGCAGCACCCCCACTAATTTTAGCTATGAGCCGCCACTGCTGTGATTATACGCAGGCGAGACATAATACAATACAACATTAAAAGGTCAAGTGCAAAATTCTAGAAATTGTCACACAAAAAAGCACATATCACTAAAAACGCTTACTTAACCTTAAATAGCATTATTAAAAACAACTTGCTGCTATCACACTATTATTATTATTATTATTTAAGTCCCTGTTAAAGTAGCTCAATTTTAGGTAAACAAACCATTCAGGTATTTACAGCAAAATTTAGTCTCTAAAATTTTCAACAACAAACACGAAGTTGCAAACACAATCTTTTCTACATGGTATGATTTACTACATCTATGCCACTAACAGTAATAAGATTCAACAGCAAACTAACTCAGTACTATTATCAATCAAGTTGGTTGATCACAATGTTATACACTGCATTAACTGTATTTCTTAATAATTTTTGTAGCGAAAACAAACGTCACATGTCACAGTTAGATGAAAACTGCATTTAGAAATATCACAATTATCTATGATATTGTCAGCTTTAAAATCAAATTATTGTGGCGTCAACCATTTTAGCTATGATGCAGTCATACCTGTGAGCGACCTGCCTGAAATAAACTAATGATATTAAAGGTACTCTATCGTCTGTTAGCTCAATACTAATTTTTCCAGGTGGCACCACCAGTATGTAAACAATGCTAATAAAGTTATTATATAGAACACGGTGGCTTCTATCAACACGGTGAAGTACTACCAGCTCGCATCTGTTTGATGCAGAAAAATCTGCATCTGTCAGCACAAGTATCTGGAATTCTACAGGTCTCTGGTTCAATTCCCGAGTTGAAACTTCAGATTTATCCAGGCATGGATGACGAAAAAACAACTATTTAGTAGCTAAGCCCGCATGCCATACATAAATAATTAAGAATCTATATACACCATTTTTCATAAATGTATGTCATGTCAAGACTTCATTATTATTGATTGATGATGATCGTGAAAAGATCAAAGCTTAAGTGTACCAGACAATGCCTCGCAGCCCATGCTGTTGTAATATTAGCAGTTTTAACAGCTAGCTAGAACCTTACCTAGTTAATGTTTTCTTGTTTCCAAGCAAGGTCTGCTAGTAAATTACTCTACGCAGTCTAATCCATAATCAAGTAAAGTCCACGTAAAACAACTCACGTTGCTAAACTGATGAGGCAGATGGCTTTGTTTTACCCACACATCACGTGACGGTGGTAGTTAAGATGCATTGCTGTGGTACACTTAACCTTTGAGCGTACACCAACTCAGCGTGCACACAACAAAACTGTGAAACGTTTTATTATAGTATTCCTTTTTCGCTAAGAGGAGACTCATAATCACCTGTATTTGCCAAAGACTAGACGTGTGTTTATAAAGCAGCAAGAAATACAACTGAAACTTCATGTTTTGTCATGTGTCCTTTGTACTTGTTCAAACATTTGACTTTTCGCAACATTATTTAACAAAACTGCAGTAAAAAGTAGTACTTTACAATCTGGCTAACTAATTTCAGTATTTCAACGTACAGTCTATTAACACTTGACTAAAAATCATTTGCACCAGTATCCAGTGTAATACGGGAGGATAATCATCCTCCAGAACAAACAAGTAAACAATAAACAAACCATGTATAAATTAAAAACAAATAACACAAAGACGATGCAATAATTCAGTGTCGTCAAATCAGCTTGCAATTTTAGCTGCAGCAACAGCACCCGATATTTCCGACTCGTCCTTTTCTGCTTTGCTGCCACCTGGTGGCGGCAGGTGAGACCGCTGCGAACTATCCACGTCTTTCTTGAACAGCCTGGCATTATCCACGGCATCCAGTAAGTGTTTGGCGTTGAGTGCGACGATGTGTGCGGCAGATAGCATACCTGAAACCGCACAAGATCGTAATACGACAAAGACATCACTGTTGATTTTAATAAGATTATTAAGTGTTTGGCATTGAGTGCGACAATATGTGCGGCAGACAGCATACCCGAAACCGCACAAGATCGTAATATGACAAAGTTATCACTGCTGATTTTAATAAGATTATAAGTGTTTGGCATTGAGTGCGGCAGACGGCATACCTGAAACCGCACAAGATCGTAATATCACAAAGTTATCACTGCTGATTTTAATAAGATTATAAGTGTTTGGCATTGAGTGCGGCAGACAGCATACCTGAAACCGCACAATATCGTAATATGACAAAGACATCACCGCTGATTTTAATAAGATTATAAGTGTTTGGCATTGAGTGCGACAATGTGTGCGGCAGACAGCATACCTGAAACCGCACAAAATCGTAATACGACAAAGACATCACTGCTGATTTTAATAAGATTATAGGTGTTTGGCGTTGAGTGCGACAATGTGTGCGGCAGACAGCATACCTGAAACCGCACAAGATCGTAATACGACAAAGACATCACCGCTGATTTTAATAAGATTATAAGTGTTTGGCATTGAGTGCGACAATGTGTGCGGCAGACAGCATACCTGAAACCGCACAAGATCGTAATACGACAAAGACATCACTGCTGATTTTAATAAGATTATCGTAATACGACAAAGACACGAGCCTTCCGAGAGAAACAAAACACAACACATATAAAACCGAAGAATCCTTCAAAAGACATTGACAGTTGTTCATATTTCTGCAAGACATGACTGCCAAAGTAATGAAAACTTTACAAGTGACATACCTTTTCTATACTCAGCATCAAAAGTTGTCATGCTGTACTTCTGTGCTTGTTTCATAGCAGCTATAAGATCCGCCATGTCCGAGCTGAGCACCTTGTGAGCCATCTCTATATCACGATGTTTGCACTTTGACAAGCCGGGCAAGACGTCGTCCACGCAGGCAAGCAGAGAGCGCAGGTTAACCCCAACATCCTAAAATCATCAAATAACAATAAAGCAGGTTTTCCAAAACTAGATAATTTAATTGACTATAAACTAAATGCAAAACTGTAAACATCAGGGATGAGAATGACAAATTGTAAAAAACTCTGAAACAGGCCGGGGGTTTTGGGGCCACCTAGGCCCCCAATGGAGTTCAAGGGGAGTCCGCAACAAATTGCAATTTTGTGACCATAGAGAGCTTCTAAGTGGACTTAAAATATCAATTATCTCGTTTCATGTATAATTTAAAATACCCAACTATCAAGGATACATGCACTATAATATAAGTAGAAACAGTCTTGCCCAGCTACAGCTGTTTGTGAACAGGTACGGTACGTTTATCATATGCGTAGCAACCGACCTTGCAATGTAATTTTTAGTGGCAATAATCAGATTTGTGCGATTTTTTATTTTTATTTTTATTTTTCCTTTGTTTATTAATTCACTTATGCAAATTAGTATTCTTAAACAATTGCACAATTTTGACATTAATTCCTATCAAAAGTCCATTTAAAGCCCTTACAGTCCATACTAAAGTTATGAGTCATGACTCATACTTCTATAATAGTAATAGGCTACATCTGTCGCCTTGGTCAAAACACTTCCAATCCAAAGTGAGTCTATTAAGCGGCGCCTCCTGTAGTTGCTATAAACATGAAATGAACGATATGTGATAGCAAACTTCACACTCTTCAAAGTCTAGGATAATCTGTCACCAATGTGCACTATGAATGGAATTTACCTTCACACGTTCCAGGTATATTTCCGTGTGCCCACTGGAAACACCTTTGGACAATTCCATGACAGATTTCACAGTAGCAATGCAGTGTTCAAATACCTTGTCATCTGTGCGGTCTATGTCTAGTGTGCGAGTTTGCTGCACATTCTAAAAAAATACCAAAGAAGCATAAAGTAATTCCATAATTTTCTAAGTTTAATTGAAACACTATTTTTTCATTAATTCTTATGTTATTGATATTGTAATAAACACTCATTAAAATAGATAAATATTGTAACAGAGTGTTGTGGAGATCGCTGGCATCTATTAGAATTAAATAGAACATTGCAGAATCTTCCGTTAGAATAATCCTCTTACCGTGTAGAATGTTCTAGAGAGACACTTCTAGAATGTTCCCTGGCACGCTACATAAGGCAAAGCAGGCCGCTGAGACAGACGGACACAGATTCACACGGACGCCACTTACACATTCTCTTGTATACTTGTATTTTCAGATACACTTAAATGTTTTCCAGATTTTCACGTTTAGTGTAATCATTTCGCGTTCCTTAATACTTTTGTGTTGTAGAATTCTCGCTTAATAAACTAGTTTAATTTGACGAAGTGTTTTCTGGTTTTCTCTACGAGCCTTCCGAGAGAAACAAAATACAACACAGATAAAGAACAATCCGCTACATTTGCTGCCGTATAGCAGTAAAACAATCGGTTATGGTCAGCTCACTGCCTACGGTAATTCACTGGAACGTCAATGAATTACTAAGGTCAATAACTATACTTAGTCGTACTTGTGGCACCAAAGGGCTCAGAGGTTCTTATGGGAACGTTATTGAAAAACTTCATTCAAACGTTACGCAAAAACAAATTAAGTTGTCAAAAATCAACATTGAACCATTTATGTGTACAGCTCATTTTCAAGTTCATCGTTCAGTAATTAACACCGTAGTTCTAACATAATTAATTAATCATTCCAATCCAACAATCAACACGTACACGGTGATACAGTATTGGTTGTGCTGTATTTTTTGTTTATCTATTGCCATGTTTGGGTTACTGCGAAGAATGAGGAAGAAAAATATTCCACGGTTGAATGTTCGAGTACTAAAATAAAAATTTTTCCTCACATTTTTGAATGATAAATTAATTATTAAAAATCCCCACACTTAATACTTACCCCAATGAAAGTGAGCGTGGGTGTAACAGAAGCTTTTGCGGACACACCCTGAATTTCCTGCGCAACAACGGCAGGTAGATGGCAAGCAGAGGGCGCTTTATCGCTCGTCATGGAGGCGGTGTCGCTGTCAGAGGAGTGTCTGTTGTGTGGAAGTGGTTTCTAAATGTATGCAGAAAATGTGAAATTAATACTTAACACTATGCAGTCTGGTAGCTTATGATCAGTGTTCATGAACAAATACAGCATGTTTTACGAAGTTACAAAAAAAGAAAGAAAACGCTGTAACTAAGATTTTTTTCATACTTTTCACTTTTTTGGTGATTTATACAAGAGGAAATCGGGTGTGAAGGTGTCACTTTTTAAGTAAATCTGGAACTTGATTTTGTTTGTTTTGTTTGTTAGATGACGCCAGCAAAATACACGCCGTAGTTACGGTAGCGTGGTGGTTTGGTCATCACGTGTTGCAGTTCATTGTGTAACATTGTTTACAAATTCAGTGTCATAGAAACGACGCGGTATCCAAGGAAACAGTTGCTAACACATTTAGCATTGTTTACAAATTCAGTGTCATAGAGATGACGCGGTATCCAAGCAACCCATTGCTAGCACATTTAGTTTTGTTTACAAATTCAGTGTCATAGAGACGACGCGATATCCAAGCAACTCATTGCTAACACCGTGGTAGCCTGAGATTTTCCGAAGTTTCACGAGCAAAACCGAACAAAATGTTTTTGGGGGAAAAACAACTTCGAAGCCAAATTTCATTAGGAAGGCAGCCATAAAATTTAGTAAAATTAATGTCAAATTTTAAGTTACAGTTAGCTCATTTTATTAAAGACAACTTGTTTTATGTCAAATTTGACCTTCAATGAAATTTTGTAGTTGCGTTTGTCATATATGGGATGCACACGATACAAAAGCTGGCGGCAACAACTTGTCTGAGACAGACTGTTGCTCGTTTGCAGGCTCGGTGAACTCAATTTTACCAACTTTGGCGGGCACAAATTTATTACGAAACACGCTTAGTTTTCTGTCTCAGACAAACCATCCTGTTTCGATCGCGAGGTTTGTGCAAAATTTGTAATAGACATAACCATGCCAGACCAACAATCCCATTTTGGTCACGTATCATCTAACGATTTCTTACTAAGGTTAGCCATGACACGTATCATCTAATGATTTCTTACCGAGATTAGCCATGACACGTATTATCTAATGATTTCTTACCGAGATTAGCCATGACACGGATCATCTAACGATTTCTTACTGAGATTAGCCTTGACACGTATCATCTAATGATTTCTTACTGAGATTAGTCATGACACGTATCATCTAATGATTTCTTACTGAGATTAGCCATGACACGGATCATCTAATGATTTCTTACTGAGATTAGCCCTGACACGTATCACCTAATGATTTCTTACTGAGATTAGTCATGACACGTATCATCTAATGATTTCTTACTGAGATTAGTCATGACACGTATCATCTAATGATTTCTTACTGAGATTAGTCATGACACGTATCATCTAATGATTTCTTACTGAGATTAGTCATGACACGTATCATCTAATGATTTCTTACTGAGATTAGTCATGACACGTATCATCTAATGATTTCTTACTGAGATTAGCCATGACACATATCATCTAATGATTTCTTACCGAGATTAGTCATGACACGTATCATCTAATGATTTCTTACTGAGATTAGCCATGACACGTATCATCTAATGATTTCTTACCGAGATTAGCCATGACACGTATCATCTAATGATTTCTTACTGAGATTAGTCATGACACGTATCATCTAATGATTTCTTACTGAGATTAGCCATGACACATATCATCTAATGATTTCTCACTGAGATTAGCCATGGCGTGGATTGCTTTGTACAGAAGATGCCATGCACGGGCTATTGTCTGAGACGGTTTGCGTCAGAGTTTGTTGCAGACAGATGTCTTTGCTGTGCATAACTAGTATTAAGAACAGAACCAAAGCTTAGGTTTCAAAAATATAACAATTTGACATCATTTATAAAAATTCAGATTCTACAGACTAAGTGTTACGTTCTCTCATCTGTCATCTTAGGAAAATGTGTGGAAATGTGTTGAGAAGAGAAGTAAAGTACACTCTTCTCTCGGTTTGCCTGGACAAAAGCGGTAAGACGTCGGCCCAAATTTGCCGATTGTCCGTATTTATGGGTACTAAGCTAATACAGTAGGCGCCATGTATTAGACTCAAGGTAACGTAGAATCAATCACGTAATTGTCTCAAAAACGTCTAATGCAAAAACATATAAAAACTGTCGGCAATTGACTCAAATAACTCCGCATAATTGAGTCTATATTTTTATATATAGAGGTATACACGTGGTTACACTGAACTAATGATTTAAACAAAGTGATGGCCTGCCAACTAGCGGTCAGCTCGCGAAACAACAGACTGTCCGTTGTATGTGGGACTTTTAACGGTCCAGATTTTGTCCAGTTCTTCTGATATCCGTAAAAGCGAGGTCCAGCAAACCGAGATATGAGCGTATACACAAGTTTTATTTGTTTTGCTTTGTTGACTGTCACCCAAGTGAATGAAGGGTTTCGGTTATTCCATTACAGTTAATTAAAGGGATAAGTACAGCAGTATTTTAAACATACGAGATTTTCCTCTTCCTCCGCAAGCCAGCGTGAATCCTCCTCCGACTGTTTCTGCTGCTCCAGGAGTTTCTGCTCCAGGTAATGAGCCCGCGTCACCTCATCCATTTCCTCAGAGTTTTGTAAGAACAATTCCTGGAAGAAACACCACCAATAAAAATTTTAACTAATAACTGATTTCAACATGGTTCAGTTGATCTCTATTGATGTAATTACAAGACGAAATGGTTTAAAAAAGGACTAAATGATAGACAGCCACACAAAAAAAAATCAAAATGTATTTCCATTATGGTAAGAGAAAATAATATGCTAATTCTAATTTTCTAAGCACTGAACAAAGTAATTCATTAGCCCTTTCACTACATTATTAAAAGAAACATCTTTTGTTAAAAACTTCTAAAATCATGCCCACCGTTTCGACTGTAGAGCCTAGCAGGCATCTTCAGTTTTACAGGGAAAATCTATAGTACACGAAAATCACTAATTATGGTTTTATGTAGAAACCAAAGTTGTAGTGCATAAGACCTGTACGGAGAAATATATACGTTAAAATTATAGCCGTGTGTTTGAAAACAAAATTAACCCTTTCGCTACGTAGTTTCTTTTTAACAGGGCCACATTGGCTTTTGCACATTTGACAATAACTTCCTGTGGTGTGTTACTAAAACAGAATGTTGTAAATAAACAAATAGCCATTTGTTATTAAACACTAATATTGAATGTTAGTTTTATCTTTTCACATGCAAGCACATATATGCACTCGTGCATGCACGCCCATACAAATAAGCACATACTTATATGTAGAAGCCAATTTACACAAAAGTCGTATTAATAATCTATAATATGCAATTATTTTATAAGAATGCAGAACAAGTGACTAACCACATTTCATCAATGATCAACAAGTGATTTTGCGTGGGAACATACCATACAGTGCAGTATTGTGGAATACACCTGGCTTTAGACACTGATTGGCTGGTTAGCGTTAGTTGTTGCGAAGCAACCCCAATCCCACGGCTGTTAAACTTTTCTGCAATGTTTTTTCTTGGCCGTAGCAGTGAAATAAACAGACCTGGGCAACTGCGCTTAGTGATGCACTTGAGGTGCAAACTGTTGCCTTCCATCCCGTACAAGAAAAACATAGGCAGCAGTGTGCATCCTTATGTAGTGAAAGGGTTAATGATACGCAGTGAATAGTAATTGATCAATGTCTGACCAAAGGCTACTAATGAAATGCACAGAGCCAATACAATAAGTGTAGTTCGCGAAAAAACTAGCACTATTTTTATTATTATTATTACTGAGGTAGAATATAAATAATATAAAAAAACTGGTGAGAAAACTTAAAGCCAAGTATTAGATTTATGAATCATTGTTTTTTGCCAACATGTGTGGATTCAGTTCTTAACATCCAATTAAAAAATGCCTCTGTACAACTCTTCTCAATCTTTTTGCACAACTCTTCTCAATCTTTTTGCACTCAATCGCAGCCCTTTAATTTTAACAATAATTATGATGCACTAAAGATATGATCTATTTCTGATTTTCGAATAACAAATAATGAGCAAAACTGATCATGACTAAAAAAATCCATAGACACAAATCAGAGCAGAATCTGAATGCAAGACATCAAAAAATCTAATTCATAATTAGTAAAAATCAATTAAACAAGAAGCTGATATGCAAGATTTATCAACAAAAGCAAAAAATACCTTATTTCTTGGCAATGATCGAGTCTTTATATTTGCTGGTACATGACTAGCATTTTCCGCCATTTCTTCATCCGTTAAGATTTCATCTAACTGCTCCGGATTGTGGGCAACGAGGTAAGACACTGACGGCACGGCTGCCGATGCCGGCTGCCGTTGTAGTGAGTTAGCCGGAGTCCGAGACGGCTAGAAAGAAACCATTCAATATTAAAGAAGTCAAAGTACAAAAAGTATTAATAGTAAACAAACAGAAAATAGCACGATTGTGATTGTGAAAGTGTGATTTGCAACTAGAGCTTCAACAGGAAACTGCCAGGCAAGTCAACAGATGTTTAGCTTGCCCAAATTCTTTGGGTAACAGTGGGGGGGGGCTAGGCAAGGTAACAGATTCAAAGCAAAACCACTACGCTAGCGCAATAGCGCATGATAAACGTACCTGCGTATAAACAAAACGGTACTCAACCCGATTGTTTCTACATATATTATAAGCGAAGTAAAGATGACATCAAAGTAGGAAAGGCTCTTTGGGCTCATACAAATATCTTATTTTAAATATGTAAAGGAAAAATATTGAGTCAATTATGCGGAGTTATTTGAGTCAATTACCGACAGTTTTTATGCATATTTGAATAGAAGCGGCCAGTTCCATGCATTTCTGAGCCAATTAAGCGATTGACTCTATTAACCGTGAACCTATTAAGCGGCGCCTACTGCAATACTTGCTAGCCAGATACGTGATGAACATGAAAAATAAGAAAATAAGAGGTTTCACCTTAGGAGGAGGTTGCTCGTTCGATACCCATGACATTGCCTGAACTCTACGATTCTCCATGAGCATCATCTCTTCCTGTCGTTGTTTCTCCTCGATTAGAATTTCACTAAAAGTAAAAAAATGAACTCTAATCATCAAACAAGCTTGAACACTAACAGGGAAACCGTGTTTGCAGCAGGTACTAAAGTTAAAACAACAAGTATTTCTTATACAGTATACCACTCTACATGTCAGTGTCTCGTACTCAGCAGCAAGGCTCGTTCAAACGACAACAAAACAGAGTTCTTATATAAAACTAAAAATTTTGTTTTAAATTTTTTGTATCACCTACATGCTGTCTTATTAGATTCACAGCTTGTAATCGAAACAACACTTTACGAAATTTGTAAATTTAAACTCTCATGATGACACTATTACTGTCACAACGAATACTGGCTGATTACTGTACCTGCATCTCAGATTGTTAACTGATTAAGCGTGAAAGTGTGATTTGCAACGAGAGCTTCAAAACGAAAATGCTAGACAAGTGATTAAGTGTTTAGCTTTCAGAAAATCTTGAGTAAAGAGGTTAATTGCAGAGGATGTCTATTTAGCAGCGCCTACTGTAACTTTGTATGTAAATTTTATAGGATTTACTTTAAAATTCCCTTTCCTATCTCTTTAATGTAAAAAGTTGTAGCGGGACTAAAACTTAGCCCATTATTCTTATGAATCACAATAAAGTTCTAAAATGAGGCCACTAAACCAGCAGAGGCATTTTAGTCACTTGCAGATGTTTATATGAGTTAATATATAAGAAAAACAGGCCTAAGATAGTACAGCAGATGACCAGAAAACCATCCAGAAACATTTCACTGGTGGTCGCCCATCCAGTTACTAACCAAGCTAGCAAAAGCAAATTTAAAAACTATCAAAAGTGTGATTCTGCTTTTAACTTTGTAAGATTTAAGTATATATAAAAATATATCTTTATTGAGAAACGTTATTTATATAAAAGGGAAAAATTAGACACAGAATTTAAAATAAATTGTTATTCAAAAAGTCCCAAGAACCTCGTAAAACACATAATGTCTCTAATTACAAGTTTAAGTGAATTTGAATCTCAAAAAAATGTGAGAAGTATTTCACCTCAGCTTTGTTTTAACTTCCTGAAAGCTTGGTCGCTTTGACGGTTCGTATGACCAACAGGCCGTCATCAGCTGATAAAGGCGAGGCGGACATTTTGGCGGAAGATGCAGCCGTTCACCGTTCTCTATCCTGCCGATGACCTCGTTGTTCTTCACGCCCTGGAATGGCTTTATCCCAAGCATCACAATCTCCCACATACAAACACCTGGGATAGGAAAAAATGTTTTAAAGGAAAACTGGACGATTGTTTGGACTCAATCTTATTTTAATTTACTGTCCAAAATATACATTTTCTTGCCTATAAAAGTTAACAATTGTTTCTTACATTTGAATAATTAGCTAAGAAAGTTAATTAACGGCAACCGAACACAGCTATTGCTTACATCAGAAACTAACCACAGCTTGTGCGATGGTAGGCATCTTCCCTTGCGCATCAAGCACGTTTCGTAAGCATTACTGTTTAAACGCGTGACGTCACGAAAATGGGCTATATGTATAATGTCAGAAACTAACACTGCAGTTCATGATCACGGTTATCACGGTACCACCTTCTATTCATCGGCCACGCGAACGTGACAAAAAGACGTCACTGCCAATCTTAGTAGATTGTCTGAGCCGCGCGTAGCTTTCAAAGTTTGACGGAATTTGAGTATCACAGGTAATTATTATTTAATCTAAGCTTTGATTTAAAAAAAGCTATTGTAGTTTGCAATATTTTAGAGCATTCTTTATTCTGAACTAATGTTTACACAATCATCTGGTTTTCCTTTAAAAAATGAAAGTAAATTAAAATTTATGACTACAGACAAGTAAAGGGGATGTAACATGTAACACTCTTGCAATTCTTAGTTGTGCCAGATATAAAAAAATCTATAAAACTTCACATATTCGAAACATAGAACGAGTGAAGAAAAATACAGTTATTACATGGAATTCACTTCAGTGTTCCCTCACTTATCGCGGGTGTTCCGTTCCAGGCCCACCCGCGATAAGTGAATTTCAGCGAAGTAGGGACGCTATACTTATTTTAGTAGTTATACATTATTTTAAGTCTTTATAAGCCCTCCCCACACTCTTATACATAACCCTTTTTGCGGTCTTGTTGAAGGTCACTATTGCCGTAGACCTGATATTTTTCTCCTTCTTAGAAGAATGTTAGAATTAATATTTTTAATATAATATTTTTAATTTTGTGATTTTTTTTATGCAAAATTCATCAAATCTTTACATTACTGTATAATACATACTACGCACATGCAAACATACTTTAGATGGAGTACTGCAAAAACCCGCGAAACAGCGAAAATACTGCCGTAAATATTTTACATTAACATTTTTGAAAACCCGCGAAACAGCAAGTCCGCGATAAACGAACCGCGAAGTAGCGAAGGAACACTGTATACAGCAATGAAAAACAAAAACCCACCAAAACCCAAGCCAGCAGACTTGACATAAACTACTCTTGCTGCTTCATATGGAAAAGCAATTGCTTCACAAGCAGATGGTCACCAGCTCATCTGTCTTCACTCTCAGACATTCATTTTGTGACACTGATGTGACTGGTTAGCAATCTAATAATATTTCAATTTTACTCTCCTTACTGAACCAATTTAAACCGTGTCCTTAATACAATAAATATGATCTGTACATGTCACACGACAAATTGCTAAATGTTACTCATAAAATAAAAACAATTTCAATTCTTAAAAAAAGTTTTGTTGAGTTAGAAGCTTGTAAGCCTTACCAAACATCCAGACGTCACTCGCCGTGGTAAACCTCCGAAAGTTTATAGATTCTGGAGCCATCCATTTTATTGGCAACTTTCCTTTCGACGCTGAAATAGACGATGCTTGGACATAGGAAAAAATGTGACATTTTATGGTGTATTAAATGCCAGTGTTTTCTAATAACATTATCGTACATCATTTTCACAGAGGTCATAACTGTCTCATTTCTAAAGGCACATTTACACTAGCGAGTTTTCTCGTCAAGTAACACACAAATGTATTCAGCTACTCTACAACAGTAAGTGCGAGCTGATGCTCCCTTCTCGATTCACTGCAAGAGTAAGTATCTTTATTTTATCACCTTTTTTACAAGAAAAACACAGAGCATGAAATGATAATATGATACAATTTCGATACAATACGAAATTATTAAATGAATAAATTATCTGAGTTAATGATATTCAAGTGATGGGTGAAAGGGTGGCGAAAAACTAAAAGTTACCAAAGTCAACCACCCTGTAGAGTAACTCCCTGAGGCGTTCACACTAGACATTAAATCGACTGTCAACAACTGTCGAAGAGTTTGCAATAACTTGTCAACAGTAACTTCAAGGCAGTTCACACTTGCGAGTTTGCAGTAACTTGTCAACAGTAACTTCAAAACAGTTCACACTTGCGAGTTTGCAGTAACTTGTCAACAGTAACTTCAAAGCAGTTCACACTTGCGAGTTTGCAGTAACTTGTCAACAGTAACTTCAAAACAGTTCACACTTGCAAGTTTCTTGTCAGAGAGAAAACTTCTAAGAAAAAACTGCCTAATGTGAATGCACCACTACACTAGCAGGTGGCAACTTTAAACCAGAGAAATGAGCAAGAAACATGGTAAATAAGAAACAAGAAACAAACAACATGAAAGAATATTATAATCACATTCAAATCAGACCTTTGTAGTAAGACTGTTCCTCCACCCATCTGGACAAACCAAAATCACCCAATTTAACACATTCATGTGAAGATACCAGTACATTTCTTGCTGCAATGTCTCTGCAAGAAAACAAACAATAAGAGAAAAATGTTTGTGAGAAATAAGAAGAAGAATTACGGCATTCAGATACACGCAACATGTACTGACATGTTTGTTTAAATGCTGCAAACTACGTTTCACGATGGGAAGTTTTACAGGAAATAAAAACATCTGAATAAAACTTGCATGCGCACACAATATTCAAAGCCTTCATAAATGAAGCTTAAAAAACTTATCTTGTAGTTTTGTATCACTTACATGCTGATTTATTGCATACAAAGCTTGAGTTAATAGTAGCATTGTATAAAACATGTAAATTTAAACTCTCGCGACGACCGTTAGACGCAGCCATTTTGACGATAAATCATTTCAAACAAGTTTAGATAATAATGTGTAAAGTTTGAAAAAATAATTCGAGCATTCGTAGCGCACACGTCACTAAGTAAAATTTTAAATTACTGTATCTTGTCAATAAGATAAAAAACAAGTTTTTTTGGTTAGTGAGTGGTGCACTATGGAGGGTGAGTCGGCGACATTTTGCCAATTGGTAAAAGCATTTTAAATAATTAATAATTTTCTTTTCTAGTTTTTCTAGTTACATAAGTCTTTCAAGCAGTCATAGCATGGTCTTCACTAAATAAAAATTTAAACAATTTTATATTGTCGATAAGACCAATAATGTCTTTTTTTGGTGAATCAGTAGTGCACATTGGGATGTTTTACCAGGCAGCGCAAATATTTTAAATTACTGAAGAATTTTTTTTTCAAATTACGTAAGTCTTTGAAACAGGTGAGATACACTTGTGTTTTGGTTTGCCGGACCTCGCTTTAACGGATATAGGAACAATCAGACAAAATTTGGACCGTTAAAAAGTCACGCATACCATGGACACAGTCCATTATTTTGCAAGCTCACGACTAGTTCGTGGGTCCTCACTTTGTTTACATTCAAGCACCATGTAAACAAAACGTGTGTAGCTTGTATGTCAGTGTGTGTAAGTGCTTTACAGTCAATTATGCAGAGTTATTTCAATCAACTGCCGATACTTTTTATATACTTTTGCATAGGAGCAGCTCATACTAGACGTTTTTGAGACAATTACTCGATTGATTCTACATTACCTACATTACACGGTGGCCTACTGTATTAGCTTAGTAGGGGTAAATACGGAGAATTGGTAAATTTGGACCGATGTCTCCCCGCTTTTGTCCGGCAAACCGAGATATCCACACAAGTATAAAGAATGAATTAAAGAAAAAAGATTATTATATTGAATATTATCGATACAGTGGACTCTCGTTACAAGAATCACACGTATAAGAATCAGCTTGATATAAGAATCAAAATCGCGTTTCCCGAATTGATTCGGCATTTTCCTAGTGAAAATCCGCTCGTATAAGAATCACCCTTCTTTCGATAGTAGAATCAATTTTGGCGCCAACTCCATTGTCTCTCACACCCTGCTTACAAGGTTCTGCGCAGTGGGCGTGGCGGAAAAAATTAAGTGCATTAAAAAGTTTTTAAGGCAATTCTGGCATCATGAAATATTTACCCAACCATGAAATGAAAACATTAGTCTAGTAATTTTTAGGTCCTTTTTAGGCCAGAAAAACATTATGCTGTTTCATGTCGTTTCTAATTTCGGGAAATAAATAATTTTTATGTGCATAAAATTTTTTTAAAGCAATTCTGTGTCATGCTCGTTATAAGAATCGCTTGTTATAAGAATCACTTTGCCTTCTCCCGAGGTGATTCTTATAACGAGAGTCCACTGTAATATTAAGTGAAAATATGGGGTACTGCAGTAACACAGTACCTATACACAAGCCCTCGGTGAGTAAGAGCTGCAGTAACACAGTACCTATACACAAGCCCTCGGTGAGCAAGAGCTGCAGTAACACAGTACCTATACACAAGCCCTCGCTGAGCAAGAGCTGCAGTAACACAGTACCTATACAAAAGCCCTCGCTGAGCAAGAGCTGCAGTAACACAGTACCTATACACAAGCCCTCGCTGAGCAAGAGCTGCAGTAACACAGTACCTATACACAAGCCCTCACTGAGCAAGAGCTGCAGTAACACAGTACCTATACACAAGCCCTCGCTGAGCAAGAGCTGCAGTAACACAGTACCTATACACAAGCCCTCGCTGAGCAAGAGCTGCAGTAACACAGTACCTATACACAAGCCCTCACTGAGCAAGAGCTGCAGTAACACAGTACCTATACACAAGCCCTCGCTGAGCAAGAGCTGCAGTAACACAGTACCTATACACAAGCCCTCGCTGAGCAAGAGCTGCAGTAACACAGTACCTATACACAAGCCCTCGCTGAGCAAGAGCTGCAGTAACACAGTACCTATACACAAGCCCTCGCTGGGCAAGAGCTGCAACTCACCTGTGAACAAACTTCTTACTCTCCAGGTAAGACAGCGCAGTGCTTAACTGATAAGCATACATCACTAGAGTAGTTATGTCAAGTCGATGCTTGTTATTCTGCAGGTAAGCTCTCATCTGAAATAATTCAACGTAAAGTGGATTAGCAAAAAATGCAAAATGTGAATGGATAGGTGACCATGTTTGGTTTTGATGGCTTCGTTTACCATGCTGAATTTTTTTTAGTTGGGCAGATATATATTTATCGATTCAACTGCTCGTCTTTGAAGCATAGGCTTGATAAGCTAGGTACCTGTCCAGCTACAAACGGCAACATTAAAGTTCAACCACTGACTGGTCAATTCCAGGCTGAACTGTAGCAAACTGCAGAAAGACCTCAATTCTCATTTCACGTATGAAAGCCACATTAAACAATCATGGTTCAATGATGTTTATTAAACCACTTCACTGCTAGTACCATGAAAACCGCACGTCATGAAAATGCCACTTTAACTGGCCTTAATGACGAGACCGTACCGTCATGCTTAATATGCAAATTAACTGATACATATTAACAATGATACCAGGTACCACTTCATGAATCAAAAGTCCAGTAAGCCCTCGCTTAACAACTCCCCATTTTAGCGACGCTAAACATTTGATGCATTTTTTCACTTAATGATGCACCGTTTCGTTTTAACGACGTTTTTTTTTTGCTTTGCACAAAGGTAGTTTTTGTTTTATCAACAACTTTTTTACTTAATTTGATGCCTTAAAACAGTACATGTTGTGTTTTTCTGTTCTAAAAACGTACTAGTCATGTAAACACCCGCAATAATTATATACGTACATACATTTTTGGTTCCCAACTAACTACTACATGTTAGCCATTTGCATCAAGCAAGATCTGGGACCAAACTTTATGCGAAGGAATTTTGACTTCAACTGCGCCTACTGTACAATCACATTTCCAGAAAAAGTTGACATTTCGTTCGGCCGATACATACCTCTCCAAGTTGGGCCAGCTCCATAACTATCATCACCGGGTTATCAGTACAAATACCGACCAATTTTACAATGTGCGGATGATCAAACTGCTTCATAATATCTGAAATAGAGGAAATAGATTGAATAATGGCTGTTTAGGTAATAACTCAGCAAAACATTCAAACACGTTCACAGTCAATGCTGTTATGAAACAAATTCGTTAAAATAACCATTACCAGGGATGTTACAGAAACGAAAACATCGATGATAGAATAAAAATGAAAATGGATGAAGCTATAATAACCTATCTAAAAGTACGGGGATAAAGTTGGCAAGACCTGGAAATGCACCTCTGTCTGGTATAAGTCAAAGGTCAAACTAACAATGATATTTATACACATATAGTTTCGGTTTGCCAATAATTGCACTTTCGATTGAGTTTCGTTTTCATCGAATATTATTAAGTTTTGTAGCTGAAACTTTCCATAATTTTTCCCACGTTTCAGTAATATTTATCCAACTTACAATTTTTTTCTCCTAGATGTTAAAAATCACTGAAAAATTTTGACTAACATAGTTCAAATAAAGCGTTCATCTAAACATATGTTTATTTAACGTTTTCACTATTTGTAGCATGGTTTTAACAGCAATGCGGCACATCTTCAATGCTGACAAATGTGAAGCTTTAAAGTTCCAGGCACAATCAACGGAAATATCAAAGCATACTTTGAATAAAACCAAGTTTAATCTTATAATTTATGGAACACGGACAGCAAAATATTTGCAAAATAAAATTCATTAATCCTTTAATCTTTTCATTTACCGCGACCTTTAACCATAAACATTGTTCTGCTTTTTTGCTAAAGATTTTCTGTGAAGCTACTTAATCAAGCTTGTATCAGAGAAAAATTAAAGCAAACAAGCAAGCTAAAACAAAGCAAAAATAAAAGTAAACAAGTTAAAACAAAGCAAAAATAAAAGCAAACAAGCTAAAAAAAGCAAAAATAAAAGCAAACAAGCTAAAACAAAGCAAAAATAAAAGCAAACAAGCTAAAACAAAGCAAAAATAAAAGCAAACAAGCTAAAACAAAGCAAAAATAAAAGCAAACAAGCTAAAACAAAGCAAAAACAAAAGCAAACAAGCTAAAACAAAGCAAAAACAAAAGCAAACAAGCTAAAACAAAGCAAAAATAAAAGCAAGCAAGCTAAAACAAAGCAAAAATAAAAGCAAACAAGCTAAAACAAAGCAAAAATAAAAGCAAACAAGCTAAAACAAAGTATTTCAGTTTTTTCTCGTTTCATAGTAGTTGGCTTTCAAAAATGATTTTGGTTCAGTTTCGTTTCGGTCTGTAACTTCAGTTTTGGTAACACCCCTGACCATTACAACTATCATTCTTATTAGATGCGAGCTTTTTTTAGATTCTAATTTTGATTTCTGATAAATTCTAGCAAATGATCAAAATATTTCATTTAAAAGAATACACAGAGTAGATAAACATTAAAAAATATAAATTAAATGGTAGATTTAGGTCAAAATATACTGTAGCACTCTTACATCAAGATTTAGAACTTTTATAGATGACATTTTCTTCGAAAGTGCTTTCCAATTATTAAAAATGGTTCATGTGTAAAATAGATACAGCGAAACACCAAAATGACCTTCAATATGTAACATATAGTTCAGGTAGTTAAAAATACTAACTACACAGATGTAACTACAAAAAACCAACTACACTGATGTCATATTTACAAAATCTCAAAAATCATCACTTACAAGCTTCTTCTAAAAACTTTTCAGTTTGGCAAAGATCCGAGGAATCTCTTTTATCCGTCACCTTGCAAGTTTTGATGGCCACATCAATCGGCTGCCCATCCTGCGATATTATCAATTACAATTTAAAGCACAAGAAAATCTTACACTTATGTAAAAGCTTAAAAAATTTGTCTTGAAATTTTATACCAATTGCACACTGCCTTTCTGCATGCAGAGCTTGCGCCGGCAGTAACACTTATAAAACATGTAAATTAAAACTCCTGCGATGACCGTTAGACACAGCCATTTTGACAATAAGTTATTTAAAACAAGTGTAGATAACATTCTGTAAAGTCTGAAAAAATAATCACAGCATTCGTAGCGCACACTTCACTAACTAAGTAAAATTTAAAATTACTGTATCTTGTCAATAAAATTAAAAATACGTTTTTGGTTAGTAAGTGCTGCACCCTGGAGGGCGAGCCAGCGACATTTTAACAGGTAAGCGAAATGCCAAGTAATATAGATTTGCATGGAAAGTTTTACGAGACATATTTTAACATTTTCTCTTCTTTCCCTGATTTACATTTGCCCAGTGACGTCATGGCGAATTCAGAACGGTATAATTGGGTGAGATTTCAAATGAAAATAAACAAAAGTTTCTTTCAACACGAGCAAGACATATGCACAAAATTCTTATAAAGTAATATAGTTTTTGAAGGCAATTTTTCTGAAACCTACTTCAGGTACCAATTTTTCTTGTCCCTTAAAACCAAGACTTTTACTCAAATTAAAGTACGACATTTTATGTTTTTTCAGAGAAGGTTATTAAGTGAAACCCTTGCTAATATAATATGACTATTCAGAAAAAGGCGAATTTTATCAAGTAGAACAGATTAAATTGCATCAAATAATCACATGGAAATGACTTCATTAGTAAAACCGAACTTGTGTCAGGATGTTATTTTTCGTTATTCAGTCACTTTTGTCGTTTTAGCCTGTCATCCAGCTGTGCATAACGAACAGATAAATGAAATTTTGACAAAATTACTTTAACAATTTTATTAACTGTAAGAGAGCTTTATGCAAAAAAGAATTTTTACATTAACCGGGAAGGCGTACATAAGGCACTCATAGTCAGTTTGCCGGACCTTGTTCTTCAAAAGAATCGGATAAAATGTGGACCGTTAAAAAGTCCCGCATACTACGGACACAGTCATGTCCACTCACTAATTTGTGGGCTGTCATTTTTTTTACATTCATTACACAGGTGTAACCACGCAGCGTGTATTGACATGTATGTAGTTTGCACGTCCTGGTGGCCTGTACTAGACACTTCTGGGATAATTAGGCAATTGATACATTACCATGGGTGTAATATATGGCGCCTCTACTGTATTAGCGATAGTATAATCGATAATTATGGAAAATCTGCAAATTTGGACTGACGTCTCCCTGCTTTTGTCAGGCAAACGAGATATGAGCGTATCTGAAATCTGCTATAAATGAGTTCGTCTTGCAGAAATTTCAAAAATGGGTAAAAAAATCAATACCTGGACTGGAAATAATCGAATTTCTCGTCGGGTTAACAACAATTATGCTAAAGCGATTATTTACATAAGAACGTATGAATAAAATCCTCCTATAAACTGTACCTTGCCAGTGTAGATTCCTTTATGTACATCCCCAAACTGTCCTTCACCAATAATGTCACCAAGTTCAATCTGACTTTGCTCAAGTTCATAATACTTGGTTTCAGAGTAGTCGTCTCCATTGTCCAAGATTTCAGCATAATCAGATTCAGCAACTGCAGAATAATTGAAATAATCAGATTCAGCAACTGCAGAATAATTGAAATAATCAGATTCAGCAACTGCAGAATAATTGAAATAATCAGGTTCAGCAACTGCAGAATAATTGAAATAATCAGATTCAGCAACTGCAGAATAATTGAAATAATCAGATTCAGGAACTGCAGAATAATTGAAATAATCAGATTCAGGAACTGCAAAATAGTTGAAATAATCAGATTCAGGAACTGCAGAATAGTTGAAATAATCAGATTCAGCAACTGCAGAATAATTGAAATAATCAGATTTAGCAACTGCAGCATAGTTGAAATAATCAGATTCAGGAACTGCAGAATAGTTGAAATAATCAGATTCAGTAACTGTAGAATAGCTGAAATAATCAGATTCAGCAACTGCAAAATAGTTTAAATAATCAGATTCAGAGACTGCAAAATAGTTTAAATTATCAGATTCATAGACTGCAAAATAGTTTAAATTATCAGATTCAGCAACTGCAGAATAGTTGAAATAATCAGATTCAGTGACTGCAGAATGGTTGAGATAATCAGATTCAGCAAATGCCAAATAGTTTAAATAATCTGATTCAGCAACTGCAAAATAGTTTAAATAATCAGATTCAGTAACTGCAGAATATTTCACAAACTACACCAAAATTCATTTAAGGAGTTAAAAAAGATAATACCTGTGATAATGGAGACGACCTTGTCGGGTGTGGGACTCTTTGAGCTTGACCTCGACTCAGACCTACCCCTCTCCTGCCTCATTTCTTGTGGAGCTTCAGTTTTGTCCTCGGAAGTTTCTGCAGTGTAAAGAAAGTAATGCTAATCATTTGCAGTAAAGAACTAAATTTTGCATTCAAAGAAGCACAATAATTTTCAATCTGAAAACTGTGAGGAAAGTGGCCAAGGAAAATTTAACCAAAAATAAAGGGGGTTTTTCATAGTACCATTTGATATAATAGAAATAACTATTACTTACATTTCATTCTCATCAATACCCGAAATAAAACAGAATCTTCTTGTTTTCAACTGAACCATTTATTTTGAGCAGTAATACATTGAAGATTAGTTCTTTCTTATACCTTAGATTTTGTGACACCTTTGTGATTGAGTTTACTGCTCTCAAAACATGTAATTTTACTTGCCCACCATTATCATCCATCTTATTGCAATAATTATTCATATCGATTAACATGCATTAGAATTTTATAATAGGCCTATAAAAATATAATAATATTACTTTTTTAATGATGAATTAATGCTGACCTGTTTTACGTGGAGCCAAGCCACCAAAAAAACTAAATTCTGTAAATGAACAATGTATAAGGGCAGTGTTTTTTAGGACTCTTATCGTACACTGCCTTGACACATGTACTTCTATCAAAAATAGTTTCACTAATGGCTAATTTGTATTCTAATGCATGTGTGAAATAAATACGTCTTATACCTTATATCTCTTATATCTTATAAAGGGGATATAACTCAATGGTGGCAAGTTGGCTTCCCACGCCATCTGGGTTCAACTCCCGACTGAGTAATACCAAAAACTTAAAGAATGGTATCGCTGGTTCTTTGACCAAGCACGCGGGTTTGTTGAAGTAACATGAGTATAATAATAATTGATACTGGAAATAAATACTGAGTTATTTTACGTATTATCCTTGGACTATGTCCTAAATGAAATTATTATTATTAAATGCACAGGTCAAAACATAAAGAAACCTTTTACATATTTTTCAAGCGAAATTAATAAATAATAAATAAATAAATAAAAAATAAAATAGTGGTAGCAAATCAAAACCAGAAGCAAAAAAACTTTAAACGAAATTTGATTTTCAACAGCCTTAGATGAAAATAAAAATGTTCAGAAAAAAATTAAATTTACTGAGTAGACAAAACAGAAAATGCAAAATATTTGCTCAAGAAACCAGATTTTATTAAAATGTCAAAAACTCACTGAAATACAGTGAGTTCACAGTGATTTTTGGCATTTTAACAGTTTTACATGAAACACGGACTTACATTCCACTGTTCTGTATAATAATGTTAAACATTAGGGACTAAAAACACTCAAAACTTTTTCAAAACACTAAACTTTTTTCTAAAATATAAAAGAAGTGTAAGAATTCAGTTATGAAATACACATTAGTAATTCATTTTCATAAGTTTCTTTTCAAAATTACCCGAATTACAAGCAAAATAAATGTTAAAAAACTATTAATTGAAAATACATGCTGCGGAACTAACACTATTAGTAAGAATATCTAATACTAGCATTAGACCACTAACCTTTTACCACTGCTGATAGCACAGGCTTTGTTAAGGTTAATACTATTCAAAAAGAAAAGAAAGCTATTAGAAGATCTCCGCATGTGAAATATGTTATCAAATAAGCAATAGAGATCCTAGGATATCCTGCATGCAAACATGTCGAAAAACAGATCAATTAACTGTTTAATTTTAAGCGATAAATCATTTGACGTGAATAATTCCACGAAAAAAGCTTAGAATTAGCTTTTAATAAGGAGAGAAATTCCTTTAGCAAATGAACATGTAATTAGGTTCTTGTAAGCAAGTGTATGTAAAAACGGAGCTACTTTGCTCACAAAAACCATCTCATTTGGATACAAAAGTTGAGCAATTAGAAAAAAGCAAGTTTTTGTAAGCAAGTGTATGTAAAAATGGAGCTACTTTGTACCAAAAACCATCTCATTATGATACAAAAGTTGAGCAATTAGAAAAAAGCAAGTTTTTGTAAGCAAGTGTACGTAAAAACGGAGCTACTTTGTACCAAAAACCATCTCATTTGGATACAAAAGTTGCGCAATTAGAAAGAAGCAAGTTCTAAGGAGAATACAGGAGATAATTGTTTATTAACAATTTTATCAATTTGCTGCAAAGAGTACCCAGTCTTATCTGTACACCTTGGACTGGACATTTGAAATGTTCAAAACACTTAACTCAAGTAAATTCTGTACAACGTACAAACTGTCTTTTACAAAGACTGTCTTGAAGGTGTCAATCAATATGCCTTCCATTAATTTCAGGAACGGAAGGTACGGGTTTTGAAGAAACATCAAAGCGACAAGTTCAATTTTTGCATTATCAGACATTAGTAAATCAAAGTCTAGTTAATAATATGCTTTCGTAAAGAAATGATGCATCAAATAATTAAAAAGCAGATATGGTCACGGCAAGTTGTACGGTGATGGCAAGTAAAACATAAAAAATGTTTCTTAATAAATGGATTAGACAGACTAACATGTCAGAAACTCTATTCTGCTATCTAGTAAGTGAAAATAACAATAATTGCATACTTATGAGATTGAGAGACAGCTAAACCTCTAATCGGTTACAGATTCCCGCATAACAAAATTAAAGATAGCAAGCCCTCCTATAAAAAGCTAGAGCATCAGCATCAGAAAACCACATGAAATTATGATTTTGACACTGAATTGATAACCTACCGTATATACTTATGTACAAGTCGAATTTTTGGGAGGCGATTTTTAGGTGAAATTTTTGGGGTCGACTTTAAACTTACGATATGTTTTTGGAAGATTTTGCTAAAGAGTCGTCTACAATACGAATATGTGAAGAAATAATCCATCATTATACGCTGGACTAAATGAGCACTCATACTGTGATACTTCACATCAGAGAATGTTCGCATCTTGACATTACTTCACAAAATTAACAAATATTACCGTAATTTACTTTAATGTATGTGAAATTATGTTAAAATTTATATATTACCGGTAAATAAACTAGCGACGGAGCACTCGATCAGAATATGGAAATCGCCAATATTGTGCAGGTGCTACACTGGCCTTGTATATGCGCATTCTATTGAGCAAAATATCGATTACCAGCATACACGCGTGTATAAAACACAACTACGCAGGGGTATTAATTTTAGTAAATTAATTTTTTCCTTCAAATGGGAAGGTGATGAACAACAAGATTAAATTGCATCAATGTAAAATTGGCCATTGTTGACATCATTTACTCTGGAACATCTTAATATTTTATGGTCGACATGTATACAGATAATATATAAAATTTTTGGTCTTAAAATGCACATCGACTTGTACACACGTATATACGGTAATAGATGTCAAATGAGCGACAAAATCAAAGCTTAGTA
>JAQGDQ010000369.1:0-185000 GCA_030141605.1 Tubiluchus corallicola | reverse complement strand
AGCCTACTTGAACAAGTAATCACAAATTGTTAAGATACCAAAATGCTTAACATACTTGAACAAGTAATCACTAATTGTTAACCAAAAACAATGTGAAATGACAAGCGAATAGCAGACTACGCTTTTGAAAGATCGGAGATAAAGCACTTTACAAGAGAGAATTACATCCGAATCGCTATACATAGTTCATAAATCTTTACTTAAGTAAATTTTTACTTTAGTATGCATGTTTGCCATGCTTTCAGTAAACATACACTCTCATTTTTAACATCTACATGAGTATAACAGGTAGCAAAGTCACGTGTTAAATCAATCACTAACAGATTATATAAAATGTTGAGTTTTCATGACCAGTTGTATATTAGAACGTTTACTAAAAGTGTGCTTGCATAGCAGAATTGTCCATAAGTCAGTAATTAAGCTTTTCAAGTTATATACATGTTATTTCTAAGCTGAGATAATCCATGTTGAAGTTGAGGTGCAGGCTATGCACTGAAAAACATAATCTTGAGAAAATCGCTGTTAAAGTCAGCCATTGTTTTTAATCGCGTCTATACAAAACACTTAGTAACCGTACGAAAGTGTGGTTGCTGTGGACTTTGTAAGAGCACATTGAAGTTATATTTAAATCCAGTAGATGGCTCTTACTGACAAAGATCTGGGCTAGGCAGCAGGAAAACTCAAAGCAAAATGATTACTTCCACGAGCTATAGTCGGAGTTTTAAAAAAAGTTTTTTACAATTGCAGTGCCAGTTTTTAGCCAGAGAAGTGGGTACAGGGTTATAAAATTTGAGTTTTCTTGATAATATGATACTAGAATATAAAAGTCCAATATATTTAGCATTGGTTTTTACAAAAAACAAAAAATTGACATTTGACGAAATTTTTGGTGCATTCTACTTTGAAGCATCATAACATAGTTTTAACTATGCTGACTTACAGACGGTTTTGGTTTGCGAGTACACAAATATTTATAATAAAATAAGCTTAGACTTGATACTAACACCTACCTTCATACCACTAATTACAGAATGAGGAAAAAATTTGTCCAGGCCAATCTCTTTCTCCAAATATTCAAAATTTGCTTTTTTATCCAGGGCTATGTGAGGCATGTCTCTGAAGAACCGTCTAAAACATTAGAAGTTAGGCATTCATTAGAAACAAAACATTGGAGCATCATATCAGGTAAATTATGTTAATAAGAACCTTGAAAGCACTTACATATTCCATAATTCTTTACTTATACAACGAATAACACAAGCTTATTAAAGAAATCAGGATGATTTTTTAGATGTCTGTCTTCACTTATACAACGAATATCAAAAACTTATTAAGGAACACAAGCTTATTAAGGAACACAAGCTTATTAAGGAAAACAGGATGATTTTTTAGATCGCTGTCTTTACTTATACAACGAATATCACAAACCTATTAAGGAAGACAGGATGAATTTTAGATCGCTGTCTTTACTTATACAACGAATATCAAAAACTTATTAAGGAAAACAGGATGATTTTTTAGATCGCTGTCTTTACTTATACAACGAATAACACAAGCTTATTAAGGAAGACAGGATGATTTTTTAGATCTCTGTCTTTACTTATACCACAAATAACACAAGCTTATGAAGGAACAAGCTTATTAAGGAAAACAGGATGATTTTTTAGATCGCTGTCTTTACTTATACAACGAGTAACACAAACTTATTAAGGAAAACAGGATGATTTTTTAGATGTCTGTCTTTACTTATACAACGAATATCAAAAACTTATTACGGAACACAAGCTTATTAAGGAAAACAGGATGATTTTTTAGATCGCTGTCTTTACTTATACAACAAATAACACAAACTTATTAAAGAACTTATTAAGGAAAACAGGATGATTTTTTAGATCGCTGTCTTTACTTATACAACGAATATCAAAAACTTATTAAGGAACACAAGCTTATTAAGGAAAACAGGATGATTGTTAGATTGTTCATCATTTCTGACCTAGTTCGATCTAAGATGTACGTTTTATTAATAATCGCAAAAATGCTTGTACATACAATAATTTTATTATTGAAACATAATATAGTAAACTTTTTAAATATTAAACGCACCTTATCTCAAGACTGCCTAATCGTAAGGCCACTTCGGGATCTACATTTTCAGCAAGGTTACTCATGTAATCACTCCTGACCTGTTAACAGCAAAAAACAAATAGTGAACTGAATATTGTAGCAAATTGAATTGAATTGAATTAAAATTGACTTCTCCCATTGGATTACAAAATATACAATAACCACATCTAATCTACAGTAAAGTCACAATGCTATATACAGAAAATAGGGCCTATTAGAACAAGAGGAAAGGAGAACAGATAGAGAGTCGACCAAGAGGTCATCTATCTATTTAATATAAATGAAATACTAAATAAACAAATTATCTGTTTGAGCAAAAAAAAGCATATAACATTGGAAAAAAGTTTGGATTTGTAACTTAAAATAATAAGAATTAAAATTCAAAATAGTTTACGTCATAGTTATAATTTCTACCTGCCAACAATTCTATTGCTCCTTTCTGCACTATGATAATGAAACATATTTTACAATACTGTCAAAAATTCATATGAGTAAGTAATTTCTGCAAAGTATTACACAAATACTTTGATACAAAACTGGAAATTCACTTGTGAAAATTAAGCAGCAGTGTAAAATTATTGCAAGTAGCTCACAATAGATTTATGTAATAATTTGCATTAAAAATACTGTGTTACGCCATTAGTATAACTCAACTAAAATCACAGCAGACCTAAGAAGTGGACTTACAAGTCGCGGACTGTTGCAAGTGTAAAAGAGTCACGATTTCAAACACGTTGAAGCCGCATTCATGGGTAGTTTGGACCTTGACTGGCATACGTGATCTTAAAGTTTCGCCTAACCTATTTTTAGATATTATGAATATCGTACGTTATAAAAGCTTTCTGCCAAACGAAGTCATTGGTAATGTCTAGATACTGTGTCTTAGAGAACACAGAACATTATATCCATTACATGGCTTACTTATAGACTAGTTTCCATAAATGTTTATGCTAATTATTATTGTTTGTTTGTTGCACTGTTATAAATGTTGTTTGTGTATATAAATATTGTAAAATATATGTGTGTATTGCAATTAACTGTTTATCTTTTTATAGCAATTTAAAACACAAGTAAGTACGGTGTTCTGCATGTAAATATGTTTCTCTTTTTACTCGCGCTTTTTGGTTTTGGTAACTAAAGAAACGGTAATTTAGGAACTTCGGACCGCCAGCGTTTCTCCCCTTTTAAACTATCAAATTATCCTTCAAATTTCCGCCCTTTCTTTACATTATGGTAAGCCACTTAAGTATTAAGTGATTTGTTACAAATATAAATAGTAAAAGAGATTATTAATATTAGAAATGAAAAATTTAGGGAAAATCTAAGTAACAAACTATAAACAGGACAATGAACAAGAAAAAAAGATTTTAACTGAATTGTAATCAACAAACACAATAGATGAACATCACGTAGCAACAATTCCATGTGCTTCCTAACTAAACATGGAGAAAAATGAAACGAATCACAATCAAGTTATGATCTTCACTATAAACAGAAGTAGCAGGTAGAAACATAATCACAATTGTATTATATAATATTATGCAATTAATTTTCTCCATAGAAAGTAATTTTCAAACAGCCACCATTTTCAGCTGTTAATAAATCATGAAAGAGAATACCATGAACATTTGAAATGATAATATCCATGTCTACTGTACAGATATGTACCAGTTACCGATTAAACCTAGGCAGCTAAACAGGAAGTTGATAGTTTACAACACAATAACGTACAGCAGAACTTCCTTTTCAAGTCATGGGGATCTATGAATTGAGCAATTTAATATAAACATGGGAATACCCAAATTTTTGAGACCTTACTTTGGCATCTGGTACAGAATGTGTTAAAGATGTAAAGGAAAAAGTTGAAATTAATGATAGGACAGTTTTAATTGCAACAAACAAGTTTTGGTAATAATTATTATAAAAAAATGAAGATAATCATCTGATTTTATAAGGTTTTGTAACGACTTATAATTAATTTTGTGATATGTAAGTAAGATACACATAATTTTATATTTATGTACATTTTTCTATGTGTAAAAACAAAACAATTAAAAATATAAGAACAGACAATGAAGGTAATATAAAGAATGTTTGAAAGACCCGCTTTACCTGGTCGTAAAAGTAGTAAAATGTGACTCTGTCTTTTTCGTACAACTCAGCCAGGCTTTTAGGCAAATATCGAACTCGGAGTTGATATCTGGTAAGTAAAAATGACAGTTGTAAATGAATCAGGATCAGTTGCACTATAATGTAGGTGTCGCTTAATAGACTCACTTTGGGACGGAAGTGTTTTGACCCAATTAACCGACTGATTCAATTAGCTGAAGGGTTTAGTATACTATTACTACAGAAGTACGAGTCATCGCTCATCACCTTAGTATGCATTGCAAAGGCTTTAAAAGAATTTTAGAAATGAATTTATGTCAGAAATACCCATGTGCAATTATTTAAGAAGCATAATTTATATAAGTGAATTTACATAATTTATATAAGAATAAAAAAAGAAAAAATTGCAAAAATCTGATTTTTGTCAATAAAAATTAGAAAAATTCATGCAAGGTCGGTTGCTTCATTTCTTCATGAAGAAGTTGGTTTATGAAATTCTCATAGTGATAAAATCTTTGAAAATCTGTTGCTGTATGCTGCATATATTCATTCAAAGCACCTGGTCACCTACAGCTTGAGCTGTAGTGGTGATGACCTTGTTTCCCCTGTGAAAGGCAGCAGGAACTTCAAAAGCAAATCGCTGGTCAAGTGATTTTAATGTTTAGCTTCCAGAAACAACAGGGTTGATTGCAGTGGATAAGCGGGTGACAGATTCAAAGCAAAACCGCTACACTAACATATTAGCGCATATGATATATGTGCTGTACCTGCTTACAAACAAAGCTGTATCTAACATGACTGTTCTATGTATATTATAGTGCACAAAATCAATGTAAAGATGACATAAAAGCAGGAAAACTCTTTGGGTACACACAATTATCTTATTTTAAGTACGTGAAGTAAAATATTGAGTCAATTACAAACAGTTTTTATATACAATTAAATAGGAGATGACCATACCAGGTGTTTTTGAGTCAATTAAGCAACTGATTCTATTAACCGTGAGTCTAATAAACGACACCTACAATACTTATGTTGTCTGCATTACTGCACAAAAATAGGTTAATTTCTATTAAAGTCGACAAGTGATTGTAAAACCAACAACCAACCTCCACTTTGCTTCATCATCCTTCATGTACTTCTTCACTTGACCCATGGTCAAGTCTGGATGTAGAGAACGTATCTCTTTAGTTTCGCTATGACACAGTCTTAAGCCATAAGATGTCCTAAACGCACGCTTACCAGCTGCTAAACGCTCAGTCATTAAATGCGTAACACCCTAAAACATCGAGCAAATTAAAAAATTGTAAACAGATAAAGGAAAACCAGACAATTGATTAGACTCAATCTCATTTTAATTTACTGTCTAAAATATACATTTTCTTGCCATAAAAGTTTCTAATATTTGAATAATTATCTTGGAAATTTAATTAATGGCAACTGAATGTAGCTACTGCTTATGTCACAAACCAACCACAGTTGTGCAATGGCAGGCATCTTCCCTGCTTGTCATGCACGTTTGCGTAAGCAAAGATTGCTATAAGACACTGACGTGATGTCACGAAAAGTGCTCTACGTCACACTGACGTCACAGACGAACACTGCAGTTCATGATCATGCTCATCACGGTACCACGCCTATTTGTCGCCATTGCCAGTCTTAGTGGATTTGCTAAGCTGCGGGTAATTTTGTAAGTTTAACAAAATTTAGCTATCCGAAGTAATTATTACTTAATCTAAGCTTCGATTTAAAAAGGTTGTTGTAGTTTTCAATACTTTAGAGTATGCTTTATTTTGAACTGATGTCTACACAATCGCCTAGTTTTCTTTTAACTTTAATTTTTCAAATGTTGCACTTACATGATAACTGTACATATGTAACTAGCTACATTTCAGACATAGCTCGCACAAAAACACAAAATTTTAAGAGTTTAGCATTTTAAAAACACAATTACAGATGGAGAAATAACTGAGTGGTTGAGCCTGGTTAGTAAAGAGATGGGTGGCTGTCATGTCAGCCAATAAGTATCTGAAGGGTGATCTTATTTGCCGTGCATCATCTGGTTAATTCCCTTGTTGAGAAATTGAATGACAATAACAGACTACCATTAAAACACATAGATATACGAGTTCAATATCTTATCTACAGATAAGACTCAATGTGCATGTAATGCATGATGCATGATCCATATTGACTGTTTCCGTATGTCAGTGAACACTACGCATATTAATAAAACTCACGGCATTCTCTGCGCCATTAAAAATTGTTGTTCGTTAAAAATTCCCTTTTTAATTTTAACCTGAACGAAAGTATAATAATTTTTGGAAAGCCACGTCTCTGTCGAAATTGAATTATTGTCACATTTCTGCATGTTTCGACTGAATTGTAACTGTTCAGAAAGAACAATGTGGAAAGCAAGATGACCAGTTGAAGAAAGAACATCAGCTACATTCCGGACAACACAACGATATACGCTTCTTCCACATCTCAAAAAGACAAAAGAAATTTTATTGAGTGTAGGTCACAAAGTAACCAAAACTTACCTTATCGGCACAAAACATTTAAGAAGAATATCATGAGTACATTTCAAAGTTAGGTAATCCAGTAACTAGTTTAGTTACAAAAATTGTCACCGGAAACTAACAAACACACTAAATCGCCTCTAGGGTAACTATGTACAGCATTTTGTCTGCGAAGCTGTGCCTGTGTCTGTTCTGTTGCAACGTGTGTATTCAAATGATAGCAACTGTCTTAGAGTGAACATGCATATTCTTGATAATTAGATAAGTAGTGGTTATTTAGTGACCAGTGATCAGTAACGGCAGTTCTATTTCAAAAAATTTTTTAATTATATTGGCTGAGAGAAGATTCAATTTTACAGTCTAATGATGCCCACGTATGTGTTTTTATACTGAATGTAGCTACTAAGGCTGTAACGATACACCTAAATCCTGATACAATACATATCGTGATACTACCTCACGATATGATATGTATCGCGATATACATTCAGTTAATGTTTGCTGGCTTTAATAAAAAAAACTACATTAAGTTGTTGCCTAATCTAATATATATATATATATACATATATATGTATATATATTAGACTTACGAAACTATTTTAAGATTGCTAAGTGCTAAAATAATTCAGCAAACTGTTTGATTTCTGTTTATACTCTTGTATTGTTTGCATTGTAAGCCACGATAAACGCAAAGCATTTCAATGCTTTTGATTTAAAATATGCTGGTGTATTTTATAATCCACATTTGCTGCAAGCCATTTCAGAAATTTACAAGCAAAAATGTAATTTGCTACTACATGTATTATTACAAACACATTGTGCTTTCAACTGCTTCACTTTGGCTGGCTCCTAACAGCAGGTGCCTGTGTCAAGATCAAGTCTGATCCTCTGCTAACGCTATGCTCGCTGCTCTGATTATGACCCTAAGTTAAACTCTGTGTTATTTTAACTCTGTGGAATTAAACTACAGTACATTCTACAGCTGTAGCTTGAATTATTTCTCACAGTTTTTATCAGCGGACAGCCAAGCTTGTGCTACAATATCAGTGATTCAAATTATTGAGATACTGGTGCATGTCGACGATGCGTGTATCGTCACAAAAGGCATCACGATGCATCGATGTATCGTTACAGGCCTAGTAGAGCTCTACATATACTAATCTCATGACTTGAAGAAGTGGTTGTACAAATCTGTCGTTAAGTATATTTAAACTGCAAAATTTTAACAGGAAGCATTTTTTTCTCTCACGAAAAGTTCACAGAGAACTATGTTACAAAATTTAAAAGCTAGGTGTAATGTTTAGCATATAAAAAACTGAATACCGCAACGTCAGCATTTTCTCCATACTGTACAAGATTACAGCAGCCATTTGGTAAGAAAACCTTCAATCTGCACTGACCAGAGTCGATTTTTCCATTACTGGATGAAGCCATTTTTAACGTCACGAAAGCATGGAGTTCGGCAATAACCGATACTGTAGATGGTAAAGAAAGACATTTTAATAAATATAAGAAAAAGGCAAAACTCATTAATATTTAAACACAAAACAAGTCCTGCATACAAAGGGCATTTTGTTTAGTTTATTTAATTACCTAGAGTTTATTAATAGTTACCTATTAATTAGAATGATTTTACAATCTCTTCAAAAAAATTCAAAGAGGATTATTCAGCTGTAAACACCTCTTCACGTTAAGTTGATTAGTTAGTGAAACACAAGGCTTCACAGATAGAACGTACAGGCTTTACAGATAGACATTAGAACCAATTTACAGTGCAAGAATCATCACATATGTTTCATGCTTTAAGATATAAGCAGCTTATCTATTTTGCATTTTACCAAAATTAACGTCGGTTTATACTCCTAATTGCGCTTTTGTTTGTTTTCAAATCTTCATTCTTCAACAATATTGAGTGTTGATTACCTACTCAAAGTAAATCCTGCACTTTTTGCTCAAGTTTGTTTAAACTCACTGGGATGTTAATGTGAATTAGTAGTCGTCGTACCGGACGGTAACTATCACTACTGCACTAGTCAACCCCTGGAAAATTTAATGACGTCAGACGATGTTTTTAGAAAAATAAAAAATAACGAACTGTCACAGTAATGCCTTTTTTCGTAAATAGTTATTCACCATTGTACATCGTAACTTATTAATATTCAAGAAAAATTTAACGAACTTAATTTTACGCAGATTTTCGTGGTGTAAATGAAACGGCAGTACGAAAGATCTTCGTGATCTTAAAACCCTACAATACGTATTCAGCGCTTTCTCTGCGACTAAAACTGTTCTTTTCAATGCCGACCATGAATACAGTGGTGGTGAAAAGTTACAAGCTACTAGCATAGCAGTGCCTAGCCTTTTGCTGATTACCTACTGTGTTTACTTGTCTTGAGGACGGATTTCTTTTATCTTAGGAATTCTGCTTGCCTAAAGCTTACGCAAGCTCTGTAATGGCTATCGGTGCATGATCTGATTAAGAATAAAATACATTGATATAATTAAATAGCGCACCTATGAATCACAAATAACTTGAATAAGCTCAAAAATTTGTTAATTTGTAGTACACGCTTCTATATGGAATACAGGAAATTCAAGGACTCTTGCTTGCTACTATAGTTCAGAATTAAATTTTGCTGCTTACTTTCTACGGCTATAAGATTAAATCTGAGTAAACTAGGGCACGCACTTATTTCCATCGTCTCCATTATACTCATCATTATCATTCTATAATTTGGCACACTTCAGTGCTCAATAGCAAAGCATAAACAAAATACAGCAAAATAATTATAATACTTCATCAAATATAATATTTTAATATGAAAAAGTCACAGTGACCCATCAGAGATAGCTGGGAATCTTAACCAATCAAATTCCGCGTACACAAAAAAGCTCTACTGTACTAGATGAAATTGCCAGTTAAAAAAATTTCCTGACCCACCTATCCATTTACTGAGAAGGCTTCGCGTTGCCTAACTTACTTCCCCATCCCCTCAGCTATTGTTACAAAAATTGTTCACCTGCATTAAATTTTTGTGTTATCATTATTATTGCGAATATATTTAACTTTACTACTTTTTCCGAAATGATAATTCTTTCATTGTCACAAGCCTTCTGGGACGTTAGGCTTATTTCAATGTTCAGAAAATAAGCCTGGAAAAAACTTATAATTTAAAATTATTTAATATATTTAAAAAAATTATGATAAACTGTTTTTAACGTTTAGTCCGTTGACAATTAACAGATGATAATAGCTTGTGTTATCTAATTAACTCTAACCAAACAACTCTTGTAAAAATTAAAAAAGGAAGGAGTTCACAATTCCCCACACAATTTAAATACCTTATCCCTAATCCTCACCCTAACCCCAACCCAAGCCTCACTGTAACTCTAACCTTAACCTTAACCCAAACCTAATCCTAATCCGTTTCACGAACTAAATTATTGTGTGTGGGGAATTGTAAGCTCTAACCAAAAGAAGGCAACGCGCAAAAGGACTCGAACCCGGGTTCATCGTATTCCAGGCACTCATACCGCAGAGAAGCGTTGAATATGAAAACCTATTATAATAACTCAATGTAACTATAACCTACATAACCTAAAATTATTGGATACAATCCCTAGTTTTAGCTGTCGTTATTTTGCTTCATTTCACTGAGTGGCCTAGTGTAAGTAAGGAACTATGAAGGTAATTGTTAGTCTCATGAGCGTAATTGGTTAACAAGATTGGGTAGGAGAAAGGCGTAAATGCGTTATTGCTCTCTTGCTGGTAATGTCTGATTGTGATGAGCGTGCAGGCTTGTCATACAGCATGAACACTCACTCGAGCTTCATCAATCGATTCAGCCACTCTCTCTGAGCCGGGCAAGCATCGATGAAGCCCAGTTCGCTCTCGGTATGGTGTGTATTTTATCGTAATTTTCTCAGTTTTTGTTTTTAATTTGCAATAAATGCAGACAGCGAAGTTGGCTCAGAATCCATGCAGAAGACGGCTAGATTATATGGATCCATTGTTGAATGGTCCGACGAGGAAGTTGCATAGTAGTTTAACAATCACGCGCTGGCGGTGCTTGGCTTCTTTTCTTTACGAACTTATGGTTTCATAATTATATTACGTAATAAAGCATCGTGTGTAGTGCGCGAGTCTATAAAGTTACGTTGCTCTGCTGTACATTTCACTCGAGGTTTATTGTCGCTACATTTTTATTTGAAAATCATTTCTACATTGGAGATGAGTGAATAATTGGTTGAAACATACAGAAATCTGTTATCTCATTCAATAATTAGTGGACGATCTAGCCCGAGCGCGTAGTTAAAAATCGTAACAATAGACAACGTTGTTTCCTAGGCGATAGCGTGGACCATTTTGCGTACGTAAGTCATTCTGCTGCGTACTGTCAGCCCTATTATGGGCCGACTGGTCCGTGCTTAAAAGTTTCCCCATTTTAGTTGTCTAACCGCTAGGAACGAAAAATTAAAAAGGTAGAATCAGTAATTCAAATGTTTTAACGTTTCAGTGCGCGTCATAAGTTGCACAATGGGGAAAAGTATCCTCGGGGGAACTCTGCTAAATAGTGAAGACTTACCCAAGTTGTTCAGGGAGCCACACGTCGACACAGGATACAGACTTCCAAACCAGCCTTGGAAATATTACATTAACAGCGTGACACAGGTATGAACTGAATTACTCTGCGTAATGTTAATTAAGTAGTCGAAATTAAGCGGCTATAAAAATGAAGAAAGGAAGCGAATTTTGGGGCAACAGACGTGTTCATGTAACTATTGTAAAAGATTTTACTGTATATGACTAAGTTAAATTTATTAATTAGCTTATTGAGGGAGCAGTGAGAGAGAGAGGAGAGAGAGAGAGAGAGAGGGAGGGAGGGAGGGAGGTAGGGAGGGAGGGAGAGAGGGAGGGAGGGAGGGAGAGAGAGAGAGAGAGAGAGAGAGAGAGAGAGAGAGAGAGAGAGAGAGAGAGAGAGAGAGAGAGAGAGAGAGAAATGTAGTTACACGTTTGTTTGCTTCTTAAATAGTTATACGCACTAGATCGTCTTTTAAATTAAATATGAAGTTCAATCTAGAATCTAGACATTTAGCTATCTGAGAAATGTCTAATAATTAGTGTCTAAATTAACGTGTTAAAAACTTGGAATTTGAAAAGCCCCTAGTTCAAATCTGCGTTGCACGATTTTTGGATTGGAGTTTTTGCATTTACTTTTATGTTATATTGGGCTTTAGAAAATGGTGATCATTTGTTCATTGCACTCTGTAATAGACCAATTCAACTTTTAGTACTCTTGCGTTTTATTAACATGAAAATAACAACCAGCAAACATGGTTTTTTTCGGACACTAACATTTGCAACGTTTCCACCATTTATGGTCGTGTTGACGCCACAATCCTCCTAAATGAAAACACAGAGGAAAAATGACAAAAAATCAACGTTGTGAGAAGCAATCATGACAAACACTTAATTATTGTAAACTTACAGATCGTGTGACACAAAGTAATTGATTATCAGACTAATGCCTGTGAGCGTTTTATTATTTATAAGCGCTGTTTAACTACCTAGATATGACGTCAGCACCTCAAGTGTGTAATATGAAGCCATATGGCGGTATTCCAAGACCCATATATTACATAATTACAGTTTTCTCTGCAACAAGCTTAAAGCACAAGAAAACCCTCAACTTACACAAAGCTTAAAAAATTCGTCTTGAAAGTTTATTCCACATACTTTCTGCTTTTTTGCATGCATGACTTCAATCGGTTGTTACGTTGTATAAAACATGTAAATTTAAACTCCCTCGATGGCCGTTAGACGCTGCCATTTTGACGACAGGTCATTTGAAACCTGTTTAGATAACATTGTGTAAAGTTTGAAAAAAAATAATCAGAGCATTCGTAGCACACACGTCACTAACTAAGTAAAATTTGAAATTACTATATCTTGTCAATAAGATTGAAAATACGTTTTTGGTTAGTGACTGGTGCACCCTGGTGAGTCAATGACTTTTTACCAATTGCTGAAAGAAGTTTAAATAATTGATAATTTTCTTTTCTAGTTGCACCAGTCTTTCAGCGGGTAAGCAAAATGCGAAGTAATATAATTTTGCACGGAAAGGTTTTGGGACATAGTTTAACATTGCATTTTCTTCCCCTGATTTACGTTGTGCGTATATGACGTCGTGTAATAACGCGGTCGGTACAGTATCGCGGGAAGTTTAAAATGAAAACAAACAAAATTCCTTTCAACACGAGTACGATATACGCATAAAATTGCTATAAAGTAACGTAATTTTTAAGGCGATTTTTCTGAAACCTACTTCAGGTGCCCCTTTCTTTAAATTTCTCTGCTGGCGGCCTGAATTATTAAGAAATAAACTTCAATACGACACCTTCAACGTGCCAATTACTCACTTTCATTAACCAAGCGCATTAGTACGGCTAAGTAAACGCATTACAACTATCCGAGATCACTCCGCGTAACTAATTAATGACGTAACTACAATCTTAAAATGTTAAAAAGACGAAATTGATTTTCATCTTGTTCTAGCCGCCTCAAAGCTACGCGTGCATTGCGGTAACTTTGATCCACGCTGAAACGCGAGCCTGAAGCAAGTTTACAGTTTTGCCGCGCTCATATTTTTCACCTATAACGCAATTTACGTCGCATGCAACCTCAGTGGAAATTTTGTTGCAAAATTATTTGCCATTTCCTAGAACGTGGTTACGTTATTCATTTATTTCAGTCGCTATGAATGCACTGCGATAACAATACACGTTGTAAAGTATAGGGACAGCACTAAGTTTTAGTTTTACCCGGACTGCTTCGCATCCAGAATTTATTTATCAGACACGCTAGCAAAGAAATTTGAAGGTTGAAAAGAAAAACATTGAAGAGAAACGAAAAGAAAAAAGTTGAAGGTTAAAGAAAAGAAGAAAGGGAAAGAAAAAAAAGGAGAGAAAAGAAAAATGAGAACCACTTTGTATTTTGTAAGTGCCAACAGTTTTGATGATGATAATGAAATAAACACACAATTATTGCAGCCTGATACTGAACTTGACCGAAAAAAATGTGAAAATATCAGCCTGAGTTTTATATATGGTTTTATATATAACCATATTTTTATTATTGTCAAACGGACAGACAAATAAACCTTTGGCGTGAGCTTAGATTTGAACCAGGGATTGTTGTATTACGAATCTAACGCCATGACCACTAAACTACTCAACTGAAAGTCGATTATTAAGGCAAGTCTAATTTCATTGCAATTATTTCAATAAAATTAAATATATAGTGAAGGTCATATGCAACGTTACAATTAATGGTAAGTGCTCGTAGCAATAACAAAGCAGGAAATGGGACAGTGGGTCATGGGTCGGGACAGTTTTCCAGTGGATCATGTGGGTGTGATCCTAGCCGTAATCCTAACCCTAACCATAACCTAGGGTTGCCAGATTAGAAAATTAGAAATACGAGACACTTAAAATCTCTCTCTATATATAAATTTATACATACCACACACCCAGACAATATATTATATAACACTAGAGACATAACTTAAAAACTAAAAGCAAGGTTGTTAATGTGTTATGATTTGAAATCATTTGAAAATTATTTAATACAAGTTAAAGAAAATTTGTAAAAGTGAAATCATTTGAAAATATTTATTTAGTACCGAGAAGTATTATAATTATTTAATACAGGCAATGCAGATAACTAAAAGAAATTCTAAGAAAGTGAAATCATTGCAAAATTCTTACAATGTAAAAATGTAAAGAAAAATAATTTTTGAAAAAGCAATACAGTAAATAAGCTAAAAATTTATTTGGGATGGAGTTCAAAACGGTAACCATAGGAACTGAACAAGTTGTAAACAAGCAGCAAACACGTCTGTTTTGTAAAAACATCTAGCAACACTAGTGTCCCTCGTTACATTTGGGTTATTTTCATCAAGAGAATCTGAGAAAGAAAAGTACAATTACGTATAAAGACAAAACTAAGAACCGTAAGATGGTAGTAAAAATATATTTTTATTACAAAATTTGAAAATGAATTAAATACGGGACATAGGGGACAAATTTATCAAATATGGCACATGTCCCGTATATGAAGGACGTCTGCAAACCCTACCCTAACCCTGTCCCTAATCCGCTTCACGAACTAATTTCTTGTGCGTGTGGAAATGTAAAGTTTAGCCGATTATGGAATCTCCAAATCAAAGAATGACCTAAACACGACACGAGTACACTGCTTACAGATTTCGTTGCTTTGATGCTAAAGCTTTAGGTGCTTACTGCAAGGTAGAGTTGAGATAGTACGAACCCACTCTGTCAGGGTGTTGGTTCTGTGGGTGACGAATCATTAAAAACTGCTCTAGAATGTTTCGGGACCTTCGTTCATTCGCCACTCGACACTGTGAGTGACCAGCGTCTTGCGCCAATTTCACAGTGATGACGCACGAAATTGTCGTCAGGAATTTTTAAAAAAACTTTCGTCGACAGAAACCGCGCGTCCAGATGACTTCAACATTCAGTCCTTTCCAGCTTGCCATTTAGATAAATTCTAATTAATGGATTTATCAATGGAAGATCTGCTCATTATGAAAGTGCCCACTAACCACTTCACGTTTTGTGAGTATATAATTATGTGTAGGTCTATGTTATTTATTTACTTTCACGAATGTAAGCATCGCTGTTGCATCAATAAAACAAAAAATCGTGTACATGATAAAAGATGGATTAAAAGCTTATAATTGCGTTATAATTATAACATGAGCCGAATTATGTTAATTATTCTTCGTTAAACAAGATAAAGCATTGTAATTGAACAGTTAAATGTTACTGTCAATTCCACAAGGAATCTTCATGAACATGGAAAATGTTCTATTCCATTTACCGAGCGGCAAATTTCCTCCCGAGGTATAGCCCCTATAGTTCTCCGGCAACGGAATTCCTCATGAGGCAGCTGTGTGAAATGCGCCATAGAAAGCAATGCGTTCCGTTTTCGCGAATAGTTCCGCCAAGATTTTTTTCTCGAGAATCTTTGCCGCGCGCCTTCAGTGTGAAATGGGCTTTACTTGCTGTGGCGAGAAAGTTTGAAAGGATAAATCAGCCTATTATAGCAAAAATCATCAGCATTTCAATAAACGTTGCATCTTGCTTAAGTTGCATTGCAAGCGATAAAAACGGAAATCCGCTTGAAAAAGCGCGTAATGCTGGACATTGAAAATGGCGTTTGTTGTGTCCATACATCAGCAGCTCAACAAAAACGATCCGAGCTGTCTTTCCCCGCACTAAGAAGTTTATTGATCTGACATGACTGACTTGTCGTAAGCTATTGTACAAGTGCATCAATTTGTCATACATTTAATTGTCACGTTAGTGTATGAGCTACGAGCAATGGTTTCTCCATTCTTAAAACAAACTGTACACGTCTCGCTTGATTTCCCTGGACGTTTGTAGAAAAATTTGCACAAAATGTTTAAATGTTAAATTGTTTGTTTCACCAGAAAGTCAAGCTTTTCTGTTGTTGAGGTAGAGAAGAGCATAGCACTGCAGGCGGTATGGCAGATAATTTAGAACAGTGAAAAATATTGTTACATATATTCATGGTAATTAAAGGGCAAGAAAAGGGGCGCTTGAAGTAGGTTTCACAAAAATTGCCTTAAAAATTTTTACTACTTTACAGCAATTTTGTGCACATATCGTATTCGCGTTGAAAGGAATTTTCGTTCGTTTTCATTTTAAATCTCCCGCAATACTGTTCCGACGGCGCCATTACATGACGTCATTACGCCACGTAATCAGAGAAAGAAAAAGATAATGTTAAATCACGACCCAAAAAACTTTCCCTGCAAATCTATATTACTTAGCATTTCATTTACCTGCTGGAAAGAGTTATGTAACTAGAAATAATAATTTAAAATGTTTGTGCCAATTGGTAAAGTGTCGACAACGATTTTTTAATGACAGTTTTTAACGATATTTGACCTGTCAGATTATTTCAGAGCAAGGTATATTCTGAGCAGGGTATATTCAGAGCAAGGTTGATTCTGAGCAGGGTATATTCAGAGCAAGGTTGATTCTGAGCAGGGGTGATTCTGAGCAGGGTATATTCTGAGCAAGGTTGATTCTGAGCAGGGGTGATTCTGAGCAGGATATATTCTGATCAGGGTATATTCTGAGCAAGGTATATTCGGAGCAAGGTTGATTCTGAGCAAGGTTGATTCTGAGCAAGGTTGATTCTGAGCACGGTTGATTCAGAGCAAGGTTGATTCTGAGCAAGGCTGATTCTGAGCAGGGTTGATTCTGAGCAGGGGTGATTCTGAGCAGGGTTGATTCTGAGCAAGGTTGATTCTGAGCAGGGTTGATTCAGAGCAATGTTGATTCAGAACAAGGTTGATTCTGAGCAAGGCTGATTCTGAGCAGGGGTGATTCTGAGCAGGGTTGATTCAGAGCAGGCTGATCCTGAGCAAGGCTGATTCTGAGCAGGCTGATCCTCTGCAACGCTGATTCTGAGCAAGGTTGATTCTGAGCAGGGGTGATTCTGAGCAAAGCTGACTGAGCAGAGGCTATTCTGAGCATGGTTGATTCTGGGCAAGGCAGATTCTGAGCAGAGGTGATTGAGCAGGGGTGATTCAGAGCAGGCTGATCCTGAGCAAGGCTGATTCTGAACAAGGTTGATTCTGAGCAGGGGTGATTCAGAGCAGGCTGATCCTGAGCAAGGCTGATTCTGAACAAGGCTGATTCTGAGCAGGGGTGATTGAGCAGGGCTTATTCTGGACAGGAGTTATTCTGATATTTTGAACGAGGATAATTCTGATCATATGTGATGAGCAGTGCTGATTCTGACAGATATTGATTAATATCAGTGCAGGGTTGAGTCCACCTACAACATAATCTGCAAAAGAGTGAACCTGAGAATTCCCTATATTAAATGTATAGGCGAGAGATGAGATGTCTCTAAAAACATCATTCTAGGAACCGTCTGTCAGCAGTCCGTTTAGTAAACTCCTTTAGAAAGTCAACCTTGAGGAAAATATGGAACCATCCTAGTTCCAATACACATAAATATTAGTGTTGGAAAATTTGACCCGTTAATATGAAAGTGGAGAAAGGCAAGGACATTATATTAGTAAAATATCTGTAAGAAACATGTGCTCAACTTTCACTGAGTAACATCAGTTTCTTTCTGTTTCAGTATCACAATGAGAGCATGAACATATGGACTCACGTGCTTGCCGTTGTGGTCCTTCTATACAAAGTTGCTGTCTACCATCAAGCCTTAGACTTCGTTTACAATCCTTATTCATGGCCTTTACTGGCAGCATGTTTCACTAATCTCACGCTGTTCGCCTGTAGCGTTGTCGCTCACTCACTCCATTCCAAGAACGAAATCATCCACTACACTTGTTGGATGATCGACTATGCGGGCATCGGAGTGTACGGTGTCGGCGTCGGACTCATGCATTTCTATTACAACAGCGAGGATGATTTCTACGACAGCATGAAGAGGGTCTACACCCCGGTCACCATCGCTCTAGGCTTGTTCTGCTGCATTGGTTGCTGCGGATCAAAGGTACACTTTCAGACAGCCACACCACCAAGAAAAGTATGGCAATTTATTTCTGTTGGGTCAATTTATAGTTGGATTGCATCACCAATCATACATAGGATGTATAATTGTTATATATTTAATTATGGCTGTGATAAAAGCATATCTCTTCACACGTGCCAGAAGCTTTGGTTCCTCGGATCAGCATTCATGCATGGTTCCCATCTGCCGGAGAAAGTGTTCCCGGGTTCCTGCGACTTCTTGCTCAACAGTCACCAGTTGTTCCATGTCTTTGTCATGATGAATTCCTTTGCTAATTTGGAAGCCGTGTTTACGGATATCTTGCACAGAAGGCATATCTATGAATCGCGTTTCACGCCGACCTTTTTTGGCACCTTTGCACCAGTTTTTGTTGTAATCGCAGCAGAAACAATCGTGATAATTATTCTGCGCGAATTTGCGAAAAAGAAATGCCTCGCGAACGAGGAGTCGGGTGTAAAATCTGATTAGACATACTACTAACACATTTTTCATTACATTTGGTACCAGTGAGAGGTTAAGAAACACATTATGCAATCTGTTATTTGTTATTATACTACATTATTACTGTATTATTATTATTATTATTGCCTTGTTTTATCTTACAATTGTTGATAATTCTTATTAATAATTGCACTTTACACTAGATATTGTTGTTATTGTTATTCTTTTAGATTTGTAGTGTACAGGTACGAAAAAGTGACAATTTTTTTATATTAGACCCCAGGTTGCCGCAATGGCAACAAGAAACCTTATGCTACGCTTCATGATCGCAGTGCGGCCACCTAATTTGTTCATTTTTTATATTAATAAAGTAAATAAGGAAGAGTGGAGTGGTCCATAAGCTATTTATGCTTAACCTCTATCCTTTGATGGTAACGGTATATTTATAAAATGAAATTTTTTTTGCACACCTTTAGCATATAGACTTTAAACAACTGCATTGCAAAGATGCATTTATTTATAAATGTCAGGGCAGTAACTCTTTCTCATGTGCATTACTACCTTTTAGGATCGGAGAAGCCATCTTTGCACGGTAATAAAGAGAGCACACCTGGGGCGGGTCTAAATTTCGGACTGCAATGACGCAGTCACGAGTTCAAGTCTAGCAGCTGCCAATGCCAGAGTATTCACCCTACATGTTATTCGTTGCATGTGTGTTGCATCCTTACCTGTATTGTTGTAAGTCGTGAAATATTCTGTTGAACAAGCGACGGTAAATAAATCTTGATTTGTCTTTATGCCTACATTAGAAGTGCTTATAGTAAAGGCACAAAATCGATAAGTTACTGTACACTTCAGTTTACGCCAGTGGTAACTTGCAGTTAAAATTAGTCTTATCTCAGACATGTTCACATGGCCGCTTGCTCACAACAGCCAAACACCACATTGCTTGAGCTATGAGCGCACTAAGCTGGGCTGTGAACCAAACAGTACTACCCTCACGTGGTCTGGTTCCGTACAAATATAAATAAAGAACTAAAGAAAAAACCATTATGTTGAATATTACCGATAATACTGAGTGAAAATAGGGGGTGCTGCAGTACCTATACATGAACCGTCACATTCACCACACACTTTAGTTTCAACTGTTAGCTATCCCGCTTGTAAATGAGTAGGAAAACTAAACACTGTTTTGACACCACAACAAGTCACTAGGTACCAAGTGGAAACAGGAGCTGCTCCTAAGAAAGAATTGCATGCAGTAAAGTTTTAGGTAAGTGCTAATTAAGTACAAATTTAGGAAATCAACAGTGTTATTATCAAATTTATAAATAATTTATTAAAGTTAGTATCGCAATACTGAGACGAGTGATGGATATCTGTGAATTTTAGGGAAACATTATCAATACAAGAATTACAAGAATCCATTGAACTGCTAAATTAACAAAGAAATTATCAGCGTATCAAAGTTTGACCTCAAATAAAAGTGGCAGGCAGGAAAATATGTAAGCTTTTGATTTACAGATTAAAAAACCTCGGTTAAAAGCGATAAAATTTACTTTACATATAAACAGCATCATATATAACCTACTATATCTAATTAAAAAGTCAAACTAATGTTTGACGGCTATTCAGTTTCCTATCACGTTCAAAAATTGTTTGTAAATTGTTAAAAAAACTGACTCGCTGTAGCCAAACATAAGTTAATGTTGTACATTGAACAACAGTGGCAAAATATGACATGTTTGCTTAAAAGGAGAAAAAACCCAGAACATTGGATCTCATCATAAGTGAGTCTAGATGATTACAAGTATGACAATTTCATTCACAACGATTAAAACCAAAGAAGTAAACTGAGCATTAGCCACATGACTAGCTAGATATCTGCTGCAAGATATTCAAATACAATTTTTGGAATTTAACTGCATGCGATTAAAGTAGAGAAATGCATGTGACTACAAATAGTGCAATTACAAGTTTCATTGTTGTGCCTCATTAACTTGATAGCCATGGAGAAATTTCACTTTTTACACAATATTTGTTAATTTTGTTACAATGAGTGTTTACAGGTAAAAACAACCAATGGATCTATTAAGAGGGGTTCTTAAGCTTTGTAATGATCACATTTTTCTGTCAAGATCGTTTTTGGGTTTTGTACATTTTCAGTAAATTTATTAAGTGCTTTATGCTGTTTTGTTCAGCAAATAAAGCAATTTTCATGGGGTACCAGTATATTTTGGTCAAGTAATTAAATTATTTGCCTACTTGAACAAAAACAGCCAGCATCTTCAAATAGGTAATGAAATATCCAACCGGAATACGTTATTTATGCAAATGCAGGACATAAACTGTTTGTGCGCTCACGGGCGCCGGCAGGCGGAAGCACTGACGCACGTGCGTCCCCAGAATTTCTTTAAAAATTTTTTTATGGCTAAATAAAGTTTTTTAGCAGTAAACCAAGAAACACACACCCCCTTGTTTGTTTACACAATCCCTGAGTAGTAAGCTAATTTACATAGTGAACTATGTTTATATTATGCATTATGTTTATGTATGTCACTTACATAGTGTCAATTTTCTTATCGATTTCCGTTGTCTAGACTGTATTTTTAGCTAACTGTAATTGGGCTTCTGCATTAAGGCAGGTGGGCCCTAGGGGCCTGGGCCCTCCTTTCACGGTAGTAGTGAAATTATGAATCACGAGTTTGAGATGAACATGCCTGAAGAAAATGGTCTATAATGCAGTAAAATTGCATTTAGCCGTGTCCAATGGGAAAAATTAGCACGCATGCAAACATATTAATCTTTGTATGAAAAATATATGGGCTGTAAACTTAACAGTCTCAAATCAGTTTATTGTTTGACTGTCCACATTTTGCTGGATAGATAATCTTGACACTAAATAAATTAAACTTAAGTGATAAGTCATCCGCATTGTAGTATATTACGAACTTGCTTTTAAGTTATCTGACTACTACAGTAGAATACAATGAATATTACCTAGGTAAATGTAGGTAAAATATAGTTATTAAAGCAGAATTTTTCACGTTTGAGGCAGTTTATGTACCAGAATTTAGATCTCATTTGAGGCCTCCAAAATCTGCTTAAATATGGGAAAATGCATTGGTTGACGGGGCTCTGCCCGGACTCCTCCAAAAACTCCAGCTTACAGGGCTCTCCCAGACCCCTAGCTGCTTGTGCATCAATTTTTTTTAAACTCTAGCAGCACCCATGTGTGCGCTAATGATATTCGTAAAAAAATTGTGTAAAATTCACAAACCACAGCATCAAACCACAGCTTAGCTGGAACATCAGGTTGCAGCTTCTAACATCGCACTGCCGGAATGGGCATTGCTAAAGTTGGTGTTGCTATGGTGACTGGGCAATTCTTTGTCTGTCATCTAGAGGCGATTTAAGAAAACAATGCAAGTGTGTAATTGCACTACCTGCAGTCGTATGGAATTGCAAAACGAAAAGTTGTAAATTGCAGTAAAATTGCCTAAATGACAAAAAATGAGCAAAAAACTTCGCTGGTGATAAAACATGTAAATACATTTTACTGTTAAACTAATTCATTTTTAGAATAAAATAATTTTAAGTATATTCCTTAACCCATACTAGATATTCAGATATACAATGTACATCAACGCGGTGCATGCAAAGTTGCGATATCCAATTCATGACATCATGTATAAATAATAACAAAATGTAAGAGAAGTTGTCATGCAGTAACTCAACTGACTGTTGAAAATTAGACAGCGCCCGCCTGGACACCTTCCAAAATTCTAGACTAGACAGCTGCTCCGAAAGAAAGAAAATCCGGGAGATGGTTTCAGAACTCAGGACTCGGAGAACGCTGTCGGCACGGTGCCACTAAGTATCTGGCATAGGGAAGCGTCTCGTGTGCCGTAATCGAATCTGAAATACGAATTAATAAAATGTGAACAAGGATAAAGGAAGAGGTATTGATTTTAATTTTTAGGTGCAATTAGCCAACGCATTCCTTTCAGCATTTCTTCAATTTGAGGAATGGTATGCCGCAACAAAGACAGCTGTCTAAACACGTTCTATTGTCAGTTTAGAAAAATACTTCATATAAGCAACTTCAAGCAACAATGATCACTCGCAATCAATATGCATTTACTTTAAGAGCCACAGAGCATCACAATCACTAAACATTTAAATATTCCTCTTACTTAAATCCTACTGGACCGCGCCACTCAAAATAGGTCTTATTGTGTCTTATAAAGTCTTTATAAAGCCTTATAAGACCCATAGTGTCGTGAACTTGGAATCAGCACAGTGCTCTTCTGCAAGTTTTGGTTATTTTTTTGTTTGATCTTAAAGTGTGAGAGTTTTTAAGCTGTCTGACTGAAGGTTTTTGTATCTAAAGGAAGTTCAAGGAAAAGCAGATTATTAGCATTTTGTTGATCTTCACTGTACTTCCTAGTTTGAGATAAATAAAAGCAATGAACGAATGATTAAAACATCATGATGCAATTACTTATTTACAACAATTGTACAATGTTAGACGACATGTTGAAATACAATAATAAATGTGTCAGACGTCATATTGAGTTACAGTCATAAATGTACTACTAATTTCTCTATTTCATCTGTGAACAGTTTTGTACTATATAAGTACTCTCTAAATCGTCTAAACTTTGGCTACAAATTAGTTAAAAACATGTTAGAAATTGTTATTACATGGGGAAGAACCTGTTGCAACCATTTCATGCGCCAGACAGGTTTTGCCCAAGGATCTACTTCCTGCCTACACTGTTATACCACCATATGCATTTAGAATTTTAGATAATTACGTAGTTAATGAACTGATGACAGTAGTGATTCACTTGGCTTTAAAGTTATTCATTACAATTAAGCTACAAAAGTTTACATTCCTACTATACATGGAATATTTCTTAACTAGCTTTAAGTAGAATAATATAAAATAACTGTCCAATCGGAAAGATGTTCCAACACCTATGACTACTGTATGAACACAGACATAACTAAATGACTAAATAAGTTACTGTTCTATTCGGGAGAATCTGGGCCATCCAATCATGTTATTTGTCTAAACATTTATAAGCAATTTAATTGGATAAAATTAAGAACACTCCCTTTTCAGGCATTCCAACTTAGCCTATCGAGTAGCTTACTCTGGTTTACACTTGCGTAATAGTACAGACTACTTGGCCTGCTTGCTACAGCTAAAGAGAACTGTCCACTGTGCAAAGTTTGGCTGTTATGCCAGGAAAAACCAACTGATCAGTCAAGGACAAATAAAAGCAGTCTAATCTTTTAACAGAAATTTGTAATTAAAAATAGAGGAGACTTGAGGGTAAAGTGTATCAGTGTGTTATGTCTGGATAGTTTAAATTTTCTACATTATCCGTTTTCACACAAATGATTGTGTACATTGATAGCGTGCAAACACTGTAGTTGCTGAAAATTTTTCCATTTTTTTTCTCCAATTTTACTCCATGATAAGCAACTGCATTTCATATATAATTTTGCATGAAAGTTCTTTGTATGAGGAGTAGAAACCTACAAAAATTATCAAATATAACACAATCGTTGCTTAGTGAGAGCAGTTTTTCATGAACCCAGGCAAAATACAGCAAATGCTTAAGGTTCTGAAGGAATTAAACACCAAACTACAATATGTTGCATTAATCCGTTTTAAACATGTAAATAATCAACCACTTTCTCAGCAACCAGTGCAGTATAAGAAATGCACCATTGTATAACTGTAGGAACAAAACTGTTCACAAAGCTGGCAACCCTTCTGATAATTAGAAATCCAAGAAATAAAGAAGCATTAAGTACAGTGGTATATTAACCAATTGGCTGACTAGGCTGTAGCCTAGGGAACCACATGTTAGAAAAAAATCCTTTTCTCCTCGGAAAGCGTGTATAATTTCATATACACATAAATGGCACATTTTATAACACACTACAGGCAGCTGAGCGCAGCTTTTATATAAGTGCCACATAACGAACAGAAACAAAGTATTATACAACAAGCAGTTGTGCAGACTGCTTGAGAATAAGCGGTATGCAAACACATGTAATTAATAATGACTAAGTAGAAATTATGTTAATACTGTTTCTAATACACCACAAGTAATTGTTTAATCAGCATATTACATAAACAACAATAAATTCACAGCAGAGATGAGCGGGACAGAACTATCAGCCTAGGGCGTCGTAATGTCTTGATACGTGTCTGATTAAGTACTTACCCAAGAGCCATTGTTCCGAAACGACTACAGGTATCTTGCTCCGTTCCATACTGCCTATGCAAATGTGTGCTTTCCTCATGCATGTTGTCACCTGTAAAAAAACGGATTCTTACAACTCATCTTTCAAACTAACTTCTTGATATGCAATTCAATGCACAAGGCAGCAACCAATGAGCAACGGACGTTTGAATTCGATTCGAGCAAGTTTTTTTAGCTTGAATTCGATTCAAGCCCAAACTTATAAATAATTCAGCACTTCACTTACATAAGCTCTAAGCTCTTTATCATTAAAACATTTGAAACACCATGCAATCAGCGCAGTTTAGCTGTGATTTCTGTGCACGATTTCTAAACAAATTATAAGTGTTTTTATTGCAAAATAAAATAACATGCATGACTGTTGTGAGATCACTTTTTACGAATGCTGTGAAAAGTTATTCGAAAATCTCGTTAAATGAATTCGAATTCGATTCGGACTCGATGTCTTGAAATTCGGTTTGATTCGAATTCAGAGGATAGAAATCTGATTCGATTTTCTGGTACAGAATGCTCACCTCTAGTAACTTATTACCACAAAAACACAATTTCATGTTCACATCACTAGTTCTTCACTGTTACTAGCATTTCGCCATTCGCTAGTTAGACGGGTATTAAATACAGGTGCTGTAACTCTCAATACTCAATATCTTACAGTAGCACTGTACTTCAATTTTCGCTTTCGCAAACACGCGCAACACGCTCGTGGAATATTTTTGCTGTTGAAACTTATGTTCATTTGTGATGTCATCAATAGTTGGGTTCGCTCGCTGTTAATCGAGATTTTAATCTATTATTTAATTAGAAATGCTTTCGCAGTTTAATTGTGTTACCGTACTCGAAAATGGGGTAGTATATGAAAAATCATGCCGTTTTCCTTTAAGTATTACTCTTAGTGTTAAATATCTGCTGTCCGGTCTAGAATCTGGATTGTCCCCAAGAATAATTTCCTAACACGAAACAGTGGACCACCAGAAGTGCCTTAGCTGAATTTGGATGCACAAGATATCCTCGTAAACCATTCCAGGTAGTCACCCATCTGTTTGCTAGCTAAATTCAATGCTTCCTAACTATGCCATTACCAAGCACACATCTTGGCCGCATAGTTAAAAATATATTTGCAGGATTGCTGCTGCTTAAAGTAAGCACTATTAAAATCAATACAAGGAAACATTTGAATTTATTATTTCAATTTTCAAGCCTATCTAACAAAGACATTTTTATAAAACAATATACTTACGTTTCCACCACAGAGAGTGATAAGTTGAATCAACCGCTCAGCAGCAGGAACCGCATTTGGGGCAACAAACATCAGACCCGATTGAGTAAACAAAGCTTGTTTATAGTGAAGACCTGCCTTTTGTTTTTCAATACGAGCAACCTAAAATACGAGAACTGATAAAATATGAAACAAAAAGCATTACAAAGTCAACTTAAGAAATGTCTGATAGTGACTGCAAAGATAAAATATGAAACAAAAACCATTACAAAGTCGACTTAAGAGATATCTGATAGTGACTACAAAGATAAAATATGAAACAAAAAGCATTACAAAGTCGACTTAAGAGATATCTGGTAGTGACTACAAAGATAAAATATGAAACAAAAAGCATTATAAAGTCGACTTAAAAAGAGATATTTGATAGCGGCTACAAAGATTATCTGCACGACAAAACCAAGAAGTGACACAGATATTACAAGTTCAAATTACTTCAAAATTAGACATATGAACGAAACAAATCAAGATGCAACAAAATACATAAGACTGACAGAATCTATTACAAAAACAAACAAAATATTTGAAAAGGTTTCTGTTAGAAAAACATATCTGATATCATATAATTACTGACACAAACATAAATTATGTACAAGAGCCTATCATCCACTAAGTATAACAAAATGTCAGTGAATCATTTTTGTAATAAATTGAATTACTTTACAAGCAGGAAAAAACTCGTGTTGCTCGTATTGTCCTTCTTTTAGCCAACGTCCAGCTTCTAGGGACTTAATAACCTAAAACAAATTGCTTTTCAATACACAGTCATTACTTACATTACATAATATCTTATTTTTAAAGGAAAACCGGATGATTGTGTAAACTTAAGTTCAGAATAAAGAATTCTCTAAAATATTGAAAACTACAATACCTTTTTTTAAATCAAAGCTCAGATTAAATAATAATTACCTCGGATACTCAAATTTCGTTAAACTTTCAAAGCTGCGCATGGCTCAGTGAATCTACTAAGATTGGCAACGGCACCTTTCTGTTACATGCAAGTGCCCGACAAATAGCAGACGGTACCGTGATAACCATGATGATGAACTGCTGTGCTAGTTTCTGACATCATATGATGTAAAGCTCATTTTTCGTGACATCATGCATTTAAGCAGCAACACTTAAGCAAATGTGCTTGATGTGCAAGGGAAGATGAGAGCCTTTGCACAAACTGAGGTTAGTTTCTGACGCAAACAATAGCTGTGTTCGGTTGCCGTTAATTAACTTTCTAAGCTAATTATTCAAACATAAGAAACAATTGTTAACTTTTATAGGCAGGAAAATGTATATTTTGGACAGTAAATTAAAATGAGACTGAGTCTAAACAATCGTCCGGTTTTCCTTTAAATCTAATCAAGCCGTTGTTGTTTAAACATGTTGATTAAAGCATGTTTTATTTTTTACATTGATTAACTAATATTGTACACTTCTTACTATTAAAGTAAACTGTACAAAGAAAAACCTCATTTAATGTAAAAAGTGAAATACATAGATATATTAAGACGTACATAACAAGAACTGAGATATGTAAGAAAGTACAAGACAATTTTACAATGGATGTCATATACAATAGGCTAAGTTGGAGTGCCTGAAGAGCGCATGCTTTTCTTCATTTCATCCAATTAAATCATTTACAAAACGTTTAAACAAATAGTGTGATTGGATAGCCGATGTTGTCCTGAATAATGCAGTGCCTAATTTGTAATCATGTAGTTATACCTGTGCTCATACAGTAGCAGAAAAATCATAGGTCTTATAAGATCTATTTTTGCGGTTATGAAGGAGTTAACTTGAACCGTAACTAATGCAAATGCAGAATAAACAATTAGCAATGTGACTCACCCACTCGAGACTGAGCAACCAACAACCTCTAGCAATACCCAGTAACACGTTAAGAGTTCTACGATTTGCACCGCAAACTACGTGAGTCGTTGCCTCGGTTACCGTGTCTACTAAGCGGAAGCCTCCAAGTTTGTTCACAATTGATATAACAATGTCCTGCTCCCTGAAACAAAACAAATTCGAAACATATTAAGATTGGTAAAGATTGCAACCACGACAACTTTACTAGCGACGTACTAATATCACGTCATTAAAGGAAAACTGGACGATTGTGTAGACTTTAGTTCAGAATAAAGAATGCACTAAAATATTGAAAATTACAAGAACTTGTTTTAAATCAGAGCTTATATTAAACAATTACCTCGGATAGTTAAAGTTTGTTCAACTTTCTAAACTGCCTGCGACTCAGTGAATCCACTAAGACTGGTATTGGCACATTTTTGTCACATTTGTGTAGCCGACAAATAGGTGCCGTACCGTGATAAGCATGATCATGAACTGCAATTTTCGTCTGTGACGTCAGTGTGACATACAGCTCATTTTTGTGACATCACATCAGCGTCTTATAGCAATCCTCACTTACGCAAACGTCCTTGACACCCAGGGAGGATGCCTACCATTGCACAACTGTGGTTTCTTTTGTTACGTAAGAGATAGCTGTGTTCGGTTTCCGTTAATTAATTTTCCAAGGTAATTATTTAAATACTAGAAACATTTATAAGCAAGAAAAGGTAATTTTTAGAGAGTAAATTAAAATGAAATTGAGTCTAATCAATCATCTGGTTTTCTTGTAAATAGATGGGATACAAAATCTTACAAAAGCTAAACTGCAACCGCAGATGCAAAAATACACCAAACCAAACACTACAGATCCCAGAAGTTAAAGCGTCAGTTAATGTCACAAGCTAACAGGAAAAGATAAACAGTTGGATCAAGTTCACCCAAACATTTTTGATCCCTTATTACAGTTTAAATTGCATAAATAAACAACCACGTGTCAAGCAAGAGGAATGTAAATAAAACACTTAAAAAGTACTAGAATAAAGAAAAACTAGAATTACTCTTCTACTTAGCACTACATATCAAATCACCAATTAAATTTCTACTTGAAAGACATTTTCTTAACATACCGTATATACTTATGTACAAGTCGAATTTTTGGGAGGCGATTTTAAGGTGAAATTTTTTGGGGTCGACTTACACTTACGATATGGTTTAGGAAGATGTCGCTAAAGAGACGTCTATGATACGAATATGTAAAGAAATAATCCTTCATTATACGCTGGACTGAATGAACAATCATACTGTGATATTTCACATCAGAAAATGTTTGCATCTTGACATTACTTCACAAAATTAACAAATATTACTGTAATTTATTTTAGTAATACCATTAACATGAATATACACACACGCACGCACGCACGCACGCACGCACACACACACACACACACACACATATACATCGGGTAGATATAATATACTCGGCCCAGACACTTGCACGTATCTTACACACAAAAACAGTAGGCTATTGATTTATTACTCGGCCATTGTTGACATCCTTTACTCTGGAAGATCTTAATATTTTATGGTCGACTTGTACACAGGTAATATATAAAATGATGCAACTTTTGGTCTTAAAATTACCACACAAACACAATTTCACGTTCGCGCCACTAGTTCTTCACTGTTACATGCATTTCGCCATCCGCTAGTTAGACTGGCACTAGCGCCTGAATTTCGGAAACAAATTGCACAAAAACCGGGTGCTGTACCTCTCAGTTCAGTTTGTTTAGCTTGTAAGGAACTGCACATGTTGGACAGCTCATGCGTGAGTACAGCGGCAAATTTGAAATTTGAATTTTTATCTTAAAACTTGCCTAGCTTTAGCACAACACACTGGATCTCTTATAGTAGCACTGTACTTCAATTTTCTCTTTCACAAACACGTGCAACACGCTCGTGGAATATTTTTGCTGTTGAAAATTATGTTAGTTTGTGATGTCATCAATAGTTGGGCTCGCCCCCCCCCATTAATTAAGTTTTTAATCTATAATTTATTTATCAAAAACGCTTTTGCAGTATTAATTGTGTCAAAATGTATACTTTTATCGGATTAAAAATGGGGTCGTATATGAAAAATCACCCATCTTCCTTTAACAATAATAATAACATCGTAATACAATAATACATTCAGCACTTATTGTCAGCAGTTTTAAAGGAAAAAACAAATCACTTAGCATGTTGGGTTTATTTTACTGTTGTCACTTAAACTTAGAAAAACATAAAGTTAATTTATCCAAACGCCTCACAGAAATTTTCAGTTGGAGTTGCGCACTTGAAAATTTTGAAGTATCAGTGAGTTCTTGACTTTTCATAAACACGTCATGGCTGTCTGTAACCGTGTGGTGCTCTTAAACTAATTCAAACTTCTGCAACTTGACTAATATTTATGCAGAAATATCTTCTACCAATGTCACAAACTGATATGACATTAACTCTATAGAAATAATGCTAAGTTCCCAGAAGGCTGGGCTTCTCCTTTAACACTGAAACCACGCTACCAACAAGAAGTCAGACAAAGAGAAAGACAACGTACTCTCTATGCAAACTCGTCATAACCAGTGATTTAGCATATTTCTCTGTGTGCTTTGACTTCAATGTTCTACTATTCCTTGACCTTTTGACCTTGGATGTACCATCTGTAGATGAAATAGAGGTAGCAGTTGCGGTACCACTTTTCTGAGATCTTCCTTGCTTCCTCTTTAGTTTAACCACTTCTGAAAAAAAAACTTCGTATTACCCGAAATAAGTTTTTTCAATATTTTTTAAATAAACCACGTGACAGTCCAGATAGGACACAAATTAGTGCATTTTAGTTAAAGATGCTGATTGATTAATTACAATCCAGAGAAGTAGAAGTGATCAACAGTTCTTCATACAAACCTAATTATACTTTCACCAATTAGTCACCACACTATAAGAATGAATAAAAACTAAAATGCTCTAATTAGTACAAATAATTATTCTAATTAGTCTAAGAAAAAAGTAAACAATTAAGTGGTAACACGGGCGAGACACAGCGAGTAACAGGCAGACGAAACCAAACAAGCAGATGGTAACACGGGCAAGACACAGCTGGTATAACAGGCGGACGAAACCAACCAATTAGATGGTAACACGGGCAAGACACAGCTGGTAACAGGCGGACAAAACCAAACAGTTAGATGGTAACACGGGCAAGACACAGCGGGTAACAGGCGGACGAAACCAAACAATTACATGGTAACACGGGCAAGACACAGCGGGTAACAGGTGGACAAAACCAAACAGTTAGATGGTAACACGGGCAAGACACAGCGAGTAACAGGCGGACGAAACCAAACAATTAGATGGTAACACGGGCAAGACACAGCGGGTATAACAGGCGGACGAAACCAAACAATTAAGTGGTAACACGGGCAAGACACAGCCAGTATAACAGGCGGACGAAACCAAAGAATTAGATGGTAACACGGGCAAGACACAGCGGGTATAACAGGTGGAAGAAACCAAACAATTAGATGGTAACACGGGCGAGACACAGCGAGTAACAAGTGGACGAAACCAAACAATTAGATGGTAACACGGGCGAGACACAGCGGGTAACAGGCGGACGAAACCAAACAATTAAGTGGTAACACGGGCGAGACACAGTGAGTAACATATGAATAATATAAACTTAGCGTTTCATGCCTTATGTTCGTAAAGTTTGTGCTTAATGTGTGTAGCAACATTTATTACAACAAATATCATTGAATCAAAAAATTTGCAAACACAAAACACACTAACAATGTGTGCATTACAATAACCTATTATAGATTATACTTATTATTTTATTTTTGTCATGCTATATGATGTGGCCGACAAACCTTTTCTAAATTCCTCAATGCTGTTTCGTGAAGGTACAACCGTCTTCAAAACAGAGAGCACCTGTGAGGGAGATTTCCCAGCTTTCCTATGATCGTGTTCGTCCATCAACTGGTTTTTGTTGGGATTAGAGGTGCAAGCTAATTCGTGTCCCTCAAGAAGAGCAGGAACGCATGAACGTCGGGTGGATCTTCGTCTAATCGGTGTATCGTTATCAATGACAGCTAGTGAACTGCTGGCTGCCGAAATGCAGGACAATGACTGCCTTGACTTTTGACCTGAAAAACAACCAAATAAACAGATTTTTACAGAAAACTGTTAATGTAGGACCTTACAAAATCAGTTTCTGACTGCTAATTTTTAAGTATTTTTAATATGATCATATTTATTTAATAATAAAGATCAACAATAAAAAACAAATTGTGCTTAATTAAAGTTTCTGCTGTGAATTCCTCAAGGGTTTCACAGTAACTTACTGTATACTTAAGTTGCATTAAAGTGATTTATAATTAACGTGTCAGAATAATATTATTAATTGAGTATGCAGCAAATGCTGGGTCACCACAGTACACCACCCTAGTTAACCAGATTCAGAGTCGTTGCCCTCGATTTATGACGGATGGACAAGCTTAGGATGTTACTTCTCTGTATCAGAGATGCAAAACTATAGATCTCATTCATTGTTTCAAAATTTTGAATGAGTTGACCATCTTGAGTAAAAATGACTTCTTCATCCCGACTAATCGCAACCATGATCTGCGTGGACATTCGATGAAACTGTTTCAATGTTTCTATCGCATTAACATAAGAGGTCACTTCTTCACTGAAAAACTTATTCCCTGCTGGAATGCCTCGTCAGACGATGTGATTAGTGCACCAAATATTTAGTACTTTCAAAAGCAAATTGAGGGCTCCGCATCAAAGCCATGTGGACAACTGAGTTATTAAGTTTGAAATGTAAATTTGAAAGGTAATGTTTATTGCCTAAAATCCATACAAAAATGATCTTTGGCATTACAAACATTTTGAATTCACAAAAAATCCATGAACCTTATTTTAAGGTGCACATTTACACGCAAACGCTTAAAAATTTAACATTGTACTACGTTGTACAGACCAGAGTTAAAAACCTTCTAAGATTAAAAATGTTTTAATTTAACTTTTAAAAACAGCAATACTTCGGGAGTTTTTAACCTCATCTGGAAGCGCATTCCATAAACGAGGGGGCAGCACTGGAAAAAGATCTATCTGCAGCTGAAACAAGGCTAGTTCTATGTTGTACTAAAGTATTAGTATCAGATGACCTCAGTTGCATATTAACAAGTTAGTACAAGAAAAAAAACAGTGTAAAAAAGTGAAATCAAGTTTGTTGTTACAGCGTTAAAATGACTTGGAGAAGTTTTAAAACTGGTTGCAGTTAAAGTATTCACAGAGAAATTTTAATAAAATTTTGTAGCATAATTTTGTATATGAGATTTGTCAAATGTACAAATTAAATAATGCAATGGTCAGTGACAGACAGTCTTTGCCTCAGCTTGTTAAACAGCTGAAAACTGTGATAAAGAATTGAGTGAGTTATCACAGCACGCTGAATGGTAAAACCAACAATCACTCCATGTACAATGTGGTTTCAAACACCAACCTTTTCTTGGCATTGTATTTCCGATAAGAAGAGCTGACCCGGAGATCTCGGCTCGGGAGGTATCTTGGGGAGTGGTCAGCCTCGACTGGGGCACACAGCTGTCCACTGGATGGTAGAGTTTCCTCTTCTTCAAAGTGGGTTTCTGATTTTGTAGTTCTGATTCAACCTGCCTTTCTGCTTTCCCTGCAAGAATATCCGCAGATGACAAATAAAAACATACAAAACAAATATCACGAAACAACAAAACTAAACGAAGTCAAATTCAAATCCACGAACAGGACCATGTTTATAACCTGACTATGCCTGTGTGGCTCGATGGTGTGTGATTAACTAGCATCCAGGGTGCTCCACGAACAGGACCATGTTTATAACCTGACTATGCCTGTGCCAGTGTGGCTCGATGGTGTGTGATTAACTAGCATCCAGGGTGCTCCACGAACAGGACCATGTTTATAACCTGACTATGCCTGTGCCAGTGTGGCTCAATGGTGTGTGATTAACTAGCATCCAGGGTGCTCATGACTAGTTATCACTTGACTATGCCTGGTCTAGTGTAGTTTACTTAAGTGCAGCTGAGCAGTTTTCCTAATTTTCACATGTCGGACCCTTAAGCAATCTCAATCTTTTAAGCACCCTATCATTTCAGCACATTCTCAGGTAACTATCCCACCTAGTTCCGCAACTCTACATACCATGGTTTTTGAGTTATAGTCATACTTCCGTTTTCGGCCATCTCTGTACTTGTACAAATCGGTTTTTGACCTGAAATTGTCTCCGCTCTCGACCAAAATTTCGCTACTCGACCGACTGCCAAGCACGTGATGAACGGATGCGCGACGAGCCGAGCATAACCGACCGTGCCCGAGAGTAATCCTACGAGAGTGCCCGTTTCCGATCTTGCCTACGTATGCCATCACACTGCTACCAACACGCAAGGTTTTTTCATGCAGGAATGATTATATTCTTCTTTCCATGTAATTCTATTATAGTTTTTTATCAATAATATCATATCTACTGTTTGAGTAAACATTTTTGCATTATTATATTTCGTTTTAGTAATACTTTACAGTTCATTTGGTGCTTGAGAACGGATTATTTGCTTTTACATTATTTCTTATGGGAATATATGATTCGGTACTCAACCTAATCTGTTTTTAAACACTTTTTAGGAACGAATTATGGTCGAAAACAGAAGTATGACTGTATTTATAAAATAATCAGCATATGGGTTAGATTTGTGCTGCTTGTTGACAAAAATGATTCAAAAATTAGTAACAGTTTACAACAAAGCGATATTTGTAGAGGCAATATTAACGATATAACAAATAAATTAATTTACTAATAAATACGACTACGATTTACACATTTCTTATCAACATATTAATTGTAACATTGTAACGTTTGAGCACTGTAATATAAGTATACTTTAGTATAAAAAAACAGAAAAATGAAAATGTGATAACTTAGTATGCAATGATTACCAGAAGTCTGTGTCTTACTGGAACGAGTAATCCTTGTCAAGGATGTATCAGCTACAGAACTAGTGTTTGATTCAGATGATGATGATGACAACGACGACGACAACTCCTTTCTTGACCGTTTGGCGGAAGTCGAAGATGAATCGGCTCCAGCTTTCTTCTCTAGCGAAAAACGTTCTACAAATAAAAATGAAAAAGTGTTTAAAGGAAATCTAGTTTGGGTTTCCATGTCAGAGCCGAACTGAATGACAGTGCATGTTTTTCATGCAACACATTTCTGGGATGGAAGCATTGTGTGTGTTGACCGTTTAACTCAGGGGTGTGCAAATTATCTGACTAGCCGGGCCACATTAAACATTCCCGCAATTCCTGCGGGCCACAGGCAGTTTGATCAAGGAGCCAAGTACAGAAAGGCCTAATAATGATTTTTTTGCATCCGACCTGCATACATCATTACTACTACACCCAAGAAACTATTTTACAGAAGTTATTAAAATTTATATTACAAACCATATATTTCTACTTTCAGGACAGATAGTGGTAATTTCATTACAATGCATATTAGTAATGTATATCATACAGTCTGTGTAGTACAGTGACAATAAGCTACAACCGTCTTGTAAGGGTTAATGCCATCCGATCTAGTAGAAAAACTACCCGCACTATCTTTGGGATCGTGGCACGGACTTCAGTTGGATACACTCAATTAATCGCCCGGGCCGCACTTTCATTAGGTTGACAAATCTCTTCGCGGGCCGCACTTTCATTGGGTTGACAAATCTCTTCGCGGGCCGCACTTTCATTAGGTTGACAAATCTCTTCGCGGGCCGCAATTTCATTGGGTTGACAAATCTCTTCGCGGGCCGCAAGTGGCCCGCGGGCCGCAATTTGCACACCCCTGGTTTAACTAGTGAAAGATTAACAGTGCCAATGCAAAACTAAATGTAAGTGTTAAAAATTCTTTCACGCAAGTCATTCTTGAAAAAACAATATTTTCCCTTTAAATATCTCATATTTTAGATCATTTTGTGCTAAGATTTGTCATTCGGTCCATTTTCCATTAAAGTTGCAATAAGCTGCTTATAAACTGCAGCTTGATGATTTGCAAGTTATGACTGAACTAGCAAAGATACTTTAATCAGGTCTACTACATCCTGCCAGAGCAAGACAAATAGTTGGGGGATTATAACACATGAAAGAACAGGTGCTGTTTTCCTAACAGTTACTTACCTGTCTACTAGCCGGGCCCAATATTGCTTAACTTCACAGACAAGCACATACAGTGCTAATTTAGTAAGGCCCGACATGATGCTGATGAAAGCATGATGACTAATTAAGTGATTTTAGTTGATGAACTTTGATGAACTGTACAGGCAAATCTTATCATAGGTTTTCCACTTTAATTTTTCAACGGGCCACCAAAGCCAATACATATTATGTTTGTAGAGAAAATATCTCCAAAACAAAATTGCACTCATAACTCATTGTCTACTGAATATTCTTGCTTCAATAAATTGGCTAAAAAAACAAGAAAGTATTTTAGTACATTTGAGCTTAACTTTACTCACATCACATTCATAAGCAAAGTCGTCTCACAAATATTAAAAGTTGCTACAGCGAATTAGAAAAGTGCGACACAGTCCACTTACCAAGTAATCTTTTCTCCAGTGGACTCATGTACGGTGGGCTTTCACCGCCATTTTGCTGTGTACCTAAACAATTTATGCCGTGCAAATAATTCATATCGTTTCAACTTTGACAACCGACAAGCAGTTTCAAAGCTTTTTGCAAACGCCATATTGTAATTTGGTACAACAAAACTGTTTGACAAGAGTATAGCATCAAACTCATACCTGGCATTTTGTAGCAGAGAATAAAATATGAACATTAAAAATGGACATAATATGGATGAATCGATTAGCTAATACAGTGTTCCCTCACTTATCGCGGGTGTTTCATTCCAGGAAATATCCGTGAAGTAGGGACGCTATACCTATTTGCGGGCACAAGTACTACATTTCAATTTTGGTGTATATTCATCTGCCGAATAAATACACTATTTACTGTAAATGGTAATTTTTTATCATATTCTTTTAATGTTAGATTTAATATTTTTAATATATTTTTATACATTTTGTGATTCCTTATGCAAAATTCATCAAATCTATACATTACTGTATAATACTTACTAAGCATGTGCAAAAATACTTTAGACGGAGTACCGCAAAAACCCGCGAAACAGCGAGTCCGCGATAAACGAACCGCGAACTGGCGAGGGAACACTGTAGTGCATTTTAGGAAAAGAAAAACCAGACATTTAAAATATCCAATGTTATGTAATGAATGTAAATTCCAGCCACAATTGAAAAACTTTATTCACAATAAACTACAATAGACGACAAAAGTATACTTGAATATTACTATCACACTACAAGAACAAACACCAAAACCCAAAAAAAGGCAAAATGCGCTCAAAATCTATACTGTAAAAATGACGTGAATGAAGAATGCAAACTGATACAACTGCAGTTTCTATTCGACAGTTATGTAATAGCTATCATCAGAAATACTTTACCGTATGTCTAGAGAATGCTTTAATACATATTTTAAAATTTTCAAGGTGTGGCATTTTTGTATAAACTAGTCTGACATTTATTCAGTGTTCTTCACACCAACTTAATAAATGATATTTATGTCATAACAGACCTCGTTCAGGTGTCTCCTTTCTCTGTCCCTCATCTCTTCGATGCCGCATTGATAAAGGAGTATCTGGTATTGAATGTCTGGATTGATATTCTGGTGTATCGGCTAGCTAGAATGAGAAATTAAAGGATATTATTTATTGCATTGTATATTTTTGCCACACAATAGCATCTACTCTGAGCATAAAGCATTTACTAACTGAAGCCGCCAAACTTTCTGACATCGTGCAGCTCAGCTCATTTTCGTAAAATGTTGAAAAGCTTGGACAAAACCAGACATTTTTCTTGACAATGTTTGCCTAGCGACTATTAATACATTCAGTTGATCATAACCGATAAGCAAAATTTCTTGCTTGGTGGTTATACAGGGTGGGGCAGAGAGAACGGGCATTTGTGAAATGGCTATTACTCTGCCCCAGGGGGACTGTCATATGTCTGGCAAGTGCCATTATGCCAGTGGTGTCTTAGCAAATTATTTTTTCTTTTTTCTTTTATTTATTTTCTTTTCTTTCCAGGTCAAGCCACGGCGCTGTGGGCGATAGATCATCGAACGTTTGCCTACAACAGTTACGTGAAGAATAACGAGTCTGTTACAGCAGTTCAGCGTGAATTTCGGTGCCACTTTAACATTTACCATAATGAGACTGTTCCCACCTGTAACAACATCTTGCCCTGGGTTGATACACTATGTACACGAGGTACACTAATGAATAACAGACTGGTGGGGGCCCCACGAACTGTACGGAACCCGGAAAAGTGTTAGACAAGCTTTGCTGTGGAGTCCGAAGCGCTCTGCTCGGAAGCATTTCACTGAACTTAGCATCAGTAATCAATCGGTAAAGCGTATTTTGCATGAATTGCATTATAAGTTAATATTTAAGATTTTATAAATGTCCAATGTCATGCTATTAGCTCAGGATTTATTTAATGATGAGCTCAGCTTACAGTCCTGTACACACTACATTAGTAAAACGTATAAATGAAATTTTCAATAAACGGCACTTCGATTTTTTTTTTACCGTATTTTAATTTCATCACATTCTTGGAGTTATACAGAAACAGAAACAAAAATGTCGGCGTTGTGCCGTGCTCGCTGTTTCTATCAACTTTTTGCATATAAATTTTTAAAAGAATTAAGAGACAAATATTATAGATATCGAAAAAATAGATGCAATTCATTTAACATAATTTTCACCGAAATGTGAAATTTTTTAGAAAAGTAACTTTGGGATACCGAAGGTTCACCAAAACTTCAGTGATTAAAAACCGAAGGATGCCCCCCATCAGATTTTCATACTGATATTCGGGGGGAAAATGCGGTACATCCCTATAGATACCATTAAAAGTTGTCTGTGCAAGAAAAAACAATGGCAAGAAGAAAAAATGGTGTTGAGATACCTTGGGAAGTGTATCACGAACAGTTAAACTGATGTCAGCATCAGGAGACCGGAAAAGCAGCTTCCGCAATTCCCTCCTCTCTCTCTGCCGCCGTTGCTTCCGATATCGTTCTACGCTCTTCATTATCAGCTCCTCGTTAAACTCCTTCGGCTGCATGCTTCTGAATCTCTGTCAAAAGTGAGAAAATGGCAGATGCTTAGGGTAATAAATTCTGGGTAATAAACGTATAAAACATAATTAGCTTACTATACATTATTACAAACACTCTGCACTTTCAACCGCTCGCTTTGGCTGACTGCTAGCAGCAGATCTGACTTTGTCAAGGTCAAGCTGCCTATATATGCTGCACTCATTACACTGATTCTTGTTACAGTTGTACCTTGAATTAATTCACGCAGTTTTTATCAGCGGACAGTCTAGCTCAGGGGTGTGCAAATTATCTGACTAACCGGGCCACATTAAACTTTCCCGCAGTTCCTGCGGGGCCACAAGCAGTTTGATCAAGGAGCCAAGTACAGAAAGGCCTAATAACGATTTTTTGCACCCGACCTGCGTACATCATTACTACTAGGCTCAAGAAACTATTTTAGAAGTTTTTAAAATTTATATTACAAACCATATATTTCTACTTTCATGACAGATAGTGGTAATTTCATTACAATGCATATTAGTGATGTGTATCACACAATCCGTGTAGTACAGTGTTATTAAGCTACAACCGTCTTGTAAGGGTTAATGGCATCCGATCTAGTAGAAAAAACTACCCGCACTATCTTTGGGATCGTGGCACGGACTTCAGCTGGATACACTCAATTAATTGCCCGGGCTGCACTTTCATTAGGTTGAGAAATCTCTTTGCGGGCCGCACAAATTCTCTCGGCGGGCCGCAATTTGCACACCCCTGGTCTAGCTTGTGCTAAATATTAATAATTCACATTATCGCGATACTGGTGCATTTTGATGATACAGGTATCGTCACAAAAAGTATCACGATGCATCGATGTATCATTACAGGGCTAAAGTCTACCGATTAGTATAGAAATCCGTAAAGTCAATAAACCTATTTGTTTGGTCAAATGACAAAATCTGCAAATTAAAAAAACATTGGGACGTTAAACATACAAACCAAATCGATACTTGCTCACCTCAATCAGGCGGAAACACAAAGTCTACCTAAAATTTCTTACGATGTTTTACAGGTTCATAATAATATTTAAATGCATAATCAGAAAGTTTGCATTTTCCCGTTTCAATAGTGAAACCCCCCCCCCTAATCGTTCAACAACATTGCTTTGCATGATGTTGTAACCTGCATTTTGTAAGATTGTAAGAAACTATTCCAGCATTCTGCTAATATACAAACATAATCAAACAACCAATTAACTTTGTATATTTATGGAGAGTACTGAACGTCTGCAACGTGTCTAAGCAGGACACCTAAAGTTAGTAAAAATTTACCCGTAGACGGCCAGGCGTTTTCTCACTGTCGTCTAAGATAGGGTACAAATGTTCATCAACTTTGGCCCGTTGTTGACGGCAACTGCAAAACAGAAAGATAATACATGTTAGTGGATAAATGAATACAGACAAAATAACGAAATCATTTGTCGCATTTATTAAAAATGTGTTCGTATGTTTCAAAAACTGTAAAAAGCAACAAATGTTTGTTGTAGTAGCCATCTAGTAGTAAGTACCACATACGCTTCAACCCAAAGTACGGACACTATGGGCACGGCTCTTTTCACTGCCCTCTGTCGCGTGCTCGGCCTGCCATTCCTAAAAACGACATGTGTCACCGCACTGTAAAACTTTGGGACGACCCGAGCACCCAGCTCTTCCAGTGCCTTGGCAACACCCTGCGATCTGTTTTCATATTCTGTTCGCACTTCCACGTAAGCAACAACATCTGAAATGAACGTGCACGTTTGAAATATCGAAAAAAAAATTTAAAAATTTTTTAGTTTTTATCAAAACAAGATAATTATTCTCAACATTCTTAAACACTTCAGACTGCTGCAGTTTTAATAAATTTAGGGTAAAGAAGTTTTATATCAGACTAGCTCAATAGGCATAGTACCTATATACACTTTAACAATTATCTAGTGATATAATATATATATATATATATATATATATCTTGGAACTACTGCACTTTTAATTTTCCTTAAAGATACTATTAAATTGATCTGGTAAAAGTTTATGACATAATTATTGTAGGAAAATCTCTCGGTTCTAAAAAGCCATAACTTAGCTATATCAATGACTCAAAAGTTACAGCAGGCAAAAGCATGTATGTTGTTTTACTTTAAACACAACAAAAATTTCCTGGTATTTGACTGATTCAAGGGCAAATGCAGGTGTTTTCAACCAATCCTAGATTATACTTACCTTGCAAAATTGAATCCAATGGTTGAGTATCGCATAATTTCCCATTAATGTTGACGGCGCTGACAGAAATGTCTTCCCCATCACTGTAAATAGCTTCTTTGCTAGTTGATTGTTTCTCCATTCATTGAAACAACGTGTGTTCGAAGCTGAAGACTCACTTACGGCTCTTCAGAATATTTTAAAACTGCAAAAAATTGCAAATTACAAAATAGGCCTATAGTTGCAAAAATCAGTGCTATACAGCTCCAACACCAAAGAAGAGTAATGAAACACTAGCCGTCTTCATAATGATCCAGTATTCAGAGAATTCTTGTGTTTGCAGACAAAATTGTAGAATAAAATAGAATAGTTTATTGTCTCTTTAGAGATCACAAATACAAGTAACAACAACTTTCAAATATAAATTGCGAGATGGAATGACAGAGAGACACATGGTCATCGCTACTTTCTTCCAGTGTTAAAGTGGCTAATGCTACTATGCTTATTTATCAAGAAAATTTCAAAATGAAAAAAATGGTATGGAAACATTGGAATTTGTCCTACTGTATTGTGAATTGTTTGAACTTGAAAGGAATAATATAAATGGGAAGGTAAATGAGAGTGAAAAATTAGGTTCAGTTTTGTTTGGTGAACGGCATAAAGAAAAGAAAAGTTGCCTGCCCGCAAAATAACAAAAAAAGATGGCATCATAATGAAAATAAAGCAAAATAATGGAACAGTTACTCACACAAATGTCTTTACCAGACAGTTGAGTGGAGAATTATCTTGCACCTTGTTAAAAAAGGTTCGATACATAAAGATGAAAATTAAGGGGAGGATGATACACAAGAACTAAAGGTAATCAGGGTATGCTTGTTATAAAGCGGAGGGTTCAGTCTCATAATCAAAATAAATGAAACAAGACTAAAAATTGCATTACCAGTTATTATGACCAAGCACGCAGAATTATCAAAGTAAACGTATTTTGTTTTTACAAAATCCGACATACAAGTCGATGGAAATAGATGGTAGGAAAGACATAAAAATTTTCGACATTACATTCATTATCTAAATATGACTCATTATTTAATTTCAATAGACAGCAGATCACCAACTGGTGAACTTAAATATCATTATACTAAAAATTACTATTCATAGTAACATACTCTACTACTATTAGCGTGGTTTCGGTGTCATCCGTGATTCTGTTCCAAAGTCTATAATTCCATTCAATTATGTTCCTATTTTCGATTTTACCGTCAAATGCTTCATGCTGCAAGTATAGAATTAACAAATTTACAAAGGCCCACAGATTTAAATGCCACGCAAAAATCTCGTACGCGGTGCGATCTAAATTCGAAAGAAATTTCTTGGTTTTTCGAGACTTGCTTCCCCACAGAATTCAAGTGTTCTGCAAAGCCAAGCTCTCAACTAAATTATTCAAAACCAGAACTTTAGAAACATGATAATAGTCTTTGATGCTAGTAAATATAAAAATTTCACGCGATGGAAAAAAATCACTAATAATAACAAATTTAATATTACAAATTTTTAATAATGATATTTGATAATATTGTAACATTTTATTATTATTGTAGTAATTATTATAATGTTGGCGTGTTAATTACATCCTTTGTAGACCAATAAACTAAAATTTACAGTCTCTGCTCTGGTGATAATTTTGTTTAAATGCTGTACAATTGTCTTATATGTAATATGTGTTGTGTCGGAGTAAAAATAGACTTAAACTTGAACTTGTTGGAAATCTCTATTACAAGATCTGTTCAATAACAATGTAAAATGGATGAAAATAAAGCTGAAGAAACATTAAGAAATAATTATTTATCAAAAATATCTGCCGCCAAAAATGGCAAGTAATACTATAAAAATGAATAGCTGATAGAGGAGTGATAATAAATTGCTGTTAAACTATTATTTATCGTGTAAAAAGTGTCTATAATGTAAAGAGTAAGTGTAAATGAGTATTTATAGAAGTTTCTGAATAATTATTAAATGGCTACATACACGCATCAAATGGATTTTTGTGAGAGCTAAACTTCTTTTGTTCACTTAATTGCTCTAATCACTGACAGGTTGCATCGTGTAAAGCAAGCCTTTTTGTTATAATGATCTATTCATTTAATTTCGTTGCAAATCTTTTCCTTCTTATTGTACCTACATAACCATTATTTTGAGACATTTTGTTTCCTTACCACGGGACAAGTTCCTTAATTGACATAATTTATGATGGGCAACTATCAAAATAATTCTGTAATCTTACTTTCTTTTGCAAGTGTTTCGTATATGTGCATTAACAGTGTGCATATATTTCACCATAAAAAGTTATAGGTATTGCAGATCAGTATATAGGTGTATATATTAAACAGATAGATGATATTATATCAAAGGAACCAAGGCAATAAGCCTTCAATATCTTTTGATAATAAAAAATTATGCAATAAATCTATTCCTGCCAGAAGTATTCGAGATTAGTAGTATTCACTGTCTATCAAGTATGGGGTGACAGCTTGTAGTGGATAGAACTGAATTAAAAAAACAGACAGAAGATAAAAAATACTGTAACGATAACAAAAAAATGTTATTAACTTTATTTACAAAACTTCACAAAAATCTCACATATTAGCGACAAAAACTTGCAGAAAACCTAAGAACCAGTTAAAATGAAAATAACCAAAACTTCATTTTTCAAAAATGCCAATACACATTCTTCGCAGCATTTCTGTATTGCACAGTATAAAATGAGAGCGACTTCTCAAGTTAAATTGTGCAGTTTTCTACAACGTTTATAAGTCAAGCAAGAACAACATCGATTCATAAAGCTGTGAAGTAACACTGATGGAGACTGAAAACTCTAATATCTAAATAGCTGCAGTTCACTACTGACCATACAACACGGTTAATCAGTATCAAGTAAGAGTACTGTACTTTATATAATTACATCATTTCGATTGCTTTTGACACAAAAGTCGCAAAATTAATATTCTCATTAAAAGATAAAACATCTTTACAATTTTACTTTAATATCAGCAGTGCAAAGCCAATGTAAACAACTTTCAAATTCCATGCTTTCAGTCGCTCAGGATTAATGTCTTCATATTTTTCTAAACGAAGCAATTCGATGCTGCACTTACTGCCTGGAATGTAACAAAAGTTTGAATAGAACCTTGTCTAGTTTGTTTAACACAACTTATCAGAGTAATTACCCCCATAACTCTTTCAGAACCGTCAGCATTTGCTGCATTTTGCACGGGTTCACGAAAAACTGCTCTCACCAAGCAGCAATTATGTCATATTTGATAATTTTTGTAGGTTACTATTCTTCACACAATGTACTTTCATGCAAAATTATACATGAAATACATTTGCTCACCTTAAACAAATTAAAAATCCATTTTTGACAAAAAAATTGAAAAAACCTTTCAGTAACTGCAATGTTTGCACCATAACAATGTACAGTATCATTTGTGTGAAATCTGCTAATGCAGAAAATTTCAACTATTCAGACACAACACTCTAATACCTTTGGCTTTAAGTCTACTCTATTTTTAAGGATAAATTCCTGTTAAAAGACGAAACGACCTTAATTTGTTCTTGGCCAATTGGTTGGTTTTCCTGGAATAGCAACAGAACACTGCACAGCTTGGGATGTAGCAAGCAGGCGGTCAATAAAATAGTGTGTACGATCACACAGTGTGTAAATCAGACATAGCTACTCAATAAGGTAAGTTGGAGTGTCTGAAAAGAGCGTGTTTTTCTTAATTTTATTCAATTAAATCACTTATAAATGTCTAAACAAATAACATGATTGGATAGCCGGGATTCTAGTGAGTAGAACAGTACCTAATTTGTAATCATTTAGTTATGTCTGTAGTCATACAGAAAAATTATAGCAGAAAGTTATATGTCTTATAAGACTTATTTTGATTGGTACAGTCCTGAAGGATTTAATCATTAATTAAATGGTCAAGTTCTTACAGGACATTTTTCTGTTAAGTTGTCGTTTTGCCACTGTTTCTTGTAAACATTGTACTGCCCAGTAACACTTATTAACATCATAGCCAGTTATATTTGCAACATACTAAGGAATTAAAAACTATACTTTACATTATCAATGTCAAATCATTAGATGGCTAATAAATGCAGACACGCTTATTATGTTATACGCAAAAAATAGTCGCACAAACAAATTGCATAAACAGTACAGGGTGAACAAAATATAATTCTGTCCTTCAACTACCTTCGACTAAATCATCACATTGTGGAAAAAATAAACTATTGGGTATTAGTTAAAAATATATTTTTCGAGCTTTAATCAAAACATGAACATCTGAAATTGAGTTGGTCTAAATGTACAAGAACCCACACTAACTTGTGCAAGTGAGAAATTAGTTTGGGTATGTTTATGTGAATTTAATTCCTAGTTAATCAAATACAAGTCAAATATTCCTAGTTAATATCAATATAATACATGTACATATAAAAATCAGAGGCATTCAATACAGGCATTGCTTGATAATGTATACAATGGCAAAGTTATTAAAAAACAACTCACCAAACAATACGTTCACAATTTCTTGTGGAGTATGGTGTGGAGGACCTCCATATAGAAGTGGATCGTATTCCATTGTTTCCAGCAGGTAGCGACAATTAGGGGACATTACTGACAACATTACCTGAGAGTATCTGAAATTAAAACAATTAAAGCAAATTCATCTGATTCTGAATGATCAAAATATTAAATTGAGATAAAATGAGCTTTAACACAATATATTTTTTAAATGGCAAAAATAAGTGAATAATAAACCAAGAGCTTATCAATAGTTAGGTATACTATATCACGACAAATATTTAGATCAGTGGTTCCTAATCTGCGGTATGAAACAGCTAAGCCAGGGGCATGCGAAAGTTGTGTCGTGCAACACATCACAAATGTTTAAACATCATGATTGTTTGTATTTTAAAAGTTCATTATTTTTGCAACATAACAGCGTTTTTTGGGTTTCACTGAGCACTGCCTGGCATCAAAACGGGGTTAATTCATTATGTAAAACAGCCGTCTGGCACAGCAAATGCGTTGGTGTATGGAGGTAGGTATTAGTTTTCGGAAAAGCCCGCGTCAACGGCCACTGAGGCTACTACACAGTTCGACTGCAAGTTCGTCTTCTGATCGACTTTTTTCTTGAATTTGGTGTTTTGTTTGTCGGTTTTGCTTGTATAATTAAATCACGCTTGTATAGTTAAATCATAATAGTAAAAAATGTTTTGTTTAAACTCATATTACTAAAAAATGTTAAGGGATACGTGGCAGATCGCCGAATTTCGAAAGTGTACTTGGCCAGTAAAAGGTTATGAACCACTGGTTTAGAAGTAATCTTTTCTAACAATATAAATAGCATTGTTAGATTTGATACAGTTAATGATATGATATTATATAAACAAATTTGCATCATACCTTTCCCTGTCAGCTTTATTTATAGCAATTAGACCACCCCGATCCCAAATAGCATCAACGACTCCTACTAAATCTCTAAAACAAAAATGCAAACTTATTAAGAACGTGTACAATAAGTTAAATAAAACAAACATAGACTCGTCATGGTAACGCATCCTATCCATAAGATAACAAAATCATGAAAAGAAATGCTGAGCCAATCCTTGAGTATATGTGTATATATATATATTTAGTTACTGACTGTATCCACAGGTTGGGATACTGATTATGCATGACCTTTTCTTTTACGATCATTTGAAATTAAATTGCATGTTATATTATTTTCCTAAGTTCAATGAGTCATCAATTAATGTTGCATGATATTATAAACAGTGATATTTTCATATTTTTATTTCAACTTGAAATGAAATATTAATATTTAAGTCAAAATTATAGTAACAATTTTGTTAGTTCCTGGTAATTTTATTTTCGTTTTCTTAGTTAAAAATTAGAAAATTTTATGTATAGAGAACCACAGGCAAAATTGTTTAATTTTTAATAATTTAATGAAATAACTTTTTTCCTTTTTTAATATTACTATAGTACATATATTTACGGTTTATGTGTGTGTGTGTGTGTGTGTGTGTGTGTGTGTGTGTGTGTGTGTGTGTGTGTGTGTGTGTGTGTGTGTGTGTGTGTGTGTGTGTGTGTGTGTGTGTGTGTGTGTGTGTGTGGGTATACTTCACTTTATATACAATTAATACGTAATTACAGCACTGCATAATACTAACTTAATACTCGGTTCGGGGTGGCTGATTCGATAACTAATGTTTTTTCCACCCCTTCCCATTTGTTTGGCTTTTTTTATTTATACCAATTTTCTTTGTATGGTATTGTTATTGGGACGAAAAATAAATGATTTTTGATTTGATTTGTGATAAACTCCTGTTCTTATTTTCATACCAAAACATATTTGTTAAATTAAATCCCATTTGGAAATAGCACTTTCAGATTTCAATTATAAATGATAAATTTGAACGCAGTTAACGAAATCAGAATTCATCCACAAACGTTTTAGACAAATTTAACAAACAACTGCTGCTATTGCACACATGTAATAAAAGTTCTGCGTCTGTGTACATGTGCGTTGGTAGTGTTATCAATGTTGCTTCTTTCTTTTGCAAAGTTGTTTCTTTCATTTTCAACTTCGTCGTTTATGCCTTGCCCTCATCTTTCTAGTAATAACCTCGTTACTCTGTGAGTTATAATAAAGTTGTTAAATTCATTCTTGTCGTCTTGGTGTTTGAGCCAGAGCTGGTACATTCTTAAATTAATGGCATTGATCGTACTAGTAACAATACAAATTCTTATTTAAAAACCATTTTTTAATATAAATGAGGTCAGTAGAAGACACTTACTTGTTGATAATAAGAATATCACAGCAGAATATACTAATGTCCATTTTCTTTGCCTGCAAAAAGAATATACTTTCACTACAAGAAATAAGACCGGTCTAAACAATTATAACTCGTTTTAACTTTATGGAAAATATTTATACTTAACAAATAAGTCTAAACACTAAAAAACCCGCAAATTCATAAAGACAATTAATGAAAAACTTTGGTCGTTAGAATATACTTATAGTATTTTAGATTACGGGTGTCATTCAGAGTTTGACAGAACTGCAAAATACAAAACATTATCAGGAGAAGTGCATTATAAGCAGGCAGTATAATATGGTTCAATGTTACAGTACGAATGCAGTAATGTGTCTTAATTATGAGCATCACAATACTTCAAAACAGAACTTTAAAAATGTGAAACAGATATTTAACAGACAAAAAAATCTAATCACCCGCATTAACCCTGTGATCTCTTGTCATTGTTAATGAGTCATAAAGCTTACAGGCCTGATAAGATTTAGACACTCACTTTCCTCTCATGACATACAAGAAACAGGTTGTCCTTGTCTCTGGTACTGTACGGTTTGTTTATCGTGACTGATCTTACAAAACTAAACATAATGTGACTCGATGTAGCACTTACTTTATAAAGTTTTATTTGTTGAGGTCCCACAGTATTAACAGTGTATTCCAAATTTTGTTCCTCGAAGAATTCCCATATTGACGACTCGATAAGCTCAACTCCAATTACAGTGTGTCCCTGTAAAGCTAGCCTGGAATCGTCAGAATTTAACTAAATGGCATTACGTGACATAGATACATATTTTTGCACGGATATCAAACTCCATTATAAAAACAGTTCAAAGTATAACTTATAGTTATAAGATTAAACAAGGGAATCATTGAGTAGTAACAGAATTTTCAAAACCACGAAGTTAAGTAACAACACAATAGCTAGCAAGTTAATGGCTGACCATCATACATTTGGGCAGTTTCACATGGCACACTATGAGAGAAAATATTACTGTATAATTGTATGTGCATTCAGACATGGCTAAGAGTCTTATCTGCTGTTCAATGTTTCATTTCAGACGAATATCCATAATAATTAATATCCAATCATTAATATTTAAAGTCACAATATATGGGCATGTCTATAGATAAAAAACTTAATATTTTTCATAAAAACAAAGGCAACAGTTAAACTGATAATGGCAGCTACTGACTAAAGTAATTAAGACCTGCCTACCACTTGATTTAAAATGAGTGTGAAACGTAGAAAGCCCAGGGATCGCCTCACCCTGGCAGATGTCCAGGGGGCAAATTATGCACCAGAAATTTTGCTTTTTGGGCATTAAAATCAAAGTATTAAAAAATTTAGGCAAAAAATAAAGTAATTTTTAGGTAGGTATCACTGAATTTGCTTATGTTGTTATTGTTGTTCACAAAGCTGTACATAAAATATTTCTTTTATAAACATAGAAAAAGCCCAATACCCCCCTAAATGCTTAATTTTCAATAAATGTGATACAGTTTAGTTTAATATACATTGTGAAATGCTGTATTGTGTTGCACTGTGAGTAGTACTTCTAGTTGTGTCAAGGCTGGTACTGATGGGAAATGAAGCCAGGTGATTGGCAAACTTGCTTGTGAAGTTGTAGAAAGCATGATAACTGAAATGTGATGAGTGGGAGAGTGTGAAAGAGTTAAAAAGCACCTGACAGCTGTCTACTGCATGAGAGTTGCAAGGTCTATGTAAAAGCTGTTGTTTGTCACTTAAATAATTGTAAAACTGTAACTTAGTTCATGTAGTAAACTTCTGGTATATGTTACAAGTGTAAAAACAATGGTAACATAAAATATAATATAAAATATAAAATATAGATGTGAAACCTGTGTAATAGTGCCTTGGCCATACTGCCACTAATGCTAACAAATAAAGATAAAAAAGAAAATTTCCTACCATCTGATATCAACAGACTTTCCACACATAGGAACAAAAACACGCAAGTTTGATCTATTATCAAAGAGCTTTTCTGCATATCTCAGTAGATTTCTGAAACATATTAATTTGTTACTTCACTGCGCTATAAATTGTAAATAAACTATGTAAAAAGTTATATAAGATTGCAAATAAACTATGTAAAAAGTTATTCAATATTGCAAATAAACACTGTAAAAAGTTATTCAAGATTGCAAATAAACTATGTAAAACGTTATATAAGATTACAGATAAACAATGTAAGAAGTTATATAAGATTGTAGATAAACAATGTAAGAAGTTATATAAGATTGCAAGTAAATTATGTAAAAAGTTATGCAAGATTGCAAATAAACTATGTAAAAAGTAATATAAGATTGCAAATAAACTACGTAAAAAGTAATATAAGATTGCAAATAAACTACGTATAAGATTGCAAATAAACTATGTAAAAAGTTATATAAGATTGCAGATAAACAATGTAAGAAGTTATATAAGATTGCAAGTAAATTATGTAAAAAGTTATGCAAGATTACAAATAAACTATGTAAAATGTAATATAAGATTGCAAATAAACTATGTAAAAGGTAATATAAGATTGTAGATAAACAATGTAAGAAGTTATAAGAGATTGCAAGTAAATTATGTAAAAAGTTATGCAAGATTGCAAATAAACTACGTAAAAAGTAATATAAGATTGCAAATAAACTACGTAAAAAGTAATATAGGATTGCAAATGAACTACGTAAAAAGTAATATAAGATTGCAAATAAACTACATAAAAAGTTCTACAAGATTGCAACAAATAAACAGACAATGGCTTTGCCAGCTTTTTACATAACAAAGGTGCCTATTTAAATGTGTGTTCTTAAATGACTTTTTAGCTAGTTAATGACTTGTAGACATTCTTCAATCACTACAGTAGATCATTAGATCACTATTTCTTTTCATAACTGCACCTCAGTCATTTAGTACTATCAAGTATCCACATGTATTTTTCGTATTCCTAGTTAAACCATACAAACAGCAACAAAAGCACATTTTTTGAAAAGGAACGAGGGGAAAGAGGAGAAAGTGAGCTGAGCAGTGACAAAACTTCCAATAGATCGTCAGAGTCGTTGTTGTTGATGTGATTTCTTTGTCATACTTCACATGGCAAATTTTAGTTAACTGTCCAGCATATAAACATATGACATAAGCATTCAATAAATAGAATCATGGCATGAATGTTCAAGGTACATAATTTTGACACGACTATAAGATGAGCATTAAACATAGAAATTTATGGAACATTAATTTATACAAGTTTTTTGGGATTAATTTAGTACTGCAACTTAACGCAGTGTGGGTTGGGATTTTTTAAGTTTTTTTAAGTTTTCTAGGTTTTTAAGTTCTAAAAATGAGGGCGCCCTTGTGGTGTAATGGTTAGCATAACTGTCCAGATTACAGAAGGCCTGGGGTCGAGTCCCAGCTCAGGTGCAAAACTTTTTCAGATTTTCTAATTTCGTCTAACTTTCGTATGTTTATTAAATAAAGAAAAAGTTAATCTGCATCACCCAACATTTACATAACAGGCATTGAAAGTTTGCATTATCTATATAAAATTATGTTTTAATATTATCAGCTGAGTAAAAGACATCCAAAATGGTCCACTTACTTATTTACATCATTCATGTGCCACAGAATGTTCCTAGTATCCCAGAGTTCCTGCCATTGTTTAATGCCAATGCTGTTATCTAGTATCTTTTCACTTGTCTTTTCCATGTCTCATTTAGCAGCTACACCACATCTACGTATGAGTAATTGTCACCTTGGAAACAGAATTCTGATTAAAAGAACGATATATATTGGTTAGTTTTAACATTTCTGATTTCAGCCTCTGCTTCCCTGGTATTGCTGTTTGCACTAACTGCACATTCAGTTCAGTCATAGATTTTTTGCATATCATTTGTTTAATTGACATACATAATTAAGTAGCCAGTAGAATATATATCACCTTAACTGAAAAAAACCTGCTGAAAAATTAAAACACACACACTGAGACTGCATTTTATGAAAAATTTTGTTCCATCTCTGACTTTACAAAACCCTGTCTCTGACTTCAGTTGATGCCATTGTTCCCTCTTCCATTGACAATCAGCAATAAAAAGGCTGACTGTGATGCATATTGCTAATGTCTCTCTCAACTCTTTTATACACCTGGGTGCATGCCATAAACAATGCCAAGCATGATACGAAATGAGTGTACAAAGTCAACTCCTTTTAAAACAATTATTAAAATAAATATTTTATGAAACACATTACAAAGTCAAATAACCCGAAATGTGCCACTAAATTCTGTTTAGGGTGCCAAGTTGTGTGACAGAAGGCATATCATTAATTTATAAATGCACTATGCATTACCTGGTTCATCAGTAAATTCACCTCTCAACTGCCTGCTGAGATTTTCTTGCAAAGTTGCAAAAATTGAAAGGGAATCAGCTTGTTTTTTTTATAAACAGTGTTCCCTCACTTATCGCGGGTGTTCCGTTGCAGGCCCACCCGCGATAAGTGAATTTCTGCGAAGTAGGGACGCTATACATATTTTAGTAGTCATACATTATTTTAAGTCTTTATAAACCCTCCCCAAACTCTTATACTTAACTCTTTCCCATTCCCCTAATAACTTTTCCAATACTGTACATGTACCTTTTAAAAAACCTTACTTAAAGTTTTTACTTAAACTTTGCTTATTCATCCGCCGAATAAATGCACTTTATACTGTAAATGGTAATTTTTATGCTTTATAATATTTGTGAAAGTTGTAACTGTATATTTTAGGTGCTGCCATCTATTGATTAGTCACTTTAACATTTTACTAGTTAAATTCACCCCTAGTACAATTGTTCGGTCCAGTGAATATGCAAACTCACTGGATCTCCCCTATTTTTTACTGTAATGGGATATGTGAAGCCAAGTTTTTGCATAGTTCTCTACCTATATATACTGGCTGGATTTCACTTCTAACCACTGACTGTCTCTCTGTCACGCTCTCAGTGACGTGCAGTCGTGCTACACACTGTCTAACTCACACTCTCAGTGCAGTGCAGCAGTCGTGATCTTCATTTTACTTGTGTATTTTACTCATGTGTATTTAGTGTAATAAACGTGTTTCAGTTTTTGTGCAAACATGTAATATAGTGTTCAGTTGTTCAACTTCAACTTCATAACTAACTTTCACAATATTCTTTTAGTGTTAGAATTAAATATACCTTTATACCGTTTGTGACTTTTATGCAAAATTCATTAAATCTATACAGCGAAAATACCGTAATATATTTTCGAAAAGCCACGAAACAGCGAGTCCGTGATAAACGAACCGTGAAGTAGTGAGGGAACACTGTAGTCACATTCCACAAAATCTAGTTACCAGCGAGGGAACACTGTAGTCACATTCCACAAAATCTAGTTACCAGAACTGATGCTATTATCCCAGACAGAAGATGTACTATACTACAGCAGAGGTGTCTTGGCTACGTGTGAATACCAGCACATCCACTTACTAAGCTGATCCGGCATTGCGTAACTTTAGAGGCAACCTCGGCACAAATAAGCTGGCCAAAGTGCTGAGGATACCCCCAAAAATTTTCTTCGGAATGTGCAGTTTTTAAGCCTGCATGGAGGCAATTCTACTATTATCAGCTCAGCAAACTTGTTTACATGCCAATTATGCATGCAACTGCTTCATTGATACATACACAAAAAATACATCTAGAATTCACTGGGATGTTTATGATAAACAACCAGACAAACAAAATATACAAAACTAATCCCTCTGATTGGCATAAGCAATAAATTTATAAAATAAACTTGGTTTCTAGAATGCGTTGTTAGTATAACATAGCAAAAATAATTTTCTTCAATTGATAACATGATTACTTTTTCTACTGACACTCAGCAACAAGAGGCCTAACCATGACACACATCACTAACCTTTCTCTCATCTTCTATGGCACCAAAGTGTGCGCCATAAACATTTATGATGCCATGGCTCAGTGTGACAAGAATTAACTATGTGGAAAGCGAAAAGTAAACAAAGTTCACAGGAAAAGTTTGATAAGCACACAGTTCACACGTGGAAGATACATATAAGATTTAAGTAGAAATTCAGCACTAAACAGTTAACAGTAAAAATTAACCGTTGAGTAATTTTATGCACACAACTTTAGTGAGTATTGTGGACTTTGCCTTAACCTACGATTATCACATACCAGCATGCATTATCACAGCGCTGTTCACAGCACATGCAATATGTGTACAACAAATGATAAACAGTTCTTGGAGTAAATTTTTAATAGAAAAATAATAAACTACAGTTGCGTAAGTTATTAGTAGAATGTAGACGAAGTCATAATTCACATTACCTAATTCATGCACAACTTTAACAATACGAAATAAGGATAGATACTTTCATGCAACTCATGAAAAATTAAATCTCTACAGGAACAACTGTAATTGCAGAATAATTTCATTCAAGGTGTTTTTTTTTTCTGCTTGAAAATAGGCATCCTATATACACGGGTACGTGAAATGATAATGCTGCTGCAATCTCTGCTCAGGAATCACCAGTTTTCGCAGACAAGGTAAGCTTTCCACGTGAAATTCTGGTATTCTTTTCCCACGAATGCCTATATATTTTGTATCATGATAAGACTTCCATGATAAGACACTGAAGTGGTGCACAGTTCTATTCGGTGATTTTATTTAAATGACACTAAACTATATTTTGCTATCTGTCCTAGAGTTCAAACTCTGGAGGTTATATGAGATTGTGGCTTTACGAAGGTTAACACTTTAGCTTCACAGCTACGAATGTGACTATTCCGTATCCCAGCTTTACTTCAGGGTAATAAAATATACTGCAAAATCAGCTTTTTTGATTTGTGGTGGCAATCCTCCACAGTCTGAAGCAGCTCTCTTTAACAACTCCACATTACAGCAATCACCTGGAAATGCAAGCAACAAAGCAAGTTAGTAGCTTGTAACAGGGATGCCTGTTGCAGTCAGGCATTAGCATCATTCTAAACTGCAGCTACCTGTGTTCATACAAGCTACTAAGCAGCTACTATGCATCTGCTGGACATGAAATGCCAGATTAAAAATTTTGCAATACAATCCACTTTGCAAAACAAGGTCTTACGTTACAACACGAAAATCATTTCTTTTCACAGCATCTAACGTAAATTTGCAAACCGACATTATAAATCCAGTAATGTGCACAACAGCTACATAAGATTTCAAAACCTACTAATGATCAATAACACACTCACAGCCCACGCAGTATGCATTTATGTTAAGTAGCTTTTTGACTTTCTATGACAAATATTATTAGCTAAGTCTACAAAGAAAATGTCACTAATACTGGAATAAGTCTACAGCGCTGAGAAACAAGAATACGTTTCCTTTAATTGTCGTTAAAAAAAGAACAACGACAGTAGAAAAAACATTTGTGTTACCGTATAAAAAAAGAACAACGCAGGAGAAAAAACATTTGTGTTACCGTATAATTCACGTAGGTCACTAGTGGGCATGTTGTAAGGTGGTCCTTTATATTCTGATTGAAATTCCATTACTGATAATAAATAACGTGATTTGGGAGTCATCAGTGACATCATCAATGCTCTATATCTAAAACAGCATGATTGAATAACTTCAAATGAGCAAAGATTTAACTCTGAGATACTAATGACCGCTAATTTTTTTTAATAAACATTTATTTAAAAATGGGCAAAAAAGGACAAACACACTTATTTACAGTTGCTGAGACAACAGACAACATTAGCCATAGGCTACTATGAGGGACTCTTAACGAACACAACAACACTGAGACGCCACAAATAAATAACACAGATAACAACTGTTTGCGCCAATACAGGTGGTTGTGAGATTCAAACTCCGGCTGCAAGCAGTGAAGCGCCCACGGTAACTTAATCACTCGGCCACCCATATTTGAAATACTGCCTTTGGCAAACAGCAAAAAATGGTTATCGAGTTGCCTCAGGCTGCAAATTTATGGAATGCAGTTTCACAGGAAAAACGGGTCTATCACAAAATATACATAACTACTTCAATTGTTAATTAGGATAATTAAACCTGTTAGATGAACCAATATATTGTTGTACCAGGACAAATACGATGATGTTCTGTTCATAACTTAGTTAAGACAACCAGAAAGAAAAACTGTGTTTGTTTGGTATAGGTTTGTTAGTCGTTCTTCGAGTTCCTCTCTACTAGCAACACAATCAGGACTGAGTAATTACACGTATCATGGAATTTTGTAGCCATATCATCTACCTAACCAGAAAATGAATAAATAGAGAAAAAAGAAAACAGAATAAAATATGATCTGTCTGTGACAATATACAGTCTATCGTAAAACTGAATTTTCTAACAGTTTATCTTTATATAAATTTAGTAACTTCCATTTCAATTACCGTGTTCGACTGTCAGGTTGAATAGCTCCCAATGATCCTCTGTCCCAAATGGCATCAAAACTTCCCAGCAATTCTCTGAATAAAAAAATCAAAATTATTGTTTGACTCCTGCATAATTCAAACAGAAAAGTAAACAAACTTGACAAGACAAGATTGTTAGAAGTGGTACAGCAGTCTTCATAACAACTAAAGTAAGATTGTTTGAAGTGGTACGGCAGTCTTCATAACAACTAAAGTAAGATTGTTTGAAGTGGTACTGCAGTCTTCATAACAACTAAAGTAAGATTGTTTGAAGTGGTACTGCAGTCTTCATAACAACTAAAGTAAGATTGTTTGAAGTGGTACTGCAGTCTTCATAACAACTAAAGTAAGATTGTTTGAAGTGGTACTGCAGTCTTCATAACAACTAAAGTAAGACTGTTACTTTGCAAGCAGAAGTTAGGAAAAAAATGTTGTTTATCTTAATTTTACAAGAGTATCAGCTATAACAAAAGGATTGTTGTTGATAAATTTTCTAGAATACTTTCTCTATCAGATGGCTCAACAGCTGAATTAGGCTACAATAATAAATTGTTGCTCAAGGAAATTCTCACAGCGAATTTGTCATTTATTCATAACAATAACTTTTGCGCACAAGGCATATAAAGTGATTTTACTGGATGCAAAAACAAGTAACTAAAGAAATTTAAATGTTTCAATGTAAAAAGTTATATAATAGACATAGATATAGACATTTTTATTTATCTCCTCATTTACCCCAGTATATAAATTAACTATTATTTTTATAGTTATTGATTAAAAAGGACAAATTAAGCATAAAGGAAAGAGTTAGGGGGGTGCAGGGGAAAGGGTGGCAAAAGACCAATTGGTCATCGAGTCAGCTACCCTTCTCAGGTTAGTGTAAAATTAAAAAAATTGTAGTGCTGCTGTTAACATGAATTTATGGGGGAAATTATGAATTTATTAAACATGAAAGCGAAATAACTAAATAAGCTATGCAACAAAGAAATAAAATGAAAATATGAAATGGTGATTAACCAAATATGTAAAGCATTTAACTAACCGATTAAAACATAAAACAAACTAGAGAAAAGTCAAACCAAAAAAAATAAAACATAAATAATAAATCAGTGAATGAAACAAAATATGCATGATAAACTCAAACAAAATATAATGAAACAAAGACATGCAACCGTCTCAAATTATGTTAAGCGTAATGATAAAATACTATGGAATGCAAGAACTAGTGCAGAAAAATGGAGCAAGCAAAATGTAGTGAAATATGAGTATGTGACTAAATAGACAATATGGCTCAAAAAATATAATAAAACTTAATGATAACTGTGAAACAATGAGCAAAATAATTTTAACTTCTTGAATGCAAAATATAAACAATTTACCACACTTACCTTTATGATTTTAATAAAGCAGAAAAAGAGAAAATGAGGTGCCAGATACTAAGAGAAAGAAGCGACATATGAGCCATAGCCCAGAAAGCGCTATGACTCTATATATCCAGATAAAAACAAAAGCTCATATAAGAGTTTCTGAATTCTGACTCCTTTCTGCTACTATACATCCTTATGTCAAGCACATTGTTTATGTGTACTGTATTTCCTCATGTTAGCACCCGAGGAAAAACAGAATGAAAAAATAATAAATACCCCTGTTTGAATAACTGCCCTGGCACAGAAAATTGGCCTCAATCTCAGCCACATGCAGAACTTACTCTTACCCATTCTGCGGTCATGCTGACATGCAAACAATAGTGATTAATTAAACAATGGTGATTAATTAAACAATGTTACCCATTCTGTGGTCATGCTGACATGCAAACAATAGTGATTAATTAAACAATATCTAAGTGATAGGCGAGTTCATCAAGACTACTGGTGAAACGTACAAGCTACTTTTGCTGTGCTGTTGTCTGATAGATGGCTAACTAGCTTCAATGTGATCCCAAGTAATGTGAATAAATAAGCTGTGCTGCTACCTGGTGAACATAAGCAGTAAAGGCTTACAAATTAGGAAGCACTGTTCTTGAATAAAAGCCTGTTTGAAAAAAGTTCCGGTACTTAGTTCAATTGAAAGAATAAGAGCTGGGGCTCTAAAACGAGTAAATATGGCATATTTAATTTGTAAATTCTTGTGATCTACATTATGATTGGTTATAAAATAGACTTCTTACTTGTTAACCAGGAAAAGGTCACAGCAATAGATAAGAATATTTGCATCCTTTGCCTAAAACATATTAAACAATGTATCATATAATTCACATCACGTCAATTACTAATATGTGCTGTAATGTTAACATCACTAATATATAACTGCATAATTATTAGTAATTATTAAAATTACTGCTAATAATAATTACTAAGGTAACTAAGATTCACTGCAGTACAATTAATCTTCTGTAATAACAATAGTGTATGAAACATAATAATTTATTACAGTATTGTGTAACAATTTTGATGTTACCATGTATTATTACACGTCACTATATTGTACTGAATGTGATAATAATATAAACTTCAAAATTTCAAACTTCATAAACATTACAAACAAACAGTTAGAAAATTTTCAAGATGCTCACACATCAACATTTGTGTGCACTGCATGTCTTTAACAATTTGTCCAAATAGGTCAAAAATACCAGATGAACAAGGTGAAGAACATTGGCTTCTCATAGGTCACAAAGTTGTTGTCAAAAAGCGTTACCATTTCAACAACAGACATGTTCCTATTCCCTCCTAGTCAATTAAGCCAAGGAGTGCATAAGTTTTGCTAACAAAATCGAGGGTTTTCGTTTCAGATTTGAATGATTCCCGTATTGGCATCGATTCGTCAAATAAACCACGAAATAGAAGACATCAAGTCGAAATTTCGTGTTTTATATACAAATCATCAAAACAGTCAAAAACCATGAAAAATGTAACACCTTGGCTTAGGAAATCATATGTGATGTAAGTTAGAGCATCAAGTAGTTTGCAGGGTCAGCTCACAATATGCAGGGTCAGCTCACATCATGCAGAGTCAGCTCACACCATGCAGGGTCAGTTCACACCATGCAGAGTCAGCTCACATCATGCAGGGTCAGCTCACACCATGCAAGGTCAGCTCACACCATGCAGGGTCAGTTCACACCATGCAAGGTCAGCTCACACCATGCAGGGTCAGCTCACACCATGCAGGGTCAGCTCACACCATGCTGGGTCAGCTCTCACCATGCAGAGTCAGCTCACACCATGCAGGGTCAGCTCACACCATGCAGGGTCAGCTCACACCATGCAGGGTCAGCTCACACCATGCAGGGTCAGCTCTCACCATGCAGGGGCAGTTCACACCATGCAGTTTGAAGATATGGGTGTGAAAATGAAAAACTACTGGCACTGTCCCATGCAAAAATTTGACTAAGCAAAAGTTAGATATGGGCTACCAGCAGTTATGAAGTCAATTTATGAAGTTAATTGCTATCAATTTTTTATAGGCAAAGTTTAAAACAAGACGCTTGCAGCAGATTTATATTCTCTTCTTAAGTTTATATAATAAAAATTGTCTCATATCTACTTGTTTCAACTAAAATGTTTAAATGTATCCCAACCTCTTTAACCGAAATTTACATGCACACGAAAACACGTTCTTGAACACAATTAAGTCATACTTGGAATTTTCAAATAGAAAACCGGTAACCTGATAAACGTTGCCTGGTACTTGCTCAATAGGTTTGACACTGTAAGTCAAATTTTGCTCCTGAAAAAATGCCTTCACAGCCGCATCAGCTAGCTCAACTCCAACGACACTGTGGCCCAGCTCTGCTAGCCTACAGAAATGCAAACTTGCATCAATACGTAAAATTCAGTGAAAAAAATAACAAAAAATATCATGGCGGTGATTCTGTCTGTGCTTATTTACTTTAGTTGTTTGTACAATTATACTTAGAATACGCCTTAGAAGGCTTCTTAGAATGCCTAGACAAGTCTGCAAATGAAAACTTAAACCTAATGATTAAGCAGAACTGTTCAAATTATAGAAACGTATTACTGTAAGTTAGTAACTATAATGACTAGTAAACAATTTAAACTATATTTACAAGCATAAAAGTAATTTTTCTTACCATTTCATATCAATAGATTTGCCACACATGGGAACGAATACACGCAAGTTGCTTCGGCCACCAAAGAGCAAATCAGCATGATCCATAAGATTTCTACACAAACAAGATGAGTTAAAATGACAATTATTCACAAACCTAAAATCACGCAATATCATTCATGATATTAATACATAAAGCCTTGCACAATGAATGAAATCAGAGTAACAATTAATACTCTTTTCACACAGTAAATGTGGTTTGAGTATTCATAAGACAACCAAAACCATTTACAAAATTTTTCACTAAAGTGTTTTCAAACCTGCCTGGGAGGTAGTTTGAAACCATTTTCAAAACCGTTTGTATAAAATTCTTTGTGTGGCTTCTTCTATTGTTTAAAAATGGTTCATCTAGTGACAAGTGTTGTTGAAAATGTTTTGCACAAAAAGTTTTGAATTAATTTGTCGTATGAAAAAGGTAAGTATCAGTAAAATTGAATTACTCAACTAAAAAGGAACAAAAAACGTGATTACTTTTATACTTACTTATTCACAGCCTTCTTATGCCATCCAAAATTGCCCGACTCCCATGCCTCTAACCACTTTTCGTTAACAACTGCATCCGCCATTCCACACTTGATACTGAAGATCGAGGCAGCTATAATATGTACACGCAGCTCGTGCTATTACAATAGACTACAATGAACCTGCAAATTAAGCTGCACTTTGTACACATTACACTCACACACTGTTGTCTTCCAAGGTTGACAGTATCTAGCCCATTTATAAAATCAGTACTAGTACATAAATCAAACATTTGTATGTAGCTATGCAAAAATTAAATATTAGTCCTGTCTCAAAGAGCGACCCATAGTTTATGTATGCTGCATTAACTGTTAGTTGTGTTATCACCAATATTCAGCAGGCCCTCTCATCACCTTTACTACTTCCAATTTTTGCTACACTGATCTAGAAAATTTGGTTGGGACATTTTGTGTTTGGCTGAGTCTTTCAACAGAAATCATTAAAAGTTTATGCTGCGCAAAATTTTGTTAACCCTTATAGGGTGACCGGGGGGTAAAAATTACCCCCAGACCGGTTTTTTGCATTTTACCCTTTTACCATACGCATATCAGTAAGCGTTTACCATGGCTTTTTCTAAATATGTTTTGCGCACAAAATACTTTGAGTTATTTATTTTAGGAGTATTGTCTCACCATGAAATAAAAGTGAAAATGCAATATATCGATTTTTTAAAATTGTCGAAACTTTACTTCGCTAGTCTATACATTATACAGGCGATGTATCTGATAAAACAAAATGTCAGACGTCTGTAAAAGAAGAAAGTAGTAAGACAATAAATTCAAAATAACAATGATTTTTGCACACACGGTAGCAATGTAGGTTGTTTACAGTTATTCCAGCACAGATAAGGGAATGTAACTAAGTGAATTTAAATTTCGTATTACTAGTAAGTCACATGTCTTTAAGCAGAGGTATAATGTATCCTATGGTGGTCAGCATAACCACAAATTATGCTGTTGCTGTTTACTAATGAAACACGGCAGTTTATCAAAAGTAATTTACGAATTATGGTGGGGGTAATTTTACCCTTCCCTCCATTACCAAAATTGGTTGTAAAAAATCGTGACCATATAAGGGTTAATTTTGTAATGTAAAACATGCGAGTAGTTTTGTTTTATATCACCTTAAAGTGCTACAGTTTTTTACTTTACAAGTTCCCAGCTAATTGCAAGCAGGTAGTGCAAAGTCAATGGATTAAACCATTTCATGTGTTTTTATATTCTGATAAATACTTGTTTCTGTTATGTTATCTTACTGGCTAAAATGGTCGGCAATTATGTTTTCTTCATTTGAACAATAGACACGTGCCAAAATAATAAAAAATAAAACATAACTTTGTACTTAAAAATCACAAAAATTTATTAACATAGTAGCAACTTACAAAAACTAATTAATGGCAATAATGATGCTTAATAGCACTAATCAAGACGTTGCATAACAACTTGCAAAAAAGGAGTGCTGTGTGTACAACTTGTTTTATTTACAAACAAATTTCAAAGGTAAGAAGCTTAATGTGTACAAGCAGTCGTTCAAGAAACATGTTGGTATAAAAACTTTAATGTGTTCAAAAGCCATGTTAATGAAACAAGTCAAAACTTGATAAGAATGATGCATACAAAGCACCCATTTGGCAATAGAAACAATTTACAGATTGATCATAGAAACGACACATTTGAGAGTTATGCGGCGCAAAATTAGAAAGCATATGTTATGTGACTAGATAGTAAAAAGTTTTCACTTTTCATTAAATTGACTGAATCTAATACTTTTGCATAGATTTATCTTTTGAAGTGGAAATCAAAATCAAAATATGTCTCCAGTTATAGTTACCTACGGCACCATCACAAATCAAAATAATTATCAAAATCAACAAACGAAACTTTCTGATGATAACTAAATTATATATAATACATAATATAAGCAACAGATTACAGATACAGTCATAACTATAGCAATCATAGTTTAATATTTAGTTGTTAAAACTACAGCTGTAAAAGTCATACTATGCAACTGGTGTTACGAAACTAAGTGGCATAGTGAGTTATATAAGACAAAAACAATAATCAGTATGTTACATTACATGCAATATATATATATATCCTATTTACATCAAAATAAAGCGCTACATTTCAAGAATCATGAATTTTATTCTGTAAATAGCTAGGTTGCATAAATATTAATAACCTTGCAATACAAGGAATAAGTGTCACTACTAATATTGGTAAAACTGTATGCTTTACAAAAGCCAGCAAATAAAAATACTCAATTGGATCTTGAGGTAGTGAAATAGACTCAGCAAAATTATACAACAATACAGCCAAAATGGCGGACACGATCCTAACTGGCCAGTGTGGTTTATCGTCAGCCGTATAACCAAGCCTGTGTTGTTCTATACCAAGTAAGTTTCGTAGTCCGAGACCTAGCCCAAGTCCTAACAGAGCACCACAAAGTCTAGCTAATGTGTGTAGAGGAGCAGTATTGAGATGTACCCAGGAAACGTCCTCGCAGAACTTCAATGCCTTGCTAACTGACCAATCAGGATCAAATCCAAGTCTATGCAGCCAGATATATTCGCCGTAAGCAATTGCGAATAATAAAGTAGATGTCAAAACATACACTGGCATTCGAGCCTTTCCCACTGGGATAACCGAGATGCATATCAGGAGAGTGAATCCTGCAATGCAATAATCAATTTGAATTTAAAGGAAGAACCAATCCTCGAAACACATTTACTGCATTTTAATGGTAAACTACTATCCAAAAGGACAAGACAAGATGCTCTTAATAAATATTGTGGAAGTCATTTTTGAAGTTGTTGTTCAGTCACTTTGTTATGATTGAGTTTAGGCACAGAGAAGTATGGAGAGGAACCAAAAATCTATAATAAATATTTGCACTGCACACAACAGAAAAGTGTTTATTGAACTACAGAAAACATGAGTAGCAAAACTGCTGCACTGAACATTGAGCAAAAACTAGAAAGCAAAAACAGTCAGTAAAACCTGTTTCACAGCCAGTATACAGGTATAGATCTTGACCTATGCAGAGTTGCACAGGCTTCACAACAACCATTAATTTCAAATAGGGTGAGGACCAGTGTGTATGTATTCACTGGACCATACAATTATACTGAAGGTAACTCAGCTGGTTGAATGTAACAGGACTAGCACATAGATGGCAGCACCTAATTACAATGTACAATTCCAACTTCCACAAATATTATTAAAAAAACTCAAATTCAAATCTTACCACAAATTGATCCTACAAGAACTTGATGTGGAAAGTGAGCAGCTAGTAGTAATCTTGACAAACACACTAGGACATACGCAATGGTGAAGGCAATCCATGAAAGCGCTCCAAGAACAGTAGGGCAGCTATTCCTGTAATCAAATAAAGATAGATAAAGTGAAAATGTGAAGCAGTCCTCAATCATCGAAATAAAGGAATCTTCTAATTCAAATCTAGCGATGGAACAGACACGAAGGCTAAGTGTTGTCCTTTCAACAACATGCATGTACGATGTAATGCACTCTGGAGTAGCATTTGACATAATTCGTCTCATGATTCGTATGTTTGATAAAAATTTTAAATTTAAAAATATATACAGTATATCAAATTTCTTAGACTAGAATAGGAACAAACGAAAACAAAGTTGTACCCTTAAACAAATATAAATTACACAACGCACTTTCCAGTAGCATTTGACTTGATGACTAATCATCTAATCTATTTAGTATAGCATACATTTCTGTGCGCATAATATACTGGTACACCTTGGTGATTTCTGAGCCAATAGAATGCTATCTTAATCAAACTCACCTATGAGGCCAGAACTGATTCTGCAGTATCTTGAGAATGGCAAACACTAGGAGAAACCAAACAGATCCAGTTATCATCGCATGGCCAGAGGGCATACCCGGGCCCGTCTCACAAGTCATTGGAAATTGTTTAATGTAAGGAATGCAATAGTCACCATAGGCATCACGTTGCTCAATAGCAAACCAGTACGGTCTCTCACCATGAATAACCCTAAAATAAAGCAGGAATTAAAACGTCTAGGTGATGATAAATTGCGAATATTAGCTAACTACATCTGCAAGAGCTGACTTGAAAGTTTTCACTCTCACTCAGAAAAAAAAGTTCGAGGTCAGCATTTTTGTCACCTCCAAAGACTTTTGATTCACAATTATCTAAGACTTTCTTCTCCCAATAGTAAAAGTTTTTTTTCTTGATACAAATTTGTAAAGTATTTGCTATAAAAGCCTGAAAAGAACCATTGATACCAGCTGCTCCAACAAAAATTAAGAAATCATTGAGATCTCCTTTCAGACAAATGAAAACAGTATTACCGAGGAGCTATGGAAATTAAGACTTTTGATTTCTTCATATTTTGGAAGCTATAACAGAGTCATAATTATTTGGAAAGAGTCATTTGGAAACTGTAACAGACTAATATAAAGTATGCAGCTTCTCCAGATTAAATGAAATTCAGTATTCGCTTGAAACTTTTGCGATCCAGTGTCACGTGTATTTTTACATAGCACAGTGAGATCATCAATTTTGGTTTGCTCAAATCTCTAAACTTTCATTACTTTTTGATTTTTAATAATCAAATTTTCAAATGGCAAATTGCACCAGAGAAAACTGGACAAAAAACAAAAAATGAAGAAATCAATTAAACATTATATACACCTAAAAAAACCAATAAAAACAAAATTAATGATGCAAGAGTATATTTTGGGCGATCTAAAAAAACTTAGTTTTCACTAGTACAAAAAATATGTGCAAAAACTATAAAAATATAAAAAGAAACTTTTATAGATCCGTTGGCTAATTTATGTTCTGCAAAAAAATAAGAGACACAGAAATCAAATTCAAAATTTTGTTCAATGATCTTGATATAATGAAATCGTAGAAAATGTAGTTTTAACTTTCCTAATATAATAACAGAAAATTTGTAAACGAAAGCATATTCTTACCATTTTAAGCATAAATTTAACCACTCTCCCATTACTCCGAGCCACAACAATCGAATACCCCACTTGTTACTCAAACAGAAAATAGCGGGAAAAAACAAAGCAAACACATTTCCGGGATCCCCAAAGTGAGACCATATCATCAGCATGTCCTCTCTGTCTTTGGCCAACAGTTGGATCCTCTTCACAATCTTTAGTCCCTTCAGGTGTATCGCTTCGGATAAAGTCAGTTTTTTCAATGAAATATTCATGATTCCTGTTGTTTCGTATCGGCATTTGCAGACACGGTGTTACACGCTTCAGACACAATGTCAGTTTGTTTTCAGGGCTCTTAGATACCCAGTTTATATGAGTACAAACATGTTTACATGCACCAGCTGCACCATGTTTATACACGAACATATATGATGTGTTGCACTACATTCCCCTCTTAGGCCAAGGATGTTATTCTTCAGTATATGAATATACTGATCACGTGCAATACACGAGGAGATCCCATGAGGTTCACAGAAAGTTTATGATGTATAAACAGTTTGTGACAGTTAATATAGAATAATTTTTATAGCAAAAAAATTCATGTGGGTTATTAGGCTAGAGCTGGTAGTTCTTGTGCTAAATGAAATTCTGAGAGCCACAATCTGTTTTTTTTAAATAAAACCTTATTAAATAAAACATGGAAAAGAATTTTATGTGACATCACAACAAAAGCAGAGCCAACTTATAAAATACAAACAATGAGTCGCAAACTACAAAAAAAACAATTTGCCTCTTTTATTCTTACACGTCAAGCACGGAAACAATTACAAGAAGTCTGTTTTGAGATCAATATTCTGCCCAACGGTCAGCGGGTCAAACACCACTGGTGTGGATTTAATTTACTGTGGTTTCACTCTTTTACAGTCATGTTGACATTGGGACACACTGAGTAAACAAACCTCACAATGCCCTCAGCAGATGCCCTATGCTGACCTCGTATGAACTTTGTGGAATATTATAAACCCCGGTGGTTACAGCTTATTACTGAGTAAACACTACTGGTAGCAATACAGCACAGTCTTGCTGCTTTGTGGATTTAATTAAAAACAAGCAACTAGCCTGACAATGAGACAGACAGATACATGTAGGATAAAAAATACTAGTTGTACAAGTATAATCAATATTTTTATGGCATCGATCCTAGGGGATATATCCTATAAATATATAATTGAAATAGATGAGCAGAAATGCAAAACTAGGAAGACCAAAGTGAACTACACTCAACTTTGGATATAAGGGACACGTCGGGACCGGAAAAAACCATCCCTTATATTCAATGTCCTTTATAGCCGAAGTTGAGTCAGATCGAGGCTGTATCTAGACCTGTACTTTTCTGCACTTTTACACATGTTTATTATGATTATTGCTACACATTCAGTGCAAACGGTATGTAGGAAGCTCCTTCAGTGATGTGAGATGTATGTGATCGCGGAAACAGAGCTGTTCGAAGGCCGAGTTTGCGAAAAATTGAGGTTAAAAATTGATCAATTTCGCTTTGATCATAGGGTCCCTTATATGCGAGGTAATTTACCTGGGTTTCTAATACGCAGGACCTAGAGATATCCGAGCCAAAGTCCCTTATATCCGAGTACCTTATATACAAAGATTTTTACATAGGAAAATGTTACGAAAAATCAGGAGCGGTGTTGGCGGTCCCTTATAAGCAAGTACCTTATACCCAAGGTTGACTGTATGCTTAGTTTCATACAACTGAATTCATTTCAGTTCTAATTAAATCTGTAATTACATGTATATTATTATAGATCTTATATACGCTGATGAATAGGTTACTGTTGGTGGGAAATTAACAGCGACAAACCGGCTGTAAGAAAAATGGAAAATACAACCTAACAGACTAATAACAATCAATTTTATTTTAATTCATTGCATTTTACTGAGAAAGTATGCAAAAATCTGATGTAATGATATTTCTAACTTGATGCTAAAAATAAATATCTACCCCTACAGAACAACTTAAATTACAGCTAAAATGAGTATATAGTCATATGTCAGCTTTACAAATACAAAATATAACTGAGATATCATCAGCATTGATTTTACCTACTGAATATAGGTATCTTAATTAATTTATTTAATTATACAACTTAAAATCAACATAAATCTTGTAAATGTGATTTAACAAAATCAATAATATTAGCGTAGCAGTCAAGTAAAAAGTAAAATATAAGATTACATATTACATGTATTTACAATAAATAACTTATAAATATTTACTATACAATGGGTACAAAGCTGTTAACTCTATTTTGATACCCACTCATACACAGTGATTCAGTAAGGAACCAATGCAATACTGGAACAACCATTAAAGGAAGACTGGGCGATTGTTTACACTCAATCTCATTTTAATTTACTGTTCAAGATATACATTTTCTTGCCTATAAAGGTTAGCAATTGTCTCTTATATTTGAATAATTAGCTTAGAAAGTTAATTAACGGCAACCGAACACAACTACTGCTTACGTCAGAAACTAACCACAGTTTGTGGAATGGTAAGCATCTTCCCTTGCGTGACAAGCACGTTTGCGTAAGTGCTACTGCTTAAACTTGTGATGTCACGAAAATGGGATCTACGTCATATGACGTCAGAAACTAACACTGCAGTTCATGGTCATGGTTATCACAGTACCGCCTTCTATTTGTCGGCCACGTGCATGTCACAAAAAGGCGCTGATGCCAATCTCACGAGCTGCGCGTAGCTTTGAAAGTTTAACGAAATTTGAGTATCCGAGGTAATTATTATTTAATCTAAGATTTGGTTTAAAAAAAGCTATTGTAGTTTTCAATATTTTAGAGCATTCTTCATTCTGAACTAATGTTTACACAATTGTACGATTTTTCTTTAATACTGCAATAAAGCATTATAGTCTCATATCAGACATTAACATCTAAACACATTTCTTGATTACTAGTCCTACCTCTGGTGCTTAGCAATAGCTGATTTATGAAACATAAACTACTGAGCTTGATATTTACAAATCACTGGCATAAATTACAAATTACTTCAAAAACAAAAATAAAACAAAAAGTGAAGTGAAGCTAAATATATCAAATTGGCGTGTCGAAAGAAAAGTAAACATCTTGATTTTAGCCAAACACTCCAAAGAAAGTCTGGAAAAAATGTTTTGAATTAAAACATGGATACATTGATTTGCATCTGATCTTAGCATAAAAATTCTGTTCACAGGCAAAATTCGCGTAATTTCAACTATTCAGTTTTATTCAAAAGTGAAAGTATAACCATGATTCACATATATGCATATAGCCTACAGCAGCTACGTTGTTCAATAATTATGTACCTTTCAAGTTATTTGCTAAAACAAAACATTTGAGTTACCGAAGAGTGGTAAAAAGCCGACCTGTTCTATTGTTTACAACTACAGCACAACAACACAATAATAGTGCATATAACGCGAAGTGCTTATCACATCATCTGATCAAGTCCTCATAGTATCCGGGTATTGAGGATTGTCTATCACACCTTTGCCAAATTTCAATTCAAGGAACTGCGTGATGTTATTTGGCGCGGAAGCTTCAACACCGGCAAACTGAATTTTAGTCAATGGTTTGAGATAATGCTCAGGGAACTCGCAGTCTTGTTTGTGAGTGGGAAACCACGTATCTTTGGTCATTATTCCATTTCTGGAGAAAAAGGGGAAAATGTCGACGTGCAAGCGATTTGTCTCACTATACTGAACTCTGTAGAAGTCACCGTCGGTTGCTTTTTCCCAGACAAAACCGTCCTCGTCCATTGTAGGCTGTTTCTGTGCATCAACGAAAAGATCTAATTTTGTAATATCATCACGGTAAATGCCAATATCAACATCGTAATCCCATGGGATTATGTCTTTGTGTCTAACAGCACCAAGAAGGCTGCCTCCTTCAAGCCAGTATGGTACATTGTTCTTAGTCAAAATGTCGAATACGTGTTTTGCAGTTTCTCTCAAAGCTTTTAAACAACAAGGTGGCGTCCATCGCTGTTGATACAAAAACTCCGGCACAGCGTTGATGACATTTCCAAAACAACGCTCAGTGTCCCGACCGCAGCCGTACCACTCAATATCCCCCGAAGGAAGAGAAATAACTTTTTTTATCCCCATTTGTCGATAAAATTTAATCTTGCGTTCCTGTTCTGATTTGTCTCTTTGCCAAGCAGTAATGGCAGGAGAGGAATACAACTCCTCTCTCATTAACAAAACGTCATCGTAGATGCCAATGAAGAGATCATGCATAGCAGCTTGCACAAATAAACTGTACGGAAACGGTCTCGCAAACGGTCGAGTCAAATTCAGAAGAATAGACCGAGGTAAAATAACTAGTGGACTATCATCAAAACTATTGCAGTCACGTAAAGTTTTGCCCTCACTGACTGTCATAGTCCACTCGCGCAAATTCACTTTCAAATTGTGACAGGGTTTCAGCTGTTCATTGCGAGCGGTTTTTGTCGGCACAACAAAAACATCATATTTTTCTGAAGTTATTCGTTCAATTGCAATTTCTAACATGTCAGGAGACACAGGTCTTGTCGCATCTGGCACAAACATCACATATTCAGATTTTATAAAATGATCCGGATTTGACAAGTAGTATGCACTAGCAGGCAATGGATCTAGCTGAATCACTTCTACAACTTCCTTCAAAGCACTCGACAGCTTTATAGGTGGGTAAGGCAACTTGTCTGATACTATGACTAAATGTGCATTGGGGAATGATTGATGATACAACTGTAATGTTTTTGCAACCTTATTTTCCAAATAATCTTGTTCAAAGTCGCGTACGAGAATTGTCAATTTGGCATCATAGCCGTCGACATGTGCAGAATTTTTCCGCTTTGTTCTACTGGCGCATAAAGCAAGACGAGATTCCGCAGATGGTTGTAGTCGAATTATGTACAGCAATGTAATCAGATTTGTTATTACAAAAAATACAGCCAGGTTAAAATAATTACAATGTCGCCATCGGTAAGCCATGGCATTAGGTACAGTTGAGTGCTCCTCATCTGAAAGCAGATATTAAAGCACTTTGTTTACTCAGCTTGTGCTGCCATCAAATGAATGACAAAATGTGGCCACGAATTTCTAATAAATACCAGCATGCAGTTCACCCATGATTAAAGTTTTTCTGTAAGCAATTTTGCCAGAATTTCTATTGATTTAATTTATTTAAAATTAGTCAAACTTTTGAGGGTAGCAGCAATACAGCAAAGCCTGTATATAAATTAAAAAATGAAGTGAACATTTTTGTCTAAGCGGCGCATGTCTTGTATTCTCATTGTGCCACTAAAATGTGAGGATGCTCGAACTATCGAACTTAGTTTACAGAAGTATCCAGTTCTTATAATCATTAATTGTCAAGCCCAGATACCTAACAGTTTACAATACTTCTACACTGTGGCCTACCGTGATCAATCATTAACTAAACTGACTGAAGAGACAATATCATTATCAGAACTCATTCAATGTTTTTACCTGTTAGCAGCAAAAATCTAGTACTGTAAAACAAAAAGTGAACTTAGCAAAAAGTCTACTTAATACAATATCAGCAAATTATAATTACAGTTCTATAGGCGAAGAATGGAGATTCTGGAATATGAACATTTTATGTTGTCATGAACCCCACATTATCTCTGTCATGGCAGCATTTCACAGATGACGCTTGGTTTGTAATATTAAGGAACTAATATGTACTAAAAACAGCTTCAAAAGTTTAAATATAACCACTGACAAAAATAAGAATAAGCTTCTTTAGGACTTAGTCCAGAAATGAAGTAACTTAATACTTATTTCCAAGATTTATCATTATCCACACATTATTTTGATAAATAATAAGCTTAGTCGAAGAATCAAAAGTAACATTTTTAAAGTCTCTGAACTCATGAGTTCTGGTGTGAGATGAGCACTGAGTTATATATCACCCAGTCTAAATAAACCATTTTTGTGAAACGATTAAATACATATTTACTCACGTGTAAATATGACATCATTACATTAAGTTCAATAGTAACTGGTTGGTAAAGTCTACTGAAAAAATACCATAACCATTTGCTTCTTGTAGAAATTTATAGTAGAAGCCACTGCTGCAGAATGAAGTTTCATTTTTAAGTAACAAATGCACAGAAATATTCATTAGCACCAACAGCTATTTAAGGTAGGCGCTATTACACTTTCGCACCGCCTAGCTTTTCCTGGCCTATTGGTTGTTTTCACGCCTGCAGGCCAGAAAGCAGACCAACAGGAGTAATATACACCATATTCCCATAATATTATTGCTTCTTGCGCTTTATAAGTCCAGATTAAAATCATGCATTACTTACCTACAGCCGCCATTAAAAGCTGCACGTGAATAACCGTGTTTACATCACTGATGCGCAATCGCTCTCGCGCAATGACGTATGTGGCCCTTAACCTGTATTTTTGGTTTCTTCGCATAATTTATGATTATTAGGGTTGCAGCTACGGAAGTTTGTATCGTACCGCAGGAAATTATTTTGGACCACTACAGTTATTTATCATTAATTTTATTTATTACTGTAGTATTATTACTATTAGATTATAAAAAAAGTAAAGGTTTTTTCTTTATTTCGTAAATGCGGTGAAGATGAAAGTGTGTCACGTGCCTTTTAAGCTAGGCCCTGATAATGCATAAACTAGTACGAAATTTGTCACGTGACTACACACACAAACAAGATGGCGATACGCCCTGTATAGGCGTAGAACTGTGAATACAGCGTAATTATTGGTAATTATACCTAAATATATTATTAAATTACAATTAGATTAGCGGAAACATTCACTGATGACGTAAGAATAATAGAATGATGACTTACGAGCCTGAAAACGAGTAATAACCTATAAAAAGCTAGGCGGTGCGAAAGTGTAATAGCGCCTTTAAGGTAATATAGCCATTTTAGGGACTATTCATTCACATTTTTAGCCATCGTTTCTCGCATTCTCAACACTGCAGATTAATGAATGTAAATAAACAGTGTAAATGGTACTGAATGAACTTCAATTTCCACAAGTCAAGTCTTACAATAAGCCCAATTTAACCCATCTCAATCATTTTACTAATCATACCATTACTTGCGAATGCAACTATATATTTAATGATAGGCCTATCAAAATTTTGAATTTGCAAGGTTAGGAGCTGGTTGACAGCATAGTAAAACTCAACTTACCTACTAACCTGTCCCTTGCTTTAACAAATTCGCCTTAAGGTTTTCTTTGCGATGATAATTTTTTCATTAATAATTGCACGACAAAAAGTAGCTTCGTCAATACGGCACATCTTTCAGTTAGTTTTCTACACACTGTTTGATTTGGAGCTGCGTCCTCTCCGTCAGACTGCAAGAGTCTGCAGTCAAGGGCCAGGTAGGCTGTGGTCTTTTGAAGAACCTAGCAAAAGTTAAGGTAACACACACTACCAGTTGACAGACAGACAACGACAATACTTATTTTTAGTATTCATAATAATAATCACCACGGACTGAGTCATATTTGGACGAACCTGGCCAGGATTTGGTCTCAGTTTCAAACCCGGATAGATGTCAGATGCGCAGTATCACATGAATAATAATAAGAAGAAAGTCAAACGTCTAACGTGCACGTAGTTATTAATGGTCAGTGTCCACCAACATTGTTTAACATAAGCTAAATCTCTCCTGGCTGACAAAAATGTCGAGACAATCAGATACATAGCCATAGTTTCTTACTAACATGTATTACATTGTGAGGAAAGCAAATCAGTCAGCTTTCTGTTATTAAAGCAATAATTAAAGCATTTTTTAATATATATATATTTTCTAGTTATATAGATTCAGTTTTAACAAAAGACTTTAAGTGAATACCTTAAACAAAATAATAATAATTATGAAACGTTATTTATGATTAGTTGGAATGATAATATGTTAGAATAAAATTTTGTATGAAGCTAGGAGTTATAATCACTAATCGATAATAAATTACTAGTCAAAACCTGCAAAAGATTTTTGCGTGTAAAACACACAATGAAAACTCACACCTATGCATGCAGCTACTAATCACACACACTACATTATCTATGCTACATTACACTACTACATCACACCTACCACACCACGCCAACATCGTAATTATCATGACAAAACAAAAAAATGTATTAAAATTGGGTAAACCTTTTGTGCAAACAATAATTATTGAAAATTTTACCTCTCACACATGGCTTTTGGAATGATTCTACGCTGAATGTCCATTAATCTGCTATCTTCATTTCTCTGCTCCCTGCATGGTAGACCATACAAGAAAGAGTAACAAGTGCTTTGTTTAGTTTGATAAATTTTGACATAGAGCAGTGCATATAATTTTTTATTCCATTATATACCTATTTTGTATAACTAAGTAAGAGTAATAATCGATTTGAGCTATGCTGCAAAATCTTAACGTTATTGAATTCACAGAAAATATTCACAATTGCATTGAGAACTTTTACAATTATACATTTAAAAATTTGTTGTATGTTGTGTATTAAGTATAGAGCTAATTTAGTCAATGATAACTGTTGTGTAATTCCTTTTCGATCTGGCTTTTGTTAAATTTTGAATTTATTTATTTAATCCATATGCCATACTATAAGTAAACATGTTGCTCTGTATAAGAAAAATTATATCAGTTTAATAAAAGTGCTGAGAATACCAGTGTACAAAAGAAATAATAAATCATGCCATTTTGAAAGATTTATTATAATAATTATGTTACATTGACATAAGCAGAATTATCATGCCTATCAGATTTCAATAAAATTAATATTACAACATTTCAGAACTGACTGTTGTGCAGTTACAGCAATTACTCGTTTATTGAAATCGACTTAATATGGAGCTCCTTGTTAACTGTGAGTGTGCATAAGGTAAAAAAAATGGTTAGTAGAATTAATATTAAAACGAAGCTAAGTTGTCTGCTTGTGACGCATCTACAAGCTTAAATACCTAGAATGAGCAAAGTAATGCATTATCGAGTCTCCCCAAAAAGCACTACCGCTGAGTCTGACCCATTGAGCTCAAGTTAATGTTCATGTTAGTCTCCATGTTAGTATCCTAGGGTGTTGTATTGTGGTCGTGGAAGGTTTCCGAATTTTCTTAAAATCTTTGTTCTGGTTTCTGATTGGTTGAAATGACAAACCATTTAAAGTTTACTGCGGCAAATTCAGAAAGTTCGAAAACGTAAATTCTGCAAACAAAATGATTTTGCTGTGAAGAATAGCTACATTTGCGTAAGTTGAATATATAAACCTTCTGAACTAAGGGTTTTGTGTTATAATATGCAAGGCAATATTGTTAATTTGTAATATGTTGTTGTTCTAAACGGAATGAGTGCAGTTTATACACTGTCATTGATGTTTGGATAATTTAAAATACGCATTGCACCAATTCATCACCAGTAAATTTTGAAAAAATGAGCCGTATGAAATATAGCCATTTGTAATAAAATGTGCTCCATTGTTGGTCGATTTGTTAACGTTTATGATGTCTTGAAGTCCCGTCCAGATGCGTGTCGTTGGTTTATTCTCCTCCTGGTGCTTAGTCAGGACCCTGCTCGTTGCTACCTGTTAGTAAAACTACCTTACCTCATATTCACACCCTACATTCTTGTAGGCTAAGGTAGGATTGTGTAGTGCTGGTGTATGTAAAACAAACTGACATTTACTTTTACATTTACTTTTTACATTACTTTTACATATTCAACATATTCTGCATACCTACTGACTGATTTTTATATACTGCTTGGTAATCTGTAAGGCGGTGTCTAGCAGTCAAAGCCAGGGTTACTTAATGTAAATGTTTATAGCAGGACTTTGTTAGCTCATAATTAAGATTAAGTCTCTAAGATGAGACGTTGAATAAGCTGAGCTGTCTCAGGCACGTTCGGCTGTGTTAGTAGTGCTGCCTTAATGAAGCATGGAACTGTTTTTGTGTGATATTAAAATGAATTTTAGAGTACATGAATGTATAACTGCAAAAATGCCAATACATTTGGTTGCAGTTCATTTTGTAAATATGAAATTAAGCATAAGAAACCAGTTGACGAAATTTTATACAGTTGTATTTTAAAAACTTAGTTATGTACTCAGTGAAATTGATGTTTCAAAACTTTAGTTATTTTCAAAATTCAAAACTTTGTTAGGTTGTCTTGAAAAACAATATTCTTATATAGGCCCTAAACTCCACAAGTATTATGAATCTAATTTGTTTTACCAAATACCATGCAGAGGAAATTTCATCCTCAAGACCCAGGACGATGTGTTTAACAGCACAATTTTCACAAAGGGTTGACTTTGCTTAGTCATGAACAATGATTATCGTGACATCTTATATCGGTTGTTAACTTGACAGTATGCGATCTTTTTATTTTCAGATGATCCTGACCTCATTGAAGACTAGAACTTATTTAGCTGGCTGAACAACTTACAAAATTCAACATGAGTCTAAGCAAATTGTCGTTGCTAGTGAAGTGAGTTGGATTCATTTAATCTGTTGTTTAGAAAATTTATTTAATCACGTAAACGCACTTAATGCCACCGCAATTGAAAGTTTCAGTTTTCTTAAAGTGCTAATTAGCTTAACTAACGTTTGAAGAGTTGAAAATAGAAAATAAATGCCAAGTAAATACACTATATACAGGAATTTATAGACCTGTAAAATCCTGTAAGTGGGTTTAGTTTTGTACTGCAGTAAAAACAAATCAAGTAGCCAAGACTCGTGGTGCATTAAAGCATAAGAAAACCCTCAACTTACATAAAACTAAAAAAATTCGTCTTTAAATTTTATACCACTTACATACTGCCTTTTTGCACATTAGACTTGCATCGGCAATAACGATGTAAAAAATATGTTAATTTAAACTCCCACGATGACCGTTAGACGCAACCATTTTGACGATAAGTCATTTGAAACAAGTTTAGATGACACTGAGTAAAGTTTGAAAAAAGAATCAGAGTGTTGATAGCATACACGTCACTTACTAAGTAAAATTTTAAGTTACTGTATCTTGTCAATAAAATTAAAAATACGTTTTTGGTTAGTGAGTGGTGCACCCTGGAGGGTGAATCAGCAACATTTTACCAATTGGTGAAAACATTTTAAATAATTAAAAATTTTCTTTTCTAGTTACATAGGTCTTATATGCAGATAAGTGAAAATCTAAGTAATATAATTTTGCATGGAAAGTCTTTTGATAATTTAACATTGCCTTTTCTTTCCCTGATTTACGTTGTGCGTATATGACGGAATTGTATTGCGGGAGATTTAAAATTAAAGCAAACAAAAAATCCTGTGAACGCGAGTACGATATATGCATAAAATTACTATAAAGCAATATAATTTCTTAAGGCAATTTTTTTGAAACCTACTTTAAGTACCCCCTTTTTTGTCCTTGAATGAGCATTCGGCCCTAACACACCTTATTTCATTTGATAAAAATTTCTGTGCTCGGGTGGAATGTTCAGTTCTGTACGTCTAATCTGTCATTATGAGTTTGTTAGCAATAGTAGCTTGTGCTGACGTTAACTTATGTTAGCAATAATGGACCGTGATAATGTTAGTTTAAAACGCTTAAGATACGAAGGTAAAAACATTGAACAGAATTTTTCTAATTAAAATATCTCTGGAGTGTTTTTCCATAAATTAACGTAATGACTTACTTGAAGGAGTGTAATTTCCTCCGTAATGGTTCAAACACAGGTCTTTCTATTACAAAGGCTAATCATGACACTGCAACTTTAACAACACTAAAAGAATTTTTTGCCCCCGTTTATTAATCCGCGTGGTGATCGAAAAAGATGCCATCTCTATTCAATTATCACGGCGGTTTATTCAAAGTTATGAATTCTCACTCAGTGTGTAACAGGGTTGCCTGTTCAAGGGATAAAATATTGGACTGCTCTCCACTTTTAGTGGAGGCAGAACGGATGGCACCGCGGCCTACACCGTGCGGCATGACTCAAAGACAAAAAAAAACAAAATGAATAAAATAAAAATGACGATTTATTACCCAAACAAAATAACTGTTCCAGATAGCTTACCGAATGGAGCAAACAGAAAGCCTGATGAAGTGCGAACAGAGCTGCGATGAGATGAGACGCCCACCGACCACTGACAAGGATCTACAGCAGACCTACCCTTTTTATAAGCTCAGGTGTGCACGTGACTAGTGGCTCCCACTAACACAAGGTCAGAATAAGCGTCTATGTGCTAGTTAAAGCCACGTTCACACGCACACCTGAGAAGTCTGCTGTATTCTCCTGCCAGTATTGCACTACCTCATCACAGCCCTGCAGTACAATATTCTGAAAATACACTAGCCCCATGTTGTGATCAATAATGTTGAATAACGGGTAGTGTTGTTTAGTAATTCAATTCCGACTGTCTACACCTAAACACTTACCATGTAGAGCCATTGTGTGTATGCTGTACAAATGCTGCGTGTTCCACACTCAGTCCTTGTTATAACGCCCCTCTTATAATGCCGCCCAGACAATGCCAACCACACTTAACGCCCATATTTTTCACAAAACAAAATGTCTCAATTTGAGTAGATATAAGCATATATTTTATTGGGTATTTGCAGTTACAATCACAATTCACATAATACACACACTGATTACAAAGATATAATTACATACATGTATATATCACGCTATAACATCATATATAAGAATACAATATTACAAGTCAAATTTAAACTAAAGACAGAACATCAAACTTTGATGTATAAACCCAATGGTACAATAAACCCTTATATGTGTCAGTGCACCGCGTTATAATGCCAAACTCGCCAGATCTTTTTGTCGTCGCAAAAGTAGACAGTATAAAGTGAAAAATTTGTGAAAGATGAAATTTTGTGACTATTTGTGAAAATTTCTGAAAGATGTACAATCTGAAAGAGCACTTGTTGTGTTCAGTATACAGCAGCGAGTTTAACATTTGCTGGTTCTTTTGCAGGTTTGATGATCTCGTGCGGAATACTGCAGTTCTCACGCAAGGACTGGAAGGCGACTTCATCTCGTTTGTGAAACATCAGGAAAACTGCAGAGTGATGTGGCAGGCAGCGGAAGCAGAACTGGAAAAACTCAGGTCCATGCTCAGCAGGGTCGAAGCGGAGAAGGACTCGCTGGAGCTGAAACTGAAGCATGCTCGACAGCAGATTCAGACCGAGATGGACAGGAGGTGTCGCGTGGAAGCCGAACGAGAAAACATGGACAGGCAAATGACGCTGATTCGGGAGATCATGAACGACAGGAATAAAAGCATGTTGACGCAACAAGAGCGAGAACGCTTGAGCTTCTTAACAAGCTTCAGCCATACGGGTTTTAACGATCGCATTTCTCCAAAGAAAAACTTGGATACGATAGATGAAACTGCCAGTTTGCTGTCACCTTCAGAAATTGATAGAACCGAAGAAAGTGATGAAGAAAATTGCAGGCGAAATGGGACAAAATGGGATCGTCATTCTCCAAGATACGGTCCATCATCTCATGTACCGCTGCAGAAAAAGCGAAGCGTACCGACAGCTCCACCGTTAGAGGACATCACTCCTCCAAAGAGAAAGAAGAGCAACGAAGAAGAAGCGGTTATCAAAGCGCACGATTCCATTGTTGCTACGACAACGATAACCATGCCAGAGGATGGTCCTATCAAAGCGGTGTCTGAAATAAAAGCTGGAGCAGCTCCGACCAGACTAAACAGAAGCTTCAGTGAACCTGGACTGCCTCAGCTTGCTCGGGCTGAACGTTTTGAAGATAGTGATTCTGATGATTCTTTCTTTGGCGTGGGAAAGGCTGCTAGTACAGCGAATACACCGGCCAACAAACTTTTTAAGTCTCCTAAGATGCAGCGTTGGAATTCGGCTGGAAAAGGCTTGAACAGACAACACGCTTTCGCCAGTAAGACCGTTATAAAACCTGAGACGTGCATGCCTTGTGGAAAGCGGATCAAGTTTGGAAAACTTGCCCTGAAGTGCAAGGACTGCAGGGCAACCTGTCATCCGAACCATCGCGATGATGTCCCATTGCCCTGCATAGCTTCCTGTACAACTCCGACTTCTGTCGGGATGGTAGGCACCATTGCCGATTTTGTTCCGCCGACTGAGCCGATGGTGCCCGGAATAATCGTGCACTGTGTCAGGGAGATTGAGCATCGGGGATTTAACGAAGTAGGACTATACAGAGTTCCTGGATCAGAAAAAGAAGTGAGGGATTTAAAAGATGCTTTCTTGCGTGGCAGAGGCGTTCCCAATCTATCTCGCGTAATAGATATAAACGTAATATGTGGATGTGTCAAGCTGTTTTTTAGGACTTTGAAAGAGCCACTTCTCACCTATAAGTTATGGAATTTTTTTGTTGAAGCTTCACAAAAAGAGCATGACACTCAGTTATATCATGCTATTAACCAGCTTCCGCAGCCCAACAGAGATACACTTGCTTATATGATGCTTCATCTTCAGAAGGTGTCCGAGTGTCCGGCGGTGAAGATGACAGTCAGCAATCTGGCGAAAGTTTTCGGTCCGACCATCGTTGGATTCAGCGGTCCAAATCTGGAGCCGATGGCGATGATGACGGAGACTGTAAAACAGGCCGGGGTCATGGAAAGTTTGTTGAAGTTGCCTCGGTCGTATTGGTTCAATTATATTGGCGACGACGAAGATGTGCATGATCGAGGTGATAATAATAACAGAGGTAGAAGAGATCACAATAATGAAGAGTCCCCTCAGCTGCTTCACACGCCGGAATCGCGACCCGCCCCGGCCCTAACCAGCATGCTGGGTCCAGTCGACACGCCGTCACAAATGACACCTAGCAAATCAACTAGCACGCTAGGGCAACGGGCCAAGTCTGTCTTTAATACACCCCGGTTTGGTTCGAAGAGTGGTAGAACGCCAAGGCAATTTTTCGCTTCGCCGATGCTTAATTGATCACTACCGTATAAGCAGGTCTACAATGTGTTTTACTTGGTGTAGATGTTTGTTTATTATATCATGCAATTTGAGTTCGTTTTAGCTCACATTTATTTTTGTGTTGCACATCGACTAGATTAAGTTTAAATTTGGCCGGGCATTGTCATTTCCATTTAGCTCTAACTAGACTAGGCACACAGTACAAATTTGTTCCCCAAGTGTCTGAAGTTCACAGAATGAATCTGGGATGTCTGCACTGCAAATCTACCATAATGTGAAGGACATGCAATTATTGATATTAATCAGTGGAGGTTCGTAGCTAGAATTAGTTTTAATACTGTGCAAGACGTAACAAACGTGTAATTTGAAATGAACAAACATACGAAAATTTATGCATATGCTTGATGAAATTCTAAACAAAAAATATCTTTTGCTGTACTTTATCACAGTCAAGAAAATGCCCGTACACGGTTTTTAACCACGTGATAACTGACGACACGCACTGCGTGAGCGACAGTGTTCTCTCTCTACATAGAGTGCATCGTCTTATTTTAGACGTGCGCATGGAGTTGTCAGTGCGCAGTGCTGGACCTGTGACAACACGCACTGCGTGAGCAACAGTGTTCTCTCTCTACATAGAGTGCATTGTCTTATTTTGGACGTGCGCATGGAGTTGTAAGTGTGCAGTGCTGGACCTGTGAAACGCACAGTTCCGTCTAATGCTCTGGTTCCGTACAAGTACAAAGAAAGAGTTAAAGAAAAAAGACTCGTTATATTGAATCGATAATATCGAGTGAAATAATGGGGGCAGCCGTTCCACAGTGCCTATACATGGTCACTGATAAGTCAGAGTTCTGTGGATTTACAAAAAGCGTTGACACTACTGTGGCAGACAGAATATAGTGGGTGACATGATCTGTCTTGAAACTACAATTTTAAAGAATATATAATTAAGATTTAAGATTTTTAATTTCACAAAATATAGCAATAAAACACAGAATTCTCAAATGCAAATAGATGATATTAAATAGTAAAATTTTAATGTTTCATTTTGTTCTTACAACACTCATCAGCAAAATGGCTCCTGTAATCATTTTAGAACAATTTTTAAAAACTCTGCTTCGATAGAAAGAACATGTTCCGTAAAAAAGTAATGCAAAAATACATCCATTCTTAATCAATTTATTGTACAAAAATGTTGAAATAGTGCTTATCTCTAGCATAATGGGTGAAATAATGACAATGCCCTATTTAATTTTCTTTTATGTATCATTGTTTAAAAAGCAGTACTTAACCTATAAGTTGCTATATTTAGCACAGCTGCATTTAAAGTCAGCTGAGATAGGTGCACAGCATCTGGTATATCTGTACTTTGTAAAGTTTTATGTTAATTTTGTATCATAGGCTAAATAAATTCTGTACAACTTATGTCAGGTTAGAATCACGAATGCTTAGTTGAAATTATCAATGTATTATAAATGTTGCTTATTCATAAGGTCGTTCAGCCATTTTTGTAACATTAACTATGCACAAGCACTTGTGAAGACTGTCTTTTGAACTTCTCATCTAAAAGTAACAAATTTATTAACTAAATTACTTTGCACGTCAAATGTATTTGGCCCAGGATAGATTTTCAACTATCCAACACGAATGTGTAAAACAATCTCATTCGAGTCATATGAAAGTGAGTTTACCAAATTGACGTTTGCACTGTTCTTTAATGTGCAAATGGATTTACTTATTTAGGAAAAAAGTTGTTAGCATTGCATTAAAAACTAAACTTTGGCTGTTCACGTTGACTATGAGTTGAAGATTTTGTTGCACGTTTTTGTGTGTAAATTATTTTGGATAATTTCTATTTTTACATTTTTCTCACTCTGATGACTGTAAGTGCTGCTCTTGATTATAATAAAGTTTCTTTTATGAATTTAACTGAAATGTTTTTAAAAGTCCCGGGTAATTGCATATGAAAATTTGAGCTACAGGTGCATAATTATGTAATCAGCTAGAGAAGCATTTTTTCCATTTTTGCTAAATCACTGTATGTAGCTTTTCTATTAATGCACATACACAAAAAACACTCAAAAATTAGAACATTTTTGCAATTTATTTGCCCTTTCATTACGTTTTATATTTTTGACAGATTAGTTTTCAACACGATGAATATTACACAGATAACTAATGTGCATTTCATTAAACCTGCATGCAAAGTAAAGAAATTACAAACACTGCATGAAAAAAGGCAGCAATATTAAGCTTACTGGGTGTATAAGATGTAGGATGTGCAAGCACTGACTCGGTGACAGAACATTTACTGCTAGGCAGTAGGTGTTTACAGTGAAGCGCAGTAAGTTTTTGGAAGGTTTCAAGGTTAAGCACTGCTCAAAAGATCTTGGCACTTGTTGATCTTAAATCAATGTTTATCATAATAGTTAATTAAATGCTTATAATTATAATCACTATGAAAATAATACCACAGATTAGAAGTAACACCAACTAAAGAAATATAAGATAGAAAATTATTACATGTACAATTGTACATATTCATAAATGACAACTTGAATGTTTCGATATATACACATTATCATAAATAGAAGGAAAGTTAAGACTCGGTAGATAGAATCACACAAGAGAAACAAATGACATGATAAACATAGGGCTGAAGTGGTTCGTTCCAAGTTACGCTATGAACCTAAAAATCTGGCAGTCAAAAGCTACATTAATTGTAATATAATTTGTTTGCTTCACACTTCTTAAATTCAGCATTTGTCAAATTTACCACTAAGTTGCTTTTGTCTCTTTCCTTTTTTAAAAATTTTTCTGCATGACACAAGAGGTTCTCTGCAGAGATCTGGACAAGAGAGGGGGGCAGTGCCCCAGGTGTTTAGGGGGCCCCGTGCAGATTAACGACGCAACCAGGGTTATATATAGTGAGAGTTGCTAAAGTTTTTTTCCTTCATAGCGTTGTCTACATCGATTAGCCGTTACAGCTTCAATGTCTTAGGTTCTTACAGAATGTCAGTAATGGCGTAATTTCTGTTTTGTTCAACTTTACGTAATGGTTTGCCACTTGAAATGGGGCCCTTATGCATGCCGCCCCGGGGCCCGCAATGGCTCTCGACGACCCTGGCTGTGTCACGGAAAAAGTAGCGTGCAATGCAGCTCTTACTGTCGCTTAAGTTTGACTTTGTGCTACACGGTTGTACCAATGTCACAGCATTACTGCAAACTGGCAGTTCTACTTGTATCCAAGCACCAATACAGAATATTACAGGTTGTAACCACTTCACAGCCTGACAAGAATCTCCAGTCATTAAAAACACTGTTTTGACTGGCTTGTTTGACTGGACTGTACATTCAGACTTAATGCACAAATTAACTGACATATACAAGAGTAGTAATGATGCCTGCACATGTCAGGCACACTTCATCAACAAGCTAATGAAACTAAACAGTGGTGCTGTCCTCTATTGGCCAAAAAGTTAATATATAAGCCATAAAACATGGGCAAAACTTGCTGAAAACAAGAAGTTAATTGTTCTGTAAGGTGATAGTTTTGATAGTTATCAATTGTTGCAAACGAATATGGAAGCAGGACTATAAACAGAGTAAAGCGGAAGGGTAAAAGTGAGTGAGTGAAAAGAGTTGGGTGAGAATTATTACACCAGAGAATGGTGTAAACACGTTTTTGTAGACAGGAGAAGTCGAATAGTTAATTTATTTTAATAAAAAGATCAGATAAAGATTAAAGTGTTTTTATCGTGTTATTAATGTTATCAGTCACTGTAGTTGTTGCTGGAACAGTAAGATAACTTGCAGTTAAAGAGTAATTAGAGAGACTGTGCGTTACAATTGTATGTAAGCACAACATACCTGAGCTTATGAGCTTACTAGACATGCATTATTCAGTCAGATATTTGCCATACAACCAATACAGGAACAGAATAGTGAGTAAGGAATTTAAAATAACTTAGTATAACGACCATTTGATGTGAGAAATGACGAGGTCATTTCGGCGATCTGGATAAACATCAAAGGCTTCGCAGTGAACAAATTAATTAAACACAGATGAATACAGATCAGACCATTTATCCTTTGATGTGCTAACAGTATGAATACAGTCACTAACAGTATAACGAGAATGCAGCATTGGCTACTGTGCACCAGTCTTAATGGGCGTCTGCTTCAACTGCAGAATGATTGATCGCAAACGAGATACATCTTTTGTGTGCCGACTAGACTTCGGGTTGAAATCACAGAGACGAGCTATGCGTTCCCATTCTTCCCCTGGCACATCGGCGTCTCTTTCTTCAATAAACACCTTCTCCTGGGCCCTGAAGCACAAAATATAACGGTTTATATTAAGCAAATAATTTATGCTCACAACTAATAATATCATCAATAGAATATCAGACACTTCTTCCTTCAAGTACAACTTCACCGGGAAGAAAAATTGTATCACAAATTGGACACCGACTGATGAAAGCTATTCTAGTTTTAGTTCAGGTCCTAATTGTTTCACAAATAATCAGTATTTATAATGAAGACGAAGATTAAATGTGTGCTTGTGTAGCAAAATCATCCGTAAGTCGGCAATAAAGCTTTCTAGTTATTCACATATCCTGAATCTCCATTTCATGAGGATCATTTTGACACTAAACTCATCGCTCCATGTTATTTCAAGCTGAGATAATTCGGATTGAGGTACATGCTACGCACTGAAAAACCTAATCTTGAGAAAAACACTGTTAGTCAGCTATTGTTTTTTGTCTCGTCTCTGCAAAACACTTAGCAACTGTACGAAAGTGTGGTTGCTATGGATTTTACAAGAGGAAATTGAAGTTACGTTTAAATCCAGTAGATGGCTCTTCCTGACGAAGATTTGGTATTGTCAACAGAAAAAACCCGAAGCAAAATGGCTGCTTCCACGAGCTACAATCAGAGTTAGAAAATACAAGTTTTTTTACAATTGCAGTACTAGTTTCTAGACAGAAAAGTGGGTAAGGAGCGATAAAATTAAATTTCTAGTATTTTTGGGACATTTTCCTGATAAATTGATGCTAGAATATAAAAGGCCAATATATTTAGCATTTGTTTTTATCAAAAATAAAAAAATCAACATTTGACCAAATTTTTGGTGTTTTCTACTTTGAAGCATAATAACGTAGTTTTAACTATGCTGACTTGTAGATGGTTTTAGTTTCAAGCACACAAATCTCTTTGGTTGTATGCAGCTAATTACAGTCAGATAACCTAACAATCGCCTTGACGTTGAAATTAGTTAAACGATTAGAAATAGTGGTTGGGTGCCATCCGAAACTACTCATACCCGAAGACACCTCCAGTCAAAAGATGCCGTCTTCTGAGAAGTGAAAGTAACTCAGCATTCTGCTAAGGTGTATACCTTTGTGGTATTATAAAAACCTACCGTTTAAATTTTAACTTAAATTTTGACAGATTTCAATGGCAATAACCAGAAGTTAGTTCTATGATGATTTTTATAGGAAACATTTTTGTATGCACATTTGTATAACAGTTCACAGAAGTGGCTCTGGGGCAACAACAGTAACTTTCAGTGCATTTAGATCTTTGCATCCTTTGCATTATTTTCTTATGACAAAGCTTGTTTAATAGTTAATAGTTTTTAACAGTTTTATTAGATTCACATATTACATACGTGTTGAACAATAATGTACAGTGTTCCCTCACTTATCGCGGGTGTTCCATTCCAGGCCTACCCACGATAAGTGAATTTCCGCGAAGTAGGGACGCTATACTTATTTTAGTAGTTATACATTATTTTAAGTCTTTATAAACCCTCCCCAGACTCTTATACATAACCCTTTCCCATTCCCTTAATAACTTTTCCCATACTGTACTTTTTAAAAAACTTTACTAAAGGTTCGTAAAAATGTTTTAAACTCATAAACCTAGATACAATCTCACGTCGGCAAGTAGCATCTCAAGCGTGCGCAAGTACTACACTTCGTTTTTACTGTGTATTCATCCACCGAGTAAATACACTATTTACTGTACATGGTAATTTTTTATGATGTATAATATTCCTTTAATGTTAGAATTAATATTTTTAATACATTTTTATACATTTTGTGATTTTTTTATGCAAAATTCATCAAATCTATACATTACTGTACAATACGTACTACGCATATGCAAAAATACTTTAGACGGAGCACTGCAAAAATCTGCGAAACAATGAAAATATCGTGATAAATATTTTACATTAATATTTTTGAAAACCCGGGAAACAGCGAGTCCGCGATTAACGAATCGCGAAGTAGCGAAGGAACGCTGTATACCAACAACAATGAAGTCAAGTTTGTAAGTGGACTGCCTACTATACTTGTGTAAAGTATGCAGAGAAAGGAAGAAAGAATATGAAAAAAACATACAAAAACGTAAACAAATAGATATGTAAAGATAGATAGAGTGACAGACTTAAAAATAGTATTGTGATGGAAGATATTAAATTAGAATGCGTAATAAAGTAAGTAGTCAGAGAAAAGTAAGTTTGCAAATGCTACAACAAATAACTAGAGAGTCCACTAATAAACTAGCAAGATTAGTAATTTTCAAAAACAGATTGTTTAAATTTTCTTTTGAAGATAAAAATTGCAAGTTTGCAAGGTTTATGTCATCAGTTACAAAATGACATTAAATTGTAATACTAACAGTAACATAGAAGTATACAAGTTCTGTTATAGGAAAATCACCTGTTATTAGCCTTGGTCTTTTCAAGTTGTTCTGCCTGTCGAGCATACCATTCCTCTAACTCTTTTTTTGCTTTGTCTCTCCATTCTCCCCTCTTCATTTCATCTTCTGCATCTGTATTATAAGTATAATAATACAATCATATATACACTCATACAAACAAACAGTATTCAGGGCCGAATTATTCTGACATCATACCATTTCTTTCAAAAAACTAAATTTCTTGTGCATGTTTAAGCAACGCATTTTATGCACGTATATTTTAGACTTGAGGCAGATAGGCTTTTTAACTAACTGTTTAACAGTTATGAATTGAGGTGAGTCAACCAGTTAACCATTCCCCATGGCGTCATATATACGAAAATATCGAATACACATCACATGCATGAGTAATTGGTGCAGTTCAAATCTAGCATGCGCCAGCGAGAAGGTCCAACATGGTGGCATCCTCGTAACATTACGCATCAAAATTTTCATTTGCTAACAGACTCGTAAATATTTGGAATGCTCTAGACTCTCTCACGTAGTTCACGCTACCAGTTTGTCGGTTTTCATGAAAAGATTAGCTAATGTTAATTTACTGTCTTATTGCTACTTTATCCGAAATATGTAACATTGTCATTGGCATAACTGGCTTTCCGAATCGTATTATTGTATAAAACGTGTTGTATATAGTATATAATTCAATTTTAGGGTATTGTTTTTATAAATTTTATTTTTGTTCATCTTTATGTCTTATAGGATCAGCGTAAGTGCGCATGCGCCTGCCGATTCTTTCTTTTATACAATTTTAATATATGTATAAATGTCAAATAAACTAAACATACGAGAGTGAAAAACCTTTTGCAATTTACCGTTTACATGCTTCTTAGGCAACCAGATTACATGAAACAATGTTGTAAATAGTACAATTTTATGCAAGTGGGACATTGTTAACTGCGTGCGCCAACTCAGAGAAGACACAAGGTTCCAGTAATATGGATACGTAGAAAACTTGGCTAAGCAACAGTTTAATGGTTACACCAGTTAGTGGCCGGTTAAATAGCTAACCGTTTCAGTATATATAGTATATATTAAGTGTATATTAAAATACAATGAATGTTGTTCAAAGGTTGGTTTTCCCTTCAGAAGAAGCAAAAAATATTGAGAAAATGCTCCCATAAGCCACTTAACCTTGAACAAATTAAAAAAGTAATTATTAACTATCCATACCCAGTACCCCCCTCGGCCCGTTCCCGTTCTCTACATCTCAGCCGTATAACTTTCGCAATTTTTTGCAAAAAACGGCCGAAAAAGGGCCATTTTTGGAGGTTTTCCGCCCCCCGTTCCTCCCGGTGGGCCCGATTCGAAAAATAAACCATCAATGAGAAGACACTAGATCGAGACCTTTCGTTTGATATATAGATCGCAGCAAATAGTGCCCTCGTCCGGGCTGTAGCCTCGAATCTTATATACATATATATAAATATACCAAGAATATTAATATAAGAGATGCATAGTGTATATAAGTCACTAATGGGTAACTACTTAGTTTTTTCTTTTCAGATCACATTATAAGACTATGTTTTCAGAGCATTTACAACTAAGGAAGATTAGACGTTTTCTTTTAAATTATTTCCACAAATGTCTATAGTGATTTAATCTAACAGTCTTCCTTGCCTTTCTTTTCTAATCGTTCTTTCTGTTCTTCTCTCCACTTCTTGATCTTCTCAGGTTCTTGTCGCACCTTGTCTATTTGCGCAATGGCCGCATATCCGCCCTGATCCTCGCTGGTCGGACCATTTTCTTCTAAAATCTCTGGACCCTGATAAACGAAACAATGCCATAATGATTACAAGAAAAAAAATTGCAAAAAACTCATTCCAACAGATTTGTCAAATGCAAGCAAAACTTATAAACGTGAAGTTTTGTAGAAGTGATTTTCAAAGTAGGCCTAAGAATTCAAGAAACACAAAAACCATCTAGAATATTTTTGTATGAGATTATAAACTCTATATTTTTAATATCAGGCGTGTCAGCAATTATTCTTTCAATTCAGTTCACAAAATCTGAGAATTGGTGTGCTGAAAAGTCACTCGGTTAGGAGAGTAACAGTACCACGTGAAACACATAAATTAATGCAGAATTACTAAATTATGTTAAGTACCGTATCTGCAGATTCAAATTGAAAATCTTCTTCATCTCCCAAGCCGCCTGCAATATAATGTAGAATTTATTTTAAGTGAAAGGTTGCAATGTTTCAATGTAGGCATTCATTTATAAAACATGATAAGTTGCTATAGAATCATTTTGTAAGAAAAATCCACACTAATACTAATATTAATGCTAGTCGATTTGAGGTAGTGGTAATCTGCCAGTCGATCTGTTCTGTAAGACATGTTAAAGTTTTATATTACTGTCATTTGTTTGTAATAAGTAATGACGAAAAAACTACCGACACGCAAATTAGCTATAGTAAAGTAATACTAATAACATGTAAAGATAAGCCACTTTTCACGTTTTTCTGTTTTATACATGTGAGTCACGACAAAGCTACGCGGCCAGTATTTCACAAATTATTGAATATGTTCTTTAAGCTGAAGCCGTTATACAACTGTCGGAATTATTCACTACAGTGTGACTAGGATTGGGCCACAATGTCGCTGTTTCGTTTACCACGTAACGATTTTTATAGTCAAATTACAAAACTTTACCTTGTTCTGGAATGTTAGCATTTTCTTCCAATCCTATTCCAAGATTCGAGTCATCAATTCCCTCTAACTGCTCTTGTTCTCGAGCAAGAAATTCAGCGGCGGGATCAAAATTTGTATCCTCCATTTTGGTTTTCAGTGGCAACTCCGCCCAGAGAACGCCTACTATCGCCACCTAACGGACGAAAAATTAACTCAGCTGTAAATAATTCTAAAAAAAAATAATTTTTACAATCGACTTTGTAATCGCCATCTAGTCAGAATTGCAAATTCACAGATAATCAGTTAGGCGGCATAGATCTTTCTTTGGAATTTTAATTCGTAAAATTCCACTGATGTGACACAACTAACTGTATTAATCAAGGATGTGATCAAATAGAAACATTCAATGGCAAATAAATGGTTGTTTTTTTGTTGCCTGTCATTTAAACAAATGAGGCAAGTTTGTTTTTAAGTTAAATTATTACTTGAATACTATGCGGTTTTAACGCAGCAGACTTCTTTTGCGTGTAATATAAGCCTATAATTTCCAAGATGATTGAAATGCTTTTTAATCTAAATTCCAAGTTATAATAGCAAAATACTTATGACAAAATTTCCTAACAGACACAATGAGTTAGCTATTAGCAAAAATTTTAAAGTAATTAAAGTCTAAATGTATTTCAAAAAAAAATTGAGCAGCAGTTGGGCTTACCTGCCTTAGTCTAATTCATTTGAGTAGAATAGAACAAATGTAGGCAAAATTGGCACAGATAATGATGGCACAAGATAAAATGACACGGTAAAAATGACGTAAAAATGATGCAAGTGGAAAAGTAAGCAAAAGTGGCACAGGAAAAATGGCACAGTAAAAAATGGTATACTTAGTAAAATACGAAATCAATGTTATAGTTATTGTGGGGAAAATTTTTACCTCCGCCGATTGTGCATCAACACGGTTTGTATGTTTGTTTGTTTATCTGATTGTTTTTGCCCGTTATAGCAGTAAGATTATTATGCAATGCAAAAAACACTGAACAGATTTTTTACGAAATTGTTTATTTCCACGACATTTGCTTTGTAGAGAAAGCAGATATAATGTAAGGTGCCAAAATAGTCGTTTTTTTCGCAAGGCTTGACCGAACACAACGTACAAAACATTCCTGAAGTACTTCGTAAAGGTCTAGCACTTTTTTAGAACTTATTACTAGATTTACCATGAGCATACAAGTTTACACTGATAATTTACACAGAAAGTATTAAATTAATACAAATGTTGACTCAGAAAACATTAATATAATTTCACAATTGTCATTGAGGCTATTAGTATGCCTCTGGTCAGCACCAAGAAGAAAATCTTCGTGCGTAGTATCACAATTGGATGTGTAGTTATGCTCAGCCATTAGGCTGTTCGCTTGTTGATAAGCCCTGTGTCTGTGAAACCTTTAATCCGCCCCTGTGCGTGATTCTTGTATGAATTTATACTCATAAATGGATGACACCATAACGGTTTTAATTCTCCACAGACTGTCTGACTTTATGACAGAAGGTAACTTGGGGAATACCAACCTAATTTACTAATTGTTATCATCTGCCCACATCCTGGCAAACGTATGAAACAAATATAATAAATTGCAATTAATTGTATGGTTACTTGCTCTAGGTGTAGGCCTAAATACAAGTAATAATCGCACGCACATTATAGGTAGCACCTCTCTCATTTACAGGCAGTCCTCCTCGTTAGGTTTACTTCCCTTATAATAACAGGAGCGTTGAGTGAGTTTTGCTGAAGACTTTCTCCAAATTTCTACCACATGTGAACCTACAGAAGCAGCCAGTTAACCGGAAGTTAGCGGAGGAATTTGTTTGTGGCCGCACGTTAAGAATGATGATAAATTTTACAAAAAAGGCAAACGAGAATTAAAATGAGATTTTCATGAAAATGGCCACACGTTTTCACGAGTTTAAAAGCGTTTTGTTGTTTATTTTCGATGAGAACGACAACATGAAAATTGCTGGCTATGCAAAAGCGTGTTTGCTTGTGACATCCTGTTGTTTTTGTAAATTTGGCTCGTGTAAATAGGCGAAGTTAATTTGGTAAGTTTTTCTGAGCGTTTACGAGAAAAATGACTTTAAGGCCTGCAGCCTATCCTGTGATACCGAGTAACGCTATAGGAAATTCGTGCTGGTCTCAAAAATAAATTATTTTGTGAATTAACGTTCCTATTATTTTTGGTATATAATATAGTTATTAATTATTGTTACGAGAAACGTTATAAAAACTTACTGAATACTGTCAAGCGTGTTTTGTAATGTGGTCCTGGATTAGACAGAGCTTTATTAGAATTCGTTTTAATGATGTTGGAGGAAAACTGACTGCCCGAATGAAACTCTTCATTGCGATGATAACGCTGACAGTGGCGACAGCGCAGCCGTTGTGGAATGCGTCGATATCAGATCGAATTGCAGGTGCGTGCGTTTATTTGTTCTTATATCAGAGCTATATAACATAGAGGAAATTGTTTGCATGAGAGTCTTAACAACTAATTAAATGGTAGTACATTAAAAAAATGACAGAGGCGCGGCGTTTCAGCACTATGCCGTTAACTACGTTCAGATGAAGGAAACAAAATAGAAACAATCAAAATTCTCTAACACAGTGACAACAGGTACAAATGTCCCAAGACGTATTAGACGTTATAAAAGCACTAACACCCACCACTATCATATAGCAGAATTTCTAATGAAATTGCGGTATTTTGAAAAAAAAACGTCTAGGCTAATTTTAGATGATATATAATGCGAAACTTATCCAAACTATTATGTGGTCGGTGCGGGAAGAGACGAATAGACAGGCAGGCAGGCAGACAGACAGACAGACAGACAGACAGACAGGCAGGCAGACAGACAGACAGACAGACAGACAGACAGACAGACACATAGATAGATAGATAAATTAAGAGTGAGGGAGAGAGAGGACACAAGAGAGAGAGAGAGAGAGAGAGAGAGAGAGAGAGAGAGAGAGAGAAAGAGAAAGAGAGGTTTAATTGAAAAACTGGCTTTGTTATTCTGGACTAATCTTTATTTTTAGCCATATGTCGTTTGTTCTCGATCTGTTTCCGTTACAAAGTATTAGTCAATAAACTGCTGCTGCTGCTACTACTACTGCTGCTGTTGCTACTGTTGCTACATCTGCTGCTGCTACTACTACTACTGCTGCTGCTGCTTCTGCTACTACTGATACTGCGTTTTTCTCGAACAGATAGCGCTGAAATGAAGTCCATTTCATAGTAAGCATTGCTAATGCTTGATGACTATACTCGTGTGGTAGCAGACTAGCTATAGGGGAATTGGACCTTCTAGTTTTAATAATTAAGCTACTTCAGTAGGTTAGCGGATTTTCTTAGCTAATTCTCGTACCTATTTTTTACGCGAACCACTAGTTATGGGTAAATTATAGACTAAATTTACGCAGGCCGTTCAACTCTGCTCCTTTTGAGTTCTGGATCAAATGTAGAAGGTTTAGAAGGTTGATTTCGTACACATCAAGTAAAGATGTAAAATATAAGACGACCGTAACTGGAAATCGCAATTCTGAAAAAAATGAATCAATTAACCTCAACACATACTGCATCATCTACTGTTGCATAGTATGCATAGCAATTTGGCGTTTTAATAAGACTGCCGCTTGAAAGGCTACTTAGCTAATTTATTTTCGATCGAGTGGAAAACAATTCATGTTTTCGAATGCTGCGAAGTAGTGTTCTTCAAATAGCTATGTGTAGTATTGTTTACATACTAATTGTTACGAAGTTCTCTTGTTAAGTGGAATGCTCTTAGCTTCTCGCATAAAGTGGGTCAGCTATGAAGGATTTTATAATCTGTTTGAATTTATTAATTTTTGCCGGGAAAGGATATGGAGAAACAGCGCTCAAGTGTTTGAGAGAGTACAGCAGAGATTTGCAGCGCATTTTGGTGCCTTATTGCGACTTTAAGGATGTGCCTTACGCTGTCCAAACAAATAAGAAATACGAAGCAGCATATAAATGCGGGGTAACCTGTGGATCAAGTATCAGATCTGTCAAAGAAGAGCAGCTTGATCAATTGACAACTCTTCTTCGTGGACATTCAATTGATTTCATAACTTTGATAAACTACGAAGGTCAGGAATTATCAAAAAATGCATTTGACGGTTGTAGCATGCATACTCTCACTCTTTCTGAAACTCATTTATCTAAAATTGGGCGAGATGGTATAAAAGGAAACGTTTCCGAATCGATACACATTGTTAATAATACTAAACTGAGTGAAATTGACAAGCGCGCTTTTGCGCGCACCGAACATGTTAAAAAAATTGTTATTATCTTCTCTCCGAAGCTGAAAAGTTTGGATTTGGATCTAACAAACTCATTCAAGATTGAACAAGTTAGCGTAATGAACAGCGGGATTGAAACAATGTTTAAACCTAAACTCCACAAAGATGTTGATTATTCAGAGGTTATTATCAAATTAACAGGTAAATAAATACAATTCTTTATGTCATTGAGTGCTTTCTTGAGACTTGTCATTTCATAAAGTCCACAAAATTGCTGTATAGTCTCAAAGTTTATTTATCTAAGGGAAAGTAGAATGGTAGGACAAGGCGAAATGGTTCTCTCGTTTCAAATATCTGTTACATGTGATGTTAGTTATGCTTTAAATAATTCTAAACGAAGGTTTCTACAAATGAGAATTTTTCATTTTTTCACCCATTTTTTGTAACATTTGAGTTAGCTAAGTGTGGTGATGTGATTCTACTGTAAAAGTTTTCAGAACTGTAATCATCATTGTTAAAATAGGCAAATACTTAACAAGATTTTGCAGTATTTTGGAAATGGTTGGCGTTTGCCTGGATCAATGAGAAAGGATTGTCTAGGACAAAATCGTAAAAAATAATTTTTAAAATATAGATCCTAACTACTACTACAATGATCCCGAGAATTAAGTAACATTTTTTGTAAGAAGTAGGAAAGACGACGTCACTAAATGACAGATGGGGAGAGCTGTACACCTTAAGTTAGATATAAGTAAAAATGTTTAGCCTCTCCCACTTTGCCCCCTCCCCCCAATGGACTATTTTACTGTCTGACTGTTTATGATCTATGATATACCTATGATGACCTATGGCAAACCTTTAGTAACTGTTGCCCTTTAGCAATATTGAACAATAAGCACAATAAGAGGAATCTGCAATGGTTAGCACAGAAAGAGACATTTTCATTTTTTTGAACTGATCAACGCGTTTACATTTCTATAATCTCCCAAAAGCTATTGGCTTGTGCTGCGTACATAGTCCGAGCCTTATTGGCCGTTGCGATTTTAACATTATTTTTAAATTTAGCTTGTTTCATTTTAGATAATTATAGACTGGTTTGTGATTGTGCCATGGCCTGGGTTAAGAAGTTCGCATGGCGTGATTCGATTGTTGATTGTGCTGTACCACCAAGAAGACATCATACGAACAGAATTAAACTTTCAGAGTTTGGCTGTGATGATCAACATGAAGGCTGGCATATTAAAACATCTGCAGCTCCCAACATTTTCTCCTATATTTACTTGGCATACGCGTTCTTTTACTATAGAGGAATATTATTTGCGCAAGATTTTTTAGCATAAAGGGACTGTTTTGTTTGCGTATTTTTGCCTTACATACTGTTAAGGCAAAACCATTTTTCTAGTAACTTTCGGCTAGTTTCTATTGTAACTGGGCTGTTGTTGTTGTTGTTGTTGTTGTTGTTGTGTGTTGTGTGTTGTTGTTGTTGTTGGTGTCCCTTCTATCCGAGATCGACTGTATAACAAACAGGTTTCACATGTTGTATATGCATTTAGAATAAAGGAGAACACATCTGTGCAATATTTATTTTCATGATGTAGAGTGCTTTTGATCAGCAAGAGCTGGTTTTTAATATCATGTCAATGCTAAACCTGATGTTCATAACATAATGATATTTGCTAAAACAGTTTCATTTCGTTTCTCATTGGCATAACACCACTAATGTTTTGTGATTTGCTTGGTTATTGGTCGCTGTGATGATTAAAAAATTCGAAAGAGTTGTTTAGCCAAAATAACTGTTTTTAGTAATGAACGCCAAAAGTTTTGTAGTCGGTGAATTCAATGACGCCAATTGTGACAGCAACTGATATTTAAAATACTACACAACAGACAATACAGATCAAGTATTCTGTAGCATTACAAGATTTAAAGACGGATGTTTAGGTTCATTGTGTAACAAAAGGCACATTATGCAACAAAAATTTTGCATTATGTAACAAAGGATCGAGTCGCAAAATTTGTCATGACAAATTTTGCGTTATTATGTAACAATCATCTTGCAGCAGTTTTTGCATCATAATTTAACAATCATTATGTAGCACAGATGATACAATATATTACAAGATCGTGACCTATGGTTGAGTCTTGTCATGGTTTCGATGTGGTCTAATTTCTGGTCAAGGTCTTAGTCTTTCTCTTCTAGATATGAATTTGAGTCTGACATGGTCTGGGTTGGTCTGTAGCTGCTCTGTCTGGAATTTGGTCTGTCGGAGGTCTGGTTTACTTGACGTCTGGTATGATCCATCAAAGCTTCCTTTGCGTGTTGGGCTGTTTGGGTTTTGATCTGTGCTCATCTGTCTGAAGCCTGACCTGTCAGTTGTCAGTGGCAGATCTATCTGGTATATCAATAGTATGTGGCAGTCTGCTTGGGTTCCGGTCCTGTCTGCTCGGTCTGGGGTCTGATCTGTCTGGGTTCTAAATCTACGTTAGCCTGTCACGTGATGCATCAAATTTGTTACGTGCTGATTATTACATAATGACGAATTCTGTGATTTGTTACATACGGCAAGCCTTTTAACAACGGCAAATACGATTCGACAAGTGCGAGGCAAGGTTGGGATTCTAGGCTCGATTCCTGGAATTTTAAATTTATTGTTCTACAGATAAAATCTGGAAAGAGCAGGCCTGACGTATGGATGAATTGCCCAGGGAGGTCTACAGAAATTAGTACGGTCATAAAAAGACTATTTCGGCGCACATTACCATCATTATTAATTACTGAGAACAGTAAGCTTCTGACTTATGGACATTTACACGAATGCATTATTCACGCGACATGCAGCTGACCATCTCAAATGAGGAAACAGTGCTCTTCCCATGTCTCGTTGGAAGTGTCGTATTTCGGATGAAACTGTTTATTGCTATGTTTGACAACATTAAAATGATTGTAAATTATTGTATAACGTTTGGCTCTTCTCAACAATAGACATAATTGTGTGTGTCGCAATCTCTGGACAGTTTTATCGTCAGCATCAGTCGACGATAAAAGGAAGAATCTTTAAAAAACGAGTTTTTAGAGTAGTTGCAACACAGCCATCGCAACCAATTCAACAGCAAAGCCACAGAGCAGAACGTATTTGAAACTAGAATGGGCGTAGATGGTGGAGCCCTCTGTAGCTAAAAAACAGGAGTGAACGAATTAGTTTATTCGGTGATGTGATCTTGTTTATTGTAACTGTAAGGCAGATCTTAAGAATAAAATAAAAATAATTAAAATGAACTGCCTACCTTGCGATGGTGTTTTATCTCAAACATAGGAGGTTGTGACTTTCCTAATAGTAAAACTTATATCCGGTCCGCATAGTGAGGTGTCAACTTAATGACGCAATCTCACAGAAAAAGTAAAAGCGTTTTAATTTATTACACCCAGGTCTTTAGTTTTAAAAGGACAAGAAAAGGGGTACCTTTCAGAAAAATCGCCTTAAAAAATTATGTTGTTTTATAGCAATTTTATGCATATACCGTACTCACATTGCAAAAAGATTTTTTGTTTGCCTTCGTTTTAAATCTCCGGCAATACTGTTCCGACTGCACTATTACAAGACGTCACTACATAAACGAAAATCAGAGGAAGAAAAGGCAAGGTCAAATTATGTCCCAAAAAACTTTCCATGCAAATCTATAATACTTAGTTTATCGTTTACCTGCTGGAAAACCTTACGTAACTAGAAAAGAAAATTATTAATTATTTAAAATGCTTTCTCCAATTGGTAAAATGTCGTTAACGCACCCTCCAGGGTGCACCACTAACCAGAAAGGCATTTTTAATATTATTGACACGATACAGTAATTTAAAATTTTAATTAGTTAGTGACGTGTGTGCCACGAATGCTCTGATTATTTTTTTCGAACTTTACGGAATGTTATCTAAACTTGTTTTAAATGACTTATCGTCAAAATGGCTGCGTTAGTCGCGGCAGTTTAAATTTACGTGTTTTAAACAGTTTGAGCTTTAGGCCTATTTTATGAGACATAGAGGTACTACGCAGTGATGGACTGAAATCGTCAGTTTTACGAAACTGTGCAGAAGACACTATGCAGTGATGGACTGAAATCGTCAGTTTTACGAAACTGTGCAGAAGATACTACGCAGTGGTAGTCCACTGTCGCCGTTGTTGGACCCGCCAGGCCCGCCAGACGCGGAACTTGAAGAAAGCATCCACGGCATAGGCGATCATTGCGCAAAAGCCAAAAAACGCTCCAGCACCCCAACCAGCATGCCTTCCTCGACAACCATACCGGCCGCAGTGCACTGCAACCCAGACAGAGGCGGTGAAGAAGCCAATGGCATACGCGAGACAATAGATGAATTCGACGTGCAGATACCATGGCATTATGTATAGGTACTCGACAACATGGAACAGGTACAATATTAGCACAATCAAGGTTGGGACGGAAGTACAAACAGCGACGTATTTATAAAAGGAATCTCCATTGATTTTGCTTCTGCCAAGGTCTCTCGCAGAATATCCTACGGAGGCTACACATATAAGACCAATGATAGCCAATATTATCTGAACTATCTTCAGGATTCCAGGTATTGTGCGCAGATACGCCGGATCAAAATAAGGTTTTGTCGTCTGGGTCCTGGTTGTTGTTACTGTTGCGGTCCTCGTTTCAGATGCGTCCGCCATTTTGATAGAGCTCTAATAAACCTGAAAAATTAAAATTCGAGTTTATTCTTGACTAAACACTTACGAAACGTTCTTTACACAATTATCATAGGCTAAAGTTTACAATTCCCCCACACACAAGAAAATTAGTTCGTGAAGTGGGATTAGGATTAGGATTAAGTAAGTAAGTAAGCAGTTTACTGTCATTATAGCATAATACATACAATGAAATTTATGTGGTTTTTACGTACTGTAATAACTTATGGATACAACAGTAATAATAATTAACACAAATAATTCAATCAGTTGTACAATGACATAGAGAATTAATATTGATGATTGACTGAAATTTACAGTTGATGTGCGAATTGCAACTGGATAGAAATAATTTAAAGTTCTTGTGATTTTCGCATTAATTGAACGGTATCTACGACCAAAGGGGAGCATTTCAAAATGTTTATCACCTAGATGAAATTCATCTTCCATGATAACTTGTGCTCTCTTTGCAACCATAGTTTCATACAAATATGCCATAGATTGCTGTTCAACTCCTGTAATTTTTGAGGCGGATTTAACAACTTGATGAAGAGCATTACGATTTCCCTGCGTGGTAGCGCCATGGTACCAAACAGTGAGGGATATTGTTAAGACGCTCTCGATTACTGCGCGATAAAAACTCCACATCTCAGCAGGATTAGGGCTAGGATTAGGGTTGTGGTTAGAGTTGAATTAGGATTAGGGTTAGATTAGGTTTTCTAAATTGAGTGCGGAATTGTAAATTCTTTTCTTGTCATAAAAAAGTTACATCGTATCAAATTTCTTGATGGTGCAATATCGCTGAGCGATTTAGGGATTGCTTTTTCAGTCAAAGCGTTCAGTTCGAAGCTGAGGTTTGCTGATCTTTGCTCTTCTAAATAAAAAATGCTTCACAGAGATGTAGGATTCTCAATCGAGAGTGTCTAAGTGAGATCCCAGTGCCGCCACAACCCTTAATAGTCCTGCTGTCGACTCGTGGCAAATGGCTTGCTGGGTGACGAATATGACATTAGCTATACTGTAAGTAATATATTTAGACTAATATAATATGCTAGTAATATCTAAAATCACATTCTTTAACACAGTTTTACGAAACTGTGCAGAAGACACTACGCAGTGATGGACTAAAATCGTCAGTTTTACGAAATTTTGCAGAAGACACTACGCAGTGGTAGACTAAAATCAGTTTTACGAAACTGTGCAGAGGACACTATGCAGTGGTAGACTAAAATCATCAGTTTTACGAAACTGTGCAGAAGACATTACGCAATGGTAGACTAAAATCATCAGTTTTACGAAACTGTGCAGAAGACACTACGCAGTGATGGACTAAAATCGTCAGTTTTACGAAACTGTGCAGAAGACACTACGCAGTGATGGACTAAAATCATCAGTTTTACGAAACTGTGCAGAAGACACTACGCAGTGATGGACTGAAATCGTCAGTTTTACGAAACTGTGCAGAAGACATTACGCTGTGATGGACTGAAATCATCAGTTTTACGAAACTGTGCAGAAGACACTACGCAGTGATGGACTAAAATCATCAGTTTTACGAAATTGCAGAAGACATACGCATGTGACTAAATCGTCAGTTTTACGAAACTGTGCAGAAGACATACGCATGTGACTAAATCTCAGTTTTACGAAACTGTGCAGAAGACATACGCGTGATGGACTAAATCTCAGTTTTACGAAACTGTGCAGAAGACACTACGCAGTGATGGACTAAAATCATCAGTTTTACGAAACTGTGCAGAAGACACTACGCAGTGATGAACTGAAATCGTTTTGCCTGTTCATTTCTTAAATATGAGTGTTTTTTGTATTAATTATTAGTAATTAACAATTTTGCAGTAATCATCACTTAACCTAAAAGTAAAAACATACCTGTATTACAAGCAAAGATCTGAACGAAAGGGGATTTTTGGTCAAATCCGATTATCATACTTTAAGCCGCCATTAGGTTTGCAAACAATTACTGCATTGAAATAGTGCAGTTGCCCGTGGACAGCTCTTTCCACATACGTCCTTCTCCTCTTTTCTTGTGATAATAGATTCAGTAAAAATCAGACAGACGATGACATGACAGATGCATTGGCCCGTGCTGGGATTATCTGTGTGGCCGTTCATTTCAGCGACTTTTTGTTGCATGCATGTTTAAAACCGAACCAAACCTTAAAAACTGAAGGTCAAAACAATCTATTCTTTAAAATATTGAAAGGAAACATTATTTTTTTCAAAAATCACTTACGCGAAGGAATTATTATCACACAAACACAATTTCACGTTCCCGCCACAAGTTATTCGCTGTTACATGCATTTCGTCATTAGCCAGTTAGACGGGCACTAGCTCCTGCATTTCTGAAATGCTTTGCACAAAAACAGGTGCTGTATTTCTCAGTTCAGATGTGTTAGTTTCTGACGTACTGCGCACGTTCGACACCTCATGCGCGCGGTAAATTTGAAAGCTGAGGTGTCTAATTTTAGTACAACACACAGAATATTTTACAGTATCACTGTACTTTAATTTTCGCTTTCGCAAACGCGTGCTCATGGAATATTTTTGCTGTTGAAAATAATGTTAGTTTGTGATGTGATCAATAGTTGGACTGGCATGCGTTAATATAAATTTTAATCTATTATTTAATTATCAGAAACGCTTTTGCAGTATTATTTTATTATTAGTGTTAAAATGTATACATTTTACCATGCTTGAAAATTGGCTAGCATATAAAAAATCATCCTGTCTTCCTTTAATAACTTATTTACAGTATTACTGATAACATGGAAAATATGCAGAGTGTAGCAAAAATTTCGAGACTTTAAACTTGATATTTTTACTTACAATACATCTATGAACAAACGTGAAGAGCTTATATGTTCATTAAAAACATCGTAAGATATCAACAATGTTTGGAGAGTAAAATTACAGCTAAAAGTACAGAATACATGGTACATGGTTAGTACAAGATAAACACACATATATGTGTAAATAAATTAAAAGTACAATTAAAAAGATGTAAACTTCATTAGTACAATAAAATTGTATAATTACGATAAAAACTTTAAATCTTACATCATTTATCAAATGACATTTTCCAGCAAACATTTTTTAAAAGTTTCTTAAATTTGTTTACATATATAGAAATCTTTATTGAAAAAATTATACACTAGTACAGAGTAAAACAAATTACATCTCACATAAATTCAGTGTATAACCAGTCAGTGACAGAGTGATGTGTGCAGTTGTGTCAGTTAATGTAAGTTAAAAATCATAAGAATAAAGACATTGAAATACTACATTACATATCTACAAATTTGTATACATGATGACATGATGGTGCATTATGAAATAACATTAACCACTACGGGTAAATAATTCCACACTACAGCACCTTTATACATGACAGTTTGGTATGAATACATACTGCTATTATAACTGAAAAATTTGTGACACATATTAAGCGAAAGATTATTAACCAATCGAGTTCGTCATTTCGGCTGATTAGATTTCTGTATTGCGTTGTGTTTTGGTTGTGTCTTTTTTAATCAAATACAAACAACATACGCAATCAGGTTGCTACGTAGTTTGTTATATCGTTAATTGTTATGTTGTTATTGTCGTGAGCCATAATTTATTGTATTATTTGCAGTTTATTTCTAATGTATATATGAACTTTGTAAAGTTTGAAATAAAATATTGAATCAAATCAAACTATTTACACAGTTTATCGAATTTCAAAAGGTCTTTTTATTTCCATCTCTTCAGTGAATTCACAAAGAAAAACAATATAAAATTAATGACTGCTTATACAGAATACATATGTGGCAAATGGGTAATACAAAAGTCATTAATTTCATTTTGTTTTTTTGAGAATTTCTGCTTGGATTCACTGACGAGATGGGAGCAAAAAGACATTTTGAAAATAAATCAACAAACTGCATAAATAAAATCAACAAACTGCATAAATAAAATCAATAAACTGCTTAATTAAAATCAACAAACTGCATAAATAAAATCAACAAACTAAATAATTAAAATCAACAAACTGCATAATTAAAATCAACAAACTGCATAAATAAAATCAACAAACTAAACAATTAAAATCAACAAATTGCATAAATAAAATCAACAAACTGCATAAATAAAATCAACAAACTACATAAATAAAATCAACAAACTGCATAAATAAAATCAACAAACTGCATAAATAAAATCAACAAACTGCATAAATAAAATCAACAAACTGCATAATTAAAGTCAACAAACTGCATAATTAAAATCAACAAAATGCATAATTAAAATCATAATGATCTATTTATATTTGATTAAAGCATTATTTCAGTGTTCTTAATTTGCAATTTGCTTACTAGTAGTCTTGGTAATTGCTAGATTTTGCAAATTCTTTTCAAACAAAGTGATGATGCATTTAGGTCAGGGAACTTTTTTCATGCTTTTCAAGTCTAGAATCTGCAAGCTTTTCACAAAAAATTACCCCTTGGCATATTTACCAAGGTCATTGAACTTTCCAACAACAAAACCGTAAAAACCATTATTTTTGCATTTTTTACAACCGCGCGTAGAAAATTACTTCCTGAATCTCTAACCCGATTGTTCAAGCATGCACGGTGGTAGCTGGTATAAAAACAGGGACGTAGACAAAAAAGAGCAGTCAGTCGTGATTCTGCTACATTCTCGTTAAGTGCAGACACAAATCTGTATGGTAAATCAGTCGCTCTTTTCTGAGGAGGTAAAAAGTAAATTTCTGTTGTCTTGACTTAATATTTAAAATGGTTTCCTGCAATAGTTCTGCAGCTTAGTAGCGTTCACACCATAGTAAATCTCAAAACACTAGGATTATGGTAGTGAACATCAATTGGACTGGTCAGTGTGGTGCCAAAGAAGGCGTTTTTATTGAATTTTCTGTGCAACTAAGTCAGTTTCTAGAGGCATGACATTTCTGTGTCCTGCCTGACGGCCAAAAGTGCAGTTCTCCAGATTGCAACAGGTTACAAAAGGTTGCGAGACAACAGGTAGTATCTCCTGAGCAGATCCCAGACTTCGTACCCATGCTGAACACATGTGCAAATCACATGATCTCGTAGCCACGGAGTTCATTCACAAAATATACTATTCTCGAATCCAGAACAAACTAGGGAAAATAGAAATATTTTTTCTTTATTTGATTTTATATTACTGTTTCAATAGTGCATAAAAAGGAAAACTAATATTAAACCCTTTGGACAAGACGATTTTCTGACTGCTTATAGCACTGATCCTGTCTTTCTGACCCATGTCTCAGCAGCATACTTAGCTTGATATATGCTATGAGTATACTGTACATAAAATAAAAAAAGTTTTCCTACTTTTGTACAAATATTCTTTTCCTAAGCTCACTGTGATGTTTCGTCTAAGTTTTTTTTTGGCAATTGCTTCATTGTTTCTTTTAAAATGTAATTACTATCCTTACGTCATCGTTTAATTAAAAAACGAGCTTCTTAAGGATTAACACTAATAAATTTTCCAGTAGGCTATAAGCGTAATAAATATCTTTTTCTTTACATTGTACTAAACACATTTCTCCCAATATATGCTAATTAAAAAAACACAGATTTTACGCATATCCTCAAAATTTAATTTTAGCGAGCGACTCAAAAACAGTTTTGATAGTGTTTCAATTGTATAATCGATAGTATTTCAATTGTATAATCGATAGCATTTCAATTGTATAATCGCTAACGTTTCAATTGTATAATCGATAGCGTTTCATTTGTATAATCGATAACGTTTCAATTGTATAATCGATAGCATTTCAATTGTATAATCGGTAACGTTTCAATTGTATAATCGATAGCGTTTCATTTGTATAATCGATAACATTTCAATTGTATAATCGATAGCGTTTCAACGTATAATCGATAGTGTTTCAATTGTATAATCGATAGTGTTTCAATTGTATAATCCATAGCGTTTCAATTGTATAATCGATAGCGTTTCAACGTATAATCGATAGTGTTTCAATTGTATAATCGATGGTGTTTCATTTGTATAATCGATAGTGTTTCAATTGTATAATCGATAGTGTTTCATTTGTATAATCGATAGTGTTTCAATTGTATAATCGATAACGTTTCATTTGTATAATGAATGAACTGATGGGTTAAGTTCAGCTTTAATTGCAAATCTTTCATAGTTCTAATTTCTAGAATACATGATCTTCTAATTCTCATATTTATTCCTCAAAAATTTAAGTTCAAAATTGGTGATTTTTCCTGAATATATGATAGAATAAGCACAGTTGATCATATATACATGTAATTAACGGCTTATTTCTCTTGGATAGTCTATATGTACACGTCCACTCACGTGTTCATTTAAATTGTACTTTGCTTTGTAGAGGTGCTACACACTGAGAGTACCTCCTTTGGCAGGGTTGACAGAAAACGTCAAAGCGGATGAGTTGTCCTCTCAGCATTGTTAATATATTACTAATATTTTAAATGGTTGATACCTCTTGTGCTTTCTTTGAATTTACTTTTAACTGTCATTTCTAGAAAGTTGACAACTGTAGCAATATATTGATGCACAGCAAGCCACAGTAGAATGATTTTCATTTCTGGATAAACTTTGACAGAGGCAGTATAAATTAACTTTACGCTTTACAGACAGTTTATTGCGAATTTCTTTGTTATATATTTCTAAGTTTAAGTGATAACAGTAAAACAAACCCAACATACTGAGTGAGTTGTAATTTCCTTTAAAGCAAAACTGAATCCAGTCTTAAACTGTAGGTCAAAACAATCTACTCTTTAAAATATTGAAAGGAAACATACTATTTGTTTTCAAAAAGAACTTACGTGAAAGAATTATTACACATAAACACAATTTCACGTTCGCGTCACTAGTTCTTCGGTATTTTACATGCATTTTGTCTGGCACTAGTGCCTGCATTTCGGAAACGTATTGCACAAAAACAGGTGCTGTACCTCGCAGTTCAGATGTGTTAGTACGTGGCGAACTGCACGCGTTCAACAGCTCATGCGTGAACACAGCGGTAAATTTGAAATTTGATTTTTTTTCTTAAAACTTGCTTTAATAACTGGGTATTTACAGTATTACGGATGTTGGCAAAAATAATGCGCAACATATAATTGGCAGTATAACTCAAGGCTCAAGACTGGGTCAATACAACTGACAATTGTATCAATATGTCTGTATCGCCTTGGAAGGTGGGAGTTATAATTGACGGCTTGCCATATAAACAAACGACTAGAAATGTGTTTATCTTAAATAAATGTTTAGACCAACTCTTGTAGCTGTAAAAGTTATTAGCTGAAGGCAAAAGCTTCCTGGCAGTGTAAACTGAAAATTATTATTTTACGTTTGTGATACTTTTTTTGAATTTTCGCTAAATGAATGAAACAATTGATTATAACTGATTATTTATAGAAAAATAGAAGCTTTTATACATCAGAAGTAGGTATCATGGAAAATACGCAGAGTGTAGCAAAAATTTTGAGACTTTAAACTTGATATTTTTATTTACAATACATCTATGAATTGAAGTGAAGAGCTTATATGTTCATTAAAAACATCGTAAGATATCAACAATGTTTGGAGAGTAAAATTACAGCTAAAAATACAGAATATATGGTACATGGTTAGTACAAGATAAACACACATATATGTGTAAATAAATTAAAAGTACAAGCCAGGTTGGCATTATTTAGTAGTAGTAGTAGTAGTAGTAGTAGTAGTAGTAGTAGTAGTAGTAGTAGTAGTAGTAGTAGTAGTAGTAGTAGTAGTAGTAGTAGTAGTAGTAGTAGTAGTACTAGTAGTAAAATCTTTATTTGCCATTTTAAAAACATTGACCATTATAATAAAAGACAGACAATCAGTGTTAGTTCACATAAAAAACATACACTGTTCTGGGCAAATGCGTCTGGTGCAAGCTAAACTATAAGTGCAACTAGAAATTCAAAAATAAAATATAAACTAGTTTAGTAAGGTCTAGGAAAAATGAAATTATGATTTGAGTGAGTATCATCGTGTTCGTATGTCAGATATTCAAAACGAGTCATTAAATGTTTTTTTAATTTGGACTTGAATATTGATAAGGAGCTGCTGTGTTTAAGTGATGTCGGTAATGAATTCCAAAGTTGTATTGCTTGCTTAGTAATGGAATTCTTTCCATATTGATTGTTCGTTCTAATGTTTCTTCATAAAGGGGGTGGGGGTGGCTAGGTTTGTCTGTAGTATGACTACATTATTGATGTTAAAGGATACTAAGAACGAAGTTTATATCGAGTTTGACGGAGAACTGTCTTAATTGAAATAAACAGTTAGAAGCTCCTGACACCATTTTGTACAATAGAATTCACGTTTTTAGGACCTGTTCTGTCGAAAATTACTTCCGCGAAGTTAATTTGTCGTTTCATGATTGTGTGGTCAGTGCATGGTCAGTTTGTAAAGTGGTGATGAAAATGTACCGTTGTGAACGACAAGAAACGATTTGCAAACCTCGGATATCTGATCAAACGGTTTTTCTTTTAAACACTTTGAAAGAGATTTGTTTTCAAATCAAAAACCATATTGCAGTAATAGTTCGTGCTGGCTCTAAAGGCAGCTCATTTAGCCTCTATCGTTCCCTATACTCTACGCTTTTCTCTATACTAGAGCTGCTCTGCGTACATCTAGGAAGTAATTGCACAAAAAACTAGGTAAGAACACTCTGGTACATGGTAAACATTTAGCAAAATAAGGAAGTGAAAATGTAGGAAGCGGGAACAGATTTTCACAGAAAAACAGCTTAAAGTCTTAACAAACTTAACCCAAACCATAATATAAAACTTAGCAAGACAGTTCAGAAAAATAAATAATTCTATAATGCTTAGAAGTTTTATTGAAAACAAAATTTCAATGTCTGGCAAAAATGCTTTCTCAAAAACTTTTTATAAAGTCAGTTTTGCAAAAGTCGAGAAATTAAATTCGTCTAGAAATGTGTCTAGAAATTAAATTCTGTTTTGTTCATATGGGCTTCAATACAGTTCAGGCCTATAACTAGGTCAATTTCTAGAGAAAGATTTGTTTAGGTTTTTAGTTTACGGTACGACTTCTTCCTGTACACAATAAAGAATATCTAGTTCACAAATATCTAGATCTAAGGATGATTTTTTTCTACGTATTGGATCTAAAACTTTACAACAAATTTTCTTTTGTGAAAACTGCTCTTGCTTGAGAAATACTAGCTTACAATCTTGTAAAAACGACTCGTTTAGAAAACTTTTTTTTGCAAAGAAATTTTTTCTATTTTTTACTACCCAACTATCAAGTACAAATTCAAATATGAAAATTATTAAGTATTCAATCCTATTTAAGCCTACAATTCAAATCTACTAACACATGAGCAACAAGCATTCAAGCATGAGCTACTAGCTAGGTTAAAACAAGTCTAACTACATGAAAACGTAAATCGTACTAAAACCACAAGCATAGCTTCTAATTTTAAAGTCTACATCGAATTCTTCACTTGATACTTTGTTACAAAACATACAAGTTAATAAGCTAGAGGATACATCAAAGTGTCTCTTGAGTTTTGTCACTCACTCCTACAATACATATTTCACAAACTTGATAAGAACAACCAGAATAGTTGGACACATATAATGTACTCAGAGGTATCTAACTCTAATTGCTATGATCTATTTTTATAAAATCAATTATTCGACTTTGAGCACTGCATCACAACTAGACTAATGCCTCATAATCAGCTTGCTATTTTTATATCGTCTCCGCTTACAAAATTACTCTGTTAATCTAGTTGGATCTGATCTGCGGCCAGCCTTGCAGTATGCTGTTTACCAAACATCTATTGTTGCATTAATACCTCTTTCATAGCAACAGCAACTTCTATGGTTAATGCTTTAGGAAACGGATTGTGAAATTAGATTGTCGGTTTAGTAGAGTCCGTGATGGGGTCAACACGGGGTCTGCTGTTTACCAATCGCTGTTGTTGGATATTCGTAGCAACTTCTATGGTTAATGCTCTAGGAAACGGATTGTGAAATCAGATTGTCGGTTTAGTATAGTCCGTGATGGGTCAACAGTGGCTCTGCTGGTTACCAATCGTTTCATGTACTAAACATCTTTTTGTAGCTAATTTAATATTGATGCTTTATTTTAATTTTAACCTGTTAAATGACAATTATTTAATCTGGCAAATAATTCCTTAGTGCTGAAATCTGTAATTTGTTCTTAAATCGATTACCGAGCGTTTTTATCTCAGTGTAAACTGTTACGTTAGTAAATGATTATTTTAATGCCTGATCATTAATTATCATTATTTTAGTAAATGAAATCTGACAAATGACTATTTTATTATTGTAAATTGTCTATAATCGAATAATGAATATGTTTTTACACTGGTTACCGCGAACCGGTTCTGTTTTATATCAAAAATAGTAGATATTGTCAGTAATGATTTAGTTGAATGTCAAATGTAAAGTACCGTTGTTTTACTCTTTTTACTGCACTGTGGAATGCTGGTAGCACTATGAAAACATTTGTAAAGGACCACTGCGAGAAAATTGTCATTGTTTAGCGACCAGTGACGAAAGATTCTGAGTGCATTATTCATAAAAGTAGTGATAAAAGAGGTTTAAGGTACCAACTGCCTTCAGTGCAATTAGCCAGATAACTGGCCTGCCAAAAGACACAGGATTGGCACCAAGAGAGACCTAACCAGATCAGCATTTTGAAACCTGTCGAATGACTTAACATAAGAAGCTGAGGCACCACTCTAGATGTATCTGTGCAATCTGTCAAATGCCTTAACATAAGAAGCTGAAGCACCACTCTAGCTGTATCTGCCCTACTTGATTCAAGGTCAGATAGTCGATGCCACACTACGACAGGTAAAGAAAAGCAAAAGCCAAACTGTACATTAACAAGATAACTACTATCCTTGAAACACAAGGAATGCTCCTTTAACATAAATTCAAATATCTCACTGACGACTGTCAGCAGGCTAGCAGGGGGTGATTTGATTGAACTGGTTTCTTGCCACTGCTTTTATAAGGGGAACTGAAGCTACTTTTCATAAGGAAAAAAAAGCAAGAACTGGTCAAGCAGGGGTCAGTAATAGGCAGCGTGGAAGGCAGTGTCATCCACAACTAAAGTATTTCCACAAAGATTGTTTAATCTTAGGGTAGTAATCTTGCAATGCTTCCATCTCTATCATCAACCCATTAGTTACAAGATTTGCTTTTCTAAATGATTCATTCATAAACTTTAGTTGTTGAAGGTCACACTTTACCGGCTTGATATTCAAATTTTCTAGAGTTTGACAAAATGTATTGAGGGGCACATTGTTTTTGAAAAGCGGTTGTATGAGTAGATCTATGGGGGTTATTAAATTTTGTTTGTACTTAAATGGTTGTCGATTTATACAAAATATATGTATATTGTTTTTAAATAGTATGTATTCCTTTTTATATGGCTCTTGAGTCTTTTGACATCCTGTCCATTTCTCTGGTTTTATTGGGGCATCAACAGATGCTTTTGATGTTAGTGATTCCCCCATTTGAATTGCTTTTTGTTGTGGAATATTAGAATTATCAGCTTCCTCATAATTTCTACCATTACGTTTTTTTTCTTTATATCCGCATGGTGCTGACTTCTCTTCTGGCTCGAGCTTTACACTTTGAATTTCAGATAAACTTGTGATTGTGCCTCTGTCCACATAAGATACTATGTCAGGATAGAATTTGTCTGAAACTTTCTTATTCGTTTCTGTAGGAACATGAGATGAGCTGTCCGTATACATATCGTTTCTAATACCTTCATTCATTTCACTGCTTATGTGGGGTTCTTTTTCAAATACTGTAAAATCCTCTAGACAGTTTTGTGCTGCTTTATTTGGTGCTGCTAGTGGTGGCACGTCTATGTGCAACCTCTTTGATGGCGAAACGTCAAAACCATAAGGCTCTTCTCGCTTTTTACAATTTGGCTTCTCTTTCCCTTCAACTCCACATAATGAAGATTTCTCCTCTTGTTTAACATTGAGCTTTGTGCTGTTCACACAATTCGTATTTTTCAGTAACTTGACGTTATGTGCACGAGCTTTGTTCTTTTCTCGGACCCTGGCCATTAATATCTTAATATCAGCAATCGGTTTATCATCACTACCATAGTACTGGTGCACTTTATAATACTTCTCAAGTTCTTTTATTGGGTAAACCAAAGTTGGCTTCTTATCATTTAATTTGTAGGGCACACCCATTGTTTCGTAAGCACAGTTGATATATTTAACCTGGCTAGGCTCAAGGTGAATTGTACTGCAGACCTTTTTGATCTCATCAGAACAAGAGTGACATGGCACCATCGGTTCATTGTTGATGAAAGGAACAGGTACAATTATGACGGGTGGAATAATATGTTTTGACAACCCCATTCCACATATCCATCCACAACGAAAGTAGCTGGGATCTGATCCTGTTGCAACACGACTTTCAATTGATTTCAAATACAAAATGCTACTTATTTCAAAAGCAACGCAATGTTTTCCATTCACGGCCTTCTGCATATAATCTAGCTTGGAATGTTGCAGTAAGCTGTTGAACGTCTTAGCCTCCTCCAAAGTGGCACTAATTTTAGGAAGGGGGTTCTCTTCGTCAATTTTCTGCAGAAACTGGGGAGAATACAACGTTTTAAGTTTAGCTTGCAGTGCCAGAACGCACACATGCCTCACACCGCTTCTAATTACGAAGGGGGTGCACACCCACTCAGTCAATTTTATCCACCCGTGAAGCTGACTAGGAGGCAGGGGTGACAAGAATGTCTGGTGAATAGGTTTTGCAGGAAACTTTCGTAGGAGTTGTTGGCTCCTGAGGCTTTGAGGTGAATTTGGGATTCTGGCACTTTGGTGGGCTAACATTTCTGGAGAGGCGCTAGGTATTGATCCTGGTACAGGTAATGTTGCCATGGAAAATGTAACCTGCTTGCGATTTTGCTCACCGCCATCTTGTTTACGAATTTGCTGGTCGCTGTTACATTTACCTCGAGGTTGTTGATTGTTGAATTTATACCTCAAATGTGTCTGCATATCTGGAAACATCTGGAACAAATAATGCAATTATGTTAACTACATTGGTACGATATTGTTTAAAAGTCGTACACACTTTCAGCAGAGACTAAAAGCCTTTATTAGCAACTAAATGGGACGGACATAAATCTCTGTATCTTCTTTGATTCGGCCGTTTCTCTGTCAGATTCATTTGCGGATTAAAGCACGTGATGCAAATATCATAATTACAGCATAATTCATGAAAGAAACTATTTGTTACAGATGTCTTGTAAAACACATTACTCACCAGATAATAATGACTAATAATCAACTTGTGATTAGGAACAAGGAACTCTTGTTCCTTGTTAAACTGGTTAACATTGATAAACATTTAATAAAGAATGTCTTGAGAAATAGACCAACAGTCGTTTACTCTGTTTGCTAGCTAATTAGTAAGATTTATACTACGGTCAGTGAAAGAAACATTTTGCATTATTGCGTACTGAGCGCATGATTTTCCCCGGTGCAATAATGCAACATTTCAATCGCAAGCTGACCCAAGAGGTCAGTCCTGTCGTTGTGGTTGCTGTCCATGTGGACACAATCGAAAACTGCTGTCCGTGGCGTCTATCTTGTTGAATATTCTTGTCCAAGGGTAAGCTAATTCTATGAAATTTGTTACCTATAGCATGTATTTTTTCCTTTCTTAATATTGATTATTCCTTAATTTTGTTACAATGCAGTTGTGTCATCTACTAACTGTAAATCTACATGTCCCGAATAAAGGACATGCAGTTGTATCACCCATTAGCGCATTCACTAGCTGTAAATCTACATGTCCCGAATAAAGGACATCCAACTACTTTTTTCAAGCGACTTCCTTGATCTATCCGTGCTTGGTGACAGATACAAAAAAGCAGTATAGACACGACAATGTAAAACAACGTTGCGATGGTGAAGATCAAAAAAAATAAACAGCTTACGAGAAGTTTAAGGAAACCATCCAGATGTAACCAATGACGATGACGTTGTTCTAGTGGTAACTTTCACAGTTATGATTCTGACCTTCTAAGACGAGGGAAATGAACATCTTCTCTCGCCAGAAGTCAAGTCAGTAGTTGTAGTAACTTAGTATCTTATAGCTCATCAAAAGAAAGGCCTTAGAAAGATATGCATCTGGTCTATTCTTGACATACCGGACACGGGTGAAAAAGTGACAAGTTTTATTTTCAGTAGACCTTGCATATGTTATTTAAAATATATTTTTGTTTGTAATTAAGAAATAAACGTTGTCTCTCAAAACATTTTCTTCCACAAAAGCAGATCCTTTCCATAGTCTTTGATACATCAGTAACGTTCATTAGTTTAATATGTTATAACTTTTGAGATTAAGAATAATCAGTTAACCCTTTCATACCCGTTGTATCCCGTGGGATACGAGAATAGTTTCTGCCTTAAAATTAATAAAATTTTGAAACTGACAGTTATTTGATCTGTTAATAGTTATTTTGATTTAAGCCAATAACAATTGACTAAAAATGGTGATAAAATGGTAAACTAGAAAATCTACATAGCATAAAGAACTGTGCAAGGTACAGTACTTTAGAGACACTTTGAAGAGACCAGCATAGCATGCATAGTAAATGTCTTAAATACTTTAAAAAATTATCAGCAGTTGCAAAATGAAGCGCATTTTATTCTTCCATTGAATCCCAATGTATCCCGTGGGATACAGGCTATATTTAGCACGCGGGCACAGGTAGAAAAAAATAATTATTATGTGTAAACAAGATGGACATACTGAACAAAAGTACCAAGCCAAAAATTTTTTTCTTATTAAAAAAATAATTTGGCACTGAAAGGGTTAATAAGTAATGAATAATATGAAGTCTATCAAATTAGACCACCTTTGTTGAATGTGGAAATTAACAAAAGCAGTTTTACTTTCAAACCGAATTTCCAAGTATGCGAGTACTTACATGCAAATAATTTACTTCCTAGTTAAACCCAAAAAATGTTATGAACTAAATATGTATCACATATATTCAAGTTTTGGATTTCGAGAAGTACACAAGGTCAAAACATCACAAAAATTTCTATCATTCGTAAGTTTGTTGCTTTAATACCACACGATGTCTTGGGCTTTGCACATTAAGTAAACTCTGTTCAGCGGCCTCTGGATCCTGTTTTAACAAAAAGGTACACTGACCCATCCCTTCTTTGTAGAAGAATCGTGTTCATCTAGGCACTTACGTTATGTGAGGTAAAACACGTTCAGGTTTTTGACGATCATAATAAATGTTGAATGCGTATCAGCAATCAGCCTGCAAAGTGCAATAATTTAATCCTCATTCAAGGTTGACATTCTTACTGGGGTCAGTGACTCAAATTTAATCACTCAACCTTAAAGCACAAGAACCATCCATATACAAAAGCTTAAAAGTTTGTCTTGAAATTTTATACCGCTTGCATACTGCCTTTCTGCATATTAGACTTGCGTCGGCAGTAACGCTGTATAAAACGTGTAAATTTAAACTCCTGCGATGACCGTTAGACGCAACCATTTTGACGAAAAATGATTTGAAGCAAGTTTAGACAACATTGTGTAAAGTTAAAATAAATAATCAGACCACCCGTAGCGCACACCTCACTAACTAAAAAAAAGTTAAAATTACTGTATCATGTCAATAAAATTAAAAATACGTTTTTGGTTAGTGAGTGGTGCTGCACCCTGGGGTATGAGCCAGCGAAATTTTGCCAATTGCTGAAATCACTTTAAATAATTAATAATTTTCTTTTCTAGTTACATAAGTCTTTTCAGCAGGTAAGCAAAATGCTAAGTAATGCTAAAATATATATTTTAGCATAGATATGAACTAGAATGAACACATTCATACAAGGAGTACGAAGAAGAAAAAGCATAAAACTCTGGAACTGACCAATTCATAATGTCCACTGACTGACTCATTACGATTCTTAACTCGAGTTGTCATCTGTGCTTCAGTGGTTGGCTTAAACCAACTAGGCAGAGAGTCCTCAACCCTGAGAGCAAAAGAACAGTCTCATTAAATCCGGGCTTACCAGCTGGATGAGTTCCTATGTCGATCAATAAATTTATTTTACAAAATCAGGGAGGCATGAGATTTATTACCAAATTATCGATTTATAAATTTATTCACGACATTATTGTCATGGCAGAAAAAAGAGTATGTTCCCAGGATATAGTGTCTCCAAAGGAGTTCCCATGGTATCCTCTTCTTAGGATACTGAGTAGTTTCTTTTCTTGCTAATCACCACGAGAATAGAATAAATATTGTCTTTTTACAATATATGCTAACTAGCGGTAGACCTCTTCTTACCTCATTTTTAGTAGCTATGATAGTCATAATTTTCGACTTGAAGTACTAATTTTACGCCCATGTGTTACATTTATTATTCATTAAAAAGGTATTTTAATGTTTCAGAAGTTGTTCAGGAATAAGTGGATAATTGGATAAATAAATTTATTACAGGAATTTGATTTGGTAATATTATTCAGTAGAAAATTCATATGCCATGCATTTGAAAAGCATAATGTTATACATCTGACAGCCACCCCAAGTCTATTGAGTAAACATGACATTACATATCGTAATAACCCAGATTCGAATCCTGGTCACAGCACCAGTAAAATAATTTGTTTAATGTGTATTTATTCTTGTGGTTAAAGCTGCTTGCTGATTATTGTTGTTTATTGTGTGGCGTGTGAGGTAGCCACGATGGACATGGCAAACTATCAAAACTTGATTTAATGAGCAACACATTTATTAAATATCAGACACAACACAGTAAATATAAGAGGATAGTAATGCCAGCCCTCCGTCTTCAAGTCAGTTCCTCATCTTCCCTGAGGTGCGGCTCTCAACCACTTTTGTCTAACTACCTAATGCGCCATGAGCTTCTACGCATCAGGGTTTCATCATCAATCCCTACTTCTGAGTCAGCCAGTCGAAGATCGGCTGGTCACGTGATGCCACACCCAACTAGGCTTCTCGTCAAGAATTTGATCATGAGTCATTAATTTAATAATTTAATCGCCAGTTTAATCAAAATCATTATTTAACACAGCTTTCCTTTACTCCGTGTTGCTATAATTACAAGATAATATATAGCAATGATATTATAATGTGTTATAGGCGTCGTATATTATGTATAATTAACTTCATATTTATCACGACAGTGAGACACATGAGCCGTATTGTCGTGAATAAATTTATGAATCGATAATTTGGAGATAAAATGTATGCCTCCCTGATTTGATAAGATAAATTTATTGATTAACAGAGAAACTCATCCAGCTGGTAAGCACGGATTTAATGAGTGGCAAATTATTCCAGGTGTTTTTTTTATCGTTTGCTGAGAGTAAACAGGCATCTGTTCAGTGAGGACATAATCGTTCTTTATAGCCTTATGCAGAGTTGCTCTTAATTAACAAAAAAGTCGCAATAGGCAAATTTCTTTGGAAGAGGAATTTTATGGCCGACGCCAAGCTTGTATCGGCGCTTGAAGACGCCAAGCGAAGAGGTTCTGAAGAATCGCCGATAATTGGGATCTTTCCCACGGAGCAGAAAAACTCGAAGGCCACCTTGCCGACCATAAATCGCCCGGCAGGGGATACCAGGGTAATCCAGGGATGTCACCTGTCGCCTGATTGCGTTTGGCGCGAGTTTCGCAAGGCCAAGCTCTTCGGGATATAAGCTCTGAGTTGAGAACACGAGGCGTTAGTCAGGAGTTAGTCATCAGCGGTCATTGAGAGTCAGGAGCGAGTCAGGAGCCAGAGAGAGGCGACACAGAGAATCTGACAGGGAGCTGAGACCATATCGTTTGACACGTTCTGCCTCTACGTATACAAGATAAAGGTGCATAACGAGTCCAGTAATCTTTCGGTAAAGTATCACAGCTCGCTTTGTAGGTTCCCCATCTTAAAATTTTGGTTCCGCCCCTTTGCATTTCGACACGTGTGAAAGTGTTTTCAAATTCAGGTTACGCTGACGTTGCAATCTAGATATAGGTCTACTGCAAAAAGTAGTGCGGAAATGCAACATACAGAAAGTAGTTCAGAAGTGTGAATTATTGGCTGTTTTTTCAACAAGTTAATGTTAAGTATAGTAGCACGTGATCAAGGACATACGTATTTGTGTTTTGTACAATGTCACTTGGGGTTTTCCATTAGGTACTGCGTTTATAAACAAAAAAAACTTACTTCTTTTCCCACAACAATCCGTTTGCGTTACGTGAGTGTGATAAAAGCGCAGATAAAATCTAACACTCGAGCACATTATTCTGGCTAATAAATAATTATAATGATTCATTTTTTCTGAATCTGCTGATTAGAACTCTTAATATACGTACTTCGTAAACTATAACCTTACCTGCAAAGCAATCATTACAGTATGACAAAATTAAACAGAAGAGCGTAGATCTCCTTTGTTTGTTTGTACACAAAAACAATTTTCAGCTTCTGCTGCACGTGAATTGAAAAATCCAGCCTGAAAACCACAACAATTTCTTCCTCAGCGTAAATCAGTAAGCACTAAACAGCCAGGCTGAAACTGAATAGTAAATACTTGTTACAACCTTGGGCTATTCCGCGATTGTCGATTGGTTGGTCAGTCGAACGTCATCAGATTGTCCACCGATCATTGCGTGACGTCACAGCAAGAGGCGGGGTTTCAAACGAAGACAGAGAGTGCCAGAGCGGTCCTGCTAGTAGCAGACGCAACAGCTCTATTTAGTCGATAAACATCGGTCCATTTTGTAGCTTTGCCGTCTGCTTAATTCTCTAGCTTCTGTAAAGGAATACCCTGTTCGACAGGTGTACTAATTTCTGTTTCCCTATTGGATAGTTTCCCCACGCGAAACATTATCATCATGCGTAGAGAACTAAACTAGTTACCACTGGAAATCCGACAGCGAATGCATATTGCATACTTTACATTATATAAAATACCGTAAAACGGGGTGAGTTCGCCACTTTTTAGGGGTATTTTTTACGTTTCCTACCACAGCAACAGAATTACCCAACCGATTTTCTTAGTTCAAGCTTTATATTGCCTTTCAAATGAAACACTATCGTGGGGTGAATTCGCCACTAACAATTTAACACTGTTTAATGCCATTCTAGGCAGCTGAAGTTAACTGGTTGTGATTGGCTGGTTGGCGGTGAGTTCGCCACCCTATGAAAAAATTATGAAAAATGTCTAGTTTTAGTTTTCAAATAGAAACTCCTACGTTGGCAAGGAAGGCTTGAACGTCTTGTGCACTGATCTTATCGCGGGCGCCCTTGATGTTGCCAGCCACTCTGAAAACCAGATTGTTCCTTCGGGCGAATGATTTGACAAAGTCTATTCCAGGGGTGTTTGCCTTGAATCGTCGTTCCTGGATTCCCTTCGCGTCAAGAACACTCTTAATCAGTAGTCGGAGATCGATGGCAGTCATTGGGAACCCCCACTCAGCGGCCACTTGGAGTGTTGGCGATTTCGTGCTCCTCGGCGGCGGAGAACACTGGCTGACCTCCGGTCTTCCGCGGATGACTTCCTGAGAGTTTGTCAGAAAGGGTCTTTCTTGGAACTCCGAATTGCTTCGCCGCTGCGCTGATTGTCCTGTTGGTATTCTTGACGGCATGTAGGGCAGCTTCCAGAGCTTCTGGGATATAATTTTGGTATCTATGACCCGGTACAGGGGTGCAGGTGCGTGTTAAGTAGCAAGAAATAGTAGACAAATAATATTTAGCGCAGAATGGAGTACTTCTAGTGCGAATTGAAAGAAGATAACTGTCACAAACTGTTTATAATGACGGTTATCATGTTATCTGTTCATTAAACACTGAACAATAGTTATAGCAAACCTACAATGGCCATTACGTAAGGGGTGGCGAACTCACCTTCGGGTGGCGAACTCACCCCGTTTTACGGTACTTAAAAATGACCCAAATCGTTTCAAATCGACACATTTTTGAATATTCGCATCAGTATCGAGCCAGGTCAGCCACAAGAAATGAATTACAAATACCGCTATGCCGAACACAAGCTGACAAAAATATCTAAACTACAGGGGGATTAAAGTAGAGAATTCTTTGTCAACTGAATTAAGAAGCAGTAGTAATATTGACTTGTTTAAGACTATAGTCTCACCTTAAAGCTTTTTATCAAGAGTTTTGTTCTACTTAATTATATTAAGCTTGTTAAATTTCGTCTTTTTGAGCTCCTTTGAAATTTTGACATGTTTTGTTTTTGTTCATGATTTTAGGTACAATTGACCCTGACTATTGTTTACAAACTGTGCACCAATCAGGATGTTGTTGTAAACAAACTTTGCTCAATCAAGTTATCCTGAATAAATATGTCTTCAATATCCTTCTCTTTTCATCTTTCTAACAAGACACTAGGTATTTAAACAAGTCTTTTTGTAAACGGAAATAGCATTAAGGCAATTTGTAAGATTTTTTAGGAAGTTCATAGCTTACAAACAGATTACGAGCAAAAGGGTTATGCTCAATAGAAATAAAACCACTTGTTATGGCTCTACGTTATTTTACCAAAAGTGGATTTTTTTGTTGTTCACTAGCTATGTGGCGTTCGAACACAATTATCTCAAAATAAAAATGATAGCCGGTTTCCATTGAAGCAAATCGCTTTTATTCAGACACAACTATAGGCCTACTGCATAATTAAAATTTTAGGGAAATGGGCGTTTTATGCCAAACTTGATATGTTGTATAGGTACGTACACGCTGAAACCAATGTCCCCGCGTTCCCATAGCTATGTTGTTTATTCTGCGAAAATAGTAATTTCCTCTAGTCTACAAAATTGTTGCCTAATTCTATTGGTTAGCTACAATTATTATCTCTACAAATCTACTGAAATAAGTGCTAGAAAAATAAGTGCTACAGATTACTACGTTACACTAAAAAGCTAAAATGCATACATACATTGTTGGTCCAATATTGAGTCGAGAAAAAGCCAGAATGTCAGTAAAAGGTAGCAGTAGCAGCATAATTACAAGTCAAATTTTAAAGGTAACAGAGACGTTTATACATAACAAAGTTCACCTACACAATGTCAGAATAGAAAAAGTAGTCTAGCTAGTTGAACTACAGTCTAATATATTGTGGCTTCTAATGCACATACTACCTTGGGAAGGGGTAAAACATTTGTACGTGTAATTATTAATATCTTATATTGATGCAAGAATAAGAAATTCAAATCTGTAGTGTGGACAACCTATTTTCAATTCGGTCTCTTACTTTAGCCTCAAGATTATTGCTAATTAAACATTGCGTAAAGCTCTACGACCTTTTACCCCCTTTACCCCTTTACGCCCTACGGCAGAAGTTATTTGAACTTCTTAAATGCTCGTTTAACAAACGTTTTCTTTCGTAACCGCGCATAACATTTGCGCAACGTTTCTCGAGTTCAGTAACACGATCTTCGTTATAAAAGATTTCATGGTTTGTAAGCAGACATTAACCTTACCTGATAAACCAAATCGTATATATTGAGCACGCTAAGTTATTGAAGTGTAGTTACAAGTCAGGTTTCACAGCGACACCTGTCTATTATTTCTCAAAACGATTTTTAATAAAACAATCTGACAACATTATCTTGTAAGTTTAGATTAAGTACGTCGTAAAACCGTTTTTGCTTTTTCTTTTGATTCCGGTATTTCTTGGGTCTTCTTAGAACATTTGGGTAGACTGAAGTGCGTATTAACACTTTGCGACGCCCTAGGCTCAAGAAAGCTGCGCAACTGCTTGTTGTGTGTAATACCTTGCATCTGTTCGTTATGTGGCACTTATATAAGAGTTGCGTTCAGCAACTGTCTGTGGTGTGTTGTAAAATGCGCCCTTACGTGAATATGAAAGTATAGAAATTTTTCGACGGAATAAGAATTTTTTCTAAAATGTGACGCCCTTCAAACTTTGTCGCCCTAGGTTATAGCCTAGTTAGCCTATTGGTTAATATGCCCCTTGGTAGATAACTTCTTAAATAATAAAGGCGCGACTAGCGACTATAAAGCAAAGCCCTTTACTTTTGAAAATTAATTAGTTTGATTCTAGCATAAAAGTCATAAATGTAGCGACCTATTTTCGACTTCGATTTTAGCAAGAAATTAATTAAAAAATAATAATGATTTACCCCATCCATAACGGACTTTCCAAAGGCCAGGCTATACTGCCACGTAAACGATTGATTACGACTTAGTTCACGCCTTAATCCATTTTGTACCTCCCGCATTTCCAAAGGCAGCCTTTCGTCTGCAATTCGAATGCCTAGTACGAATAGATGACGGCTGTCACGAATAGAACCATTACACGGTTGTTGCGCAAAACCCTCCATTCTTATAATTTTTATTTCAGATTGTTTACAGATTGTTACAGACTAAACCACACACTCTCGCTGAAGAACAACTTTGGTAATAACTTCAGACAGACCCCTTCTTATATAGGAAAATTGACTCCTTTTGAAGACAAATAGATACTCATAAGCATTGCAATATTGACTAAAATCGCCCTATTAACAGGACGACATTCGGCGCCTACGAAAATGTCTACAAAAATATTCCCATCGCAGGCAGTATACTCAACTCAAGAATTATATATATACACGAAACGCATTCTCAGACCGATTAGGGTGTCTTGCCATTGGAAGGAAATCTTGGGGAAAAAACGCTCTGACCAATTTCCCACACTAAAGTTGTATTGCTTCTCACGCCAGCAGCCTATAAAACCCCCATTAACTATCTAGATGACCAGAGCTTCAAATGCACGGCACGTGCACGTGATCATGTGCACAAATCCAAAAAATCTATACTTGAAAGCTTGAACTCCAAACTCTAACTATAGCTAACAGAAGTATTTAAAATACTGATAAACTAATACCACTTGAGCAAAGTTATGAGGTGGTAAACTTAATAATGTACAACTAAGCTGCATGGACAAATCCGACAAAGGGCATGGAAATAGATGTACAGGTTGCACAGCAATCCATGAGACGTTTTAATAACAACAAATATATTCAAATTAGCAAACAGAAATAAACAAAAGTCTGCAATTACTATTATTTAAGTAAAATATTTTGCTACATTTTTGGTATTCAAGTCAGTCTAAATTTTTCTTTATGACGACAGAAAGGTAGGTAAAATATATACAAAAAATATAAACACACGTATAAATGTAGGCACTATTTACAAACGAATAAATTAACAGTTGGCTTAAAAACATAATACACATGAATAAAATCGTATTCTTTAATAACACAATTTGCCATACATTGCTAGATACTTAACTAAATGCTAACTCCTCTTTGTTATAGCATAAGAAAACATACCGTAAAACAAAACACGCGAAATTTACAAGAAATTTACATACTTTTTACAAAATATATTAATCGTTTTCTTAAAACTGCACGGAGACATGGATAAAACTGTATTTTTTAGTAACAAAATTTGCTACATTACTAGATATTTGATTCAATTTTAATTACTATTTTATTATATAAATACATACATACATACATATATACATCAAATATATATATATTATATATATATATATATATATATATACATACATACATACATACATACATACATACATACATACATACATACATAGTAGTAGTAGTAGTTCGTCCTTCATAGTCGAAGAGGACCATGACTTCATTCTGACGCCATAGGATGGGTACGGAGGTGGCTTATAAGCCCGATTTTTGCTGAGAACCTCCTCCTGCAGTGAGGACATGAGAATGGTGTATCTTGATAGGCATTGCGTTGTCTGTCTTTTCGAAGCTGTCTTTTCTCCTGCCTAACTTGGATGCGCCTGGACTCATAGTTGCTCACTCCCGATTTGATGAGGGACCGCCAACGTGATCTCTCCTGTGCCACATCTTCCCAGGAGTCGACATTGATGTTGCATTCTTTCAGGCTGGCTTTGAGGGTGTCTTTGTATCTTTTCCGTTGCCCTCCAACTGACCGTTGCCCTTCTTTCAGCTCGCAGTACATGAGTCTCTTTGGCAGTCTGTGATCTTCCATACGTCGAACATGACCAGCCCATTTCAGTTGTGCTGCCTTAAGCATTGCATGAACACTGATGGATTGTGCTCTCTCGAGGACTTCAGTGTCTGGTATGTAGTCCTGCCAGCTGATCTTGAGGAGTCGTCTTAGACAACGCAGGTGGAAGGAGTTTAGTTGTCTGGCATGGCGACTATAGACTGTCCACGACTCGCAGGCATACAGCAGAGATGGAATGACTACAGCATTGTATACTTTGAGTTTAGTTGACAGCTTGATGCCTCGTCTTTCCCAGCATGTTGTTCTTAGGTTTCCAAAGGCTGCACTGGCTCTTGATATTCTGAAGGCTGCTTCATCATCAATGGTAGCTGATCTTGATAGGGTGCTACCCAAGTAAACGAACTTGTTGGCTGCCGTCAGTTTCTCATTTTTGATAGTGATGGTTGGTTCTACATATGTGCTGTCAGGGGCAGGCTGAAGTAGGACCTCTGTCTTTTTTGTGTTAATAGTGAGGCCAAAATCATCGCATGCCTGTGCAAAGAGGTTAACACTTTCCTGCATGTCTTGCTCTGAGGTGGCATTGAGAGCGCAGTCGTCTGCAAACAAGAGGTCACGGATGGTGTCTTCTTTGACTTTGGTCTTGGCCTGCAGTCTGCGAAGATTGAAAAGTTTTCCATCTGTCCTGTAACGGATGTCAATACCGACATTCCTGTCTCTGTATGCATCGGTGAGCATTGCGGAGAACATCATGCTGAAGAGAGTCGGTGCCAGCACACAGCCCTGTTTTACGCCGTTGGAGACTGCGAATGGGTCTGAATATTTCCCGTTGTCCTGAACTGTCGCTTGCATACCATCATGGAATTCTCTGATCAGCTTTATAAACTTGTCAGGGCATCCAAATTTAGCCATGATTTTCCAGAGTCCTTCGCGAGACACAGTGTCGAAGGCCTTAGTGAGGTCAACGAAGGTTGTCAGTAGGTTGACATGTTGTTCTCTGGATTTTTCTTGCAGCTGCCGCACTGCAAAGATCATATCAACTGTGCTGCGTCCCTGTCTAAAGCCACACTGACTTTCAGGTAGAAGATCTTTCTCTAGGTGTGTGTTGAGACGATCTAGAAGAATTCTTGCCAGGATTTTGCCAGCAATCGATAGGAGTGAGATGCCCCTGTGATTGTCGCACTGCTGTCTGTTTCCTTTCCGCTTATAGAGGTGGATGATTGTGGCATCTTTGAAGTCTTGCGGTAGTTTTTCTTGTTTCCACATAAATTGGAACAGCTCCGTCAGTTTTGTCGGTAGTTTAGGGCCGCCGTTTGCATATATTTCAGCTGGGATGGAGTCACACATACATACATACATACATACATACATACATACATACATACATACATACATTATATATATATATATATTATATATATTAGCTAAGCACATATTATTATGCAACATAATTTGGCAAATCATTTTAAAGTAAGAGCAAATGAGGCAGTTAAGCACAATGCAAATAGACATTTTAAAATGAATAAATATCACATCAAAACCCACTGGGAAATTTCCTAGTTTCCGTGTGAGCCAGCTCTCCCCCCTTTAGAGCGTAAGTGAAATGTTCTTTGCAAAAAATGTTAAGATTCAGTTTTGCTCTACTGTCAAGGGAACAGCGATGCAGATTTCACCAATGTGCTGTGTACTAAAGCTGTAATGTGTAGTAATTAAAATCCATGTACCAAATGCTTTCATGGATCAGACGAGAAGCCTATTAAGGACTTCTTCAGACAGCAAAATCAAGGAAAAGTGGATTTTGAAAAAGTGAAGTGTTGACTCGAATGTTTCGAATGTTGACATGCTGTTTTATTGGTGGTACGAACTCTATTATTAGAAATTAAACTTAAAAATAAGAAATGTGAAAAAGATGTAAGACAGACTGAATTTGAACCATTGACCTTTTGTTTCCCTTAATCATTTAGGACGTTACATTGCATTACATTACATTACATGACCATTGCATTACATTACATTCCCATTACATTACTCGTTGACTTGCCATGTAACCAGAAGGTCACTGGATCAAATTCAAACTGTGCTTTAATTTTTTCACATTTCCTATTTTTCAGTTTCGGTATGAAAATTCAAATAATTGCAGGTTTGTGTCAATAATAATAACAATAATCTTTATAATTAAGATAAAAATAATTTACAGAATATTAATATTTTAATCATTTATTAATGTTCAAGATCGATTAGACAAGATTTGGCAGAAATATCAAAATTTCAGTCGTTTCTTCAAAGCTTTTTTGATTTTGGAAAATGAATCTCTTAATTTTTCAATATCAATTAATATGCCATTAGTACAGAAATTCTGGTCCAGCTTTTTGAGTTCTTTATTCATCAAATCAAGTTGCAGTGAGTTCGCTTTCATTAAACTAATGTTCACATCTTGTTCAAGAATTTGCATGAATGACTCGAAAGAGGTTATGTTATCAAAAAGCAATTTAGATTTAAGAACTAAATCTATTGGAGTAACCAGAGTTTCTTTGTAAGCGAACGCTTCGCTGTTTACGCAAAACAGCATGTCAATATTCGAATCATATTCGAATTTGACGAAAACATATTTGTACGGAGGTACGGGTTCAAGTGATTTTAGTGCCCCATCTGCCACATGGGTTGACTCGCGAGTGCTATCTTCACGTAGTAAGCATTCTTGTTTATCTGTAAAATCATCGATCATTGTTTGGGCAGCTGTAGTTTCTTTTGACAAGGTTGACTGTAGCATCTTGTCAACACATACTCTTTTTGGTGGTTGATTGGGATAGCTTTCCCTTCGTTTTGCTGTCTCCTCCGTTCTAGTAAAGTTGTTTCGATGCTCCATCGAACAGGCAGTATCAACAGTGAACACGCAATCAACTTTTCCTTGATTTTGCTGTCTGTCCTTAATAGGCTTTTCGTCTGATCCATGATATTCTGTTATTTTATAATGTTCTTCAATGTCTTTGATTCTTACAACCATGACAGGTTCCCCGTGTTTTAGTCTCAAAGGAATCTGCATTATTTTGAATGCGGAGTTCAGGTAAGAAACCTGAGATGGTTCAAAGAAGTTCTTTTTTTGGCTGTAGTTCTTAAACATTTCTAATTCAGAAGTGTAAGGAAACACAATTTCATTGTTTACAAAACCAAATGGCATTACTAATATGTCATTGCGCACAATTTTTCTTCGTGCAAAAACCCAACCACAACGGAAATAATTTGGGTCAGATCCCGTACCTGCTTCAACATGGTTTTCCAACTGTTTTACGTACTGGACTGCGGACGATTCATCTGTCAAGTCAAATTTTTCTCGCTTGGCCTGTTGTTGCATATAAGCAATTCCAGAACCACTTAACAGTTTTTTAAACATTTTTATTTCATTTTCATTGGCACCACTATTTGCTTTGCAATTGCCATTATTTTGAAGGAACCGGAGAGAGTATAACTTTTGCAGTCTTGCTTGTAGTGCTGCTAGACAAATATATTTCACTTCAGCTCTTTTTACATACGGGACGGAAACCCATTCAGTGAGTGTAGTCCATCCTTTAGTTGAACTTGTTGTAGGCGTCTTTGAAAGTACTAGTTGGTTTACACTTTTGCAATCAAAGTTAAGTTGCTGAGGAATTTTCTTGTGAGTATTTTGTACAGCTTGCGGACTATCAGGAATTCTTGCAGTCTGATGCACTGGAGATGAAATCGGAATTGGCGTACATCCCGGAGATGGTGATAAAGGTGGGAATAGAATTTCTTGTGGCTGATTGTTGGCCATGAGTGTGGTCACGTCTTACATCTGAAACAAAATAACAACATCTTTAGAGTCGGGAATTTAAAAGTAGGAAACTGGAAGCACCGTTTTTAAGAAATCTTCTGAAAATGCAAGATTACGCATGCGAAAATTCAATGCCATGTTAATTAAACGATGATATTTCATTTAAAACTACTTACGATGTAGTGCAGATTCATGAATAATTCAAGGTGTGGATAGACAAAGCTTTAAAGAAGTGAAATGAGATCATAAAAAGACAATTTGGACACATGGAGTAGATGAAGGCTGGTAATTACTGCTGCATCACATGTGTGTTTACGCTAGTACAATAGGCTCACATTCAATCTAGCATAAGGTTAAGAGTGACAATTTGACACGACCATTCCGATGAAAGCAATTCGTAATAAAGTTGTGGGTAACAATTATCAACAAGAGAAACAATGGCCTAAAAAGTTGCACGTACGGAAAGTAGGTCTTACATGGCGAAATTTAGAACAAATACACGTAAGGACTTTTTACAGAGATTAGCCTAAGGGTAATGAACAGGACGATCTCAAACTAGAGTACTGACCTCACAACATTCCGACGTCAGCTCTAATTACTATACCTAATGACAAGTCATATATATAATCGTAAAAGTAAATTATTTTTTGCTGTCACGAGAGCACTAGTGTGGCTTAGGTATGCGGTGCCTGTAATAAAAACATTAAATTAAACTAATTGATGACAATAATTACACTACGCTTTACCGGCGATACACCACACGTGCATCAAAGGAAGTTTTCATGAGAAGGACCCGGATGTGAAATATCACCTTCCTAAATTCAAATGCCTAATGTTTCCGTTAATCTTGATCGTATAGTGTAAGGTGACTTAAATCTATATATCGTATAGATTGAATTTAATATGTCCGCTTAATTTCTTATTGCTATAAGGTGAATCCTTCACCTGACTCCGAGAGCTTTGGATATCAGTCTAGTAAGCAATGGTCGTCTTATCTAAACTTCACCTTGACCTTCGCGTTGTGAGAAAGGTCTATATCTTTCAAGTTTCCTAGCTACGCTCCCGCAATATGAGCCATAGTTACTTCTAAGCGAACCAATCAGATTCGTATATCGGAAATAGTGTTGCTTGAGTTAAATACTCTGATAACATACATTAACTCAATCGTTAAATGTCAAAGAGAATTGCTTTATTGATTTACAATAATTACTGCTTCTAGATAGCTTACAAGATTTAGTCCTTAAGCGCTTTTGACGCGTACAACTATTTTGATAGCTTTCCAAAAGTATCTCTCTGAACAATTCTTCAATTCCAATCACCTAAGGTGTATACTTTACACTTATCCTCACTATAGTACAATGTGAACTTATGCGAACTACCGATATGCACAGTTAATTCTCAGTTTTACCAATATGTTAAGATTACTTAACTCTGCGGATTGACCCAATGTACCCAGTACAATTTGGTCAACTCCGATAGCTGATATAAGACTTCTCGTTGCCCAGTGCCTAGAGTATCCTAGGAACGCAGAAAGATGTCTACGCTGAACTTCCAGAGTCGTCTCGTCTGTCGAATAGCCCTCCTCGTGTGATTTCCCGTACACACAGCACGTGTCTTGTTCCAGTACGTTCGAGAGGTACTGGCTGGAACTAGCGCTGGGTTATTCGAACCCGGGGCTTATATTTCATTGAAGTAACCTTGCAGTAACCTTGCACGATTTCTACGTCGCATGAGGTATCAAAATTTATGGGACAAGTCTGAGGACGCAGTCATTATACGCCCGTAAAACGTATCCGTCTTCTTTCTTCAAGAAACAATGACCTCGCAGAGTTTTCGTTAATTACTAGCAATTTGTGCATATCGCTCATTATAAACGGTACATCCGTCTCAACTTAATGTTAGCTAATTATCTTAAGCATCTTAGAGTGTCCTGACGTAAACGCTATTTTTAGTTCTTACAACCTACGCTGTTTACAGTTCATTAAATCCGAGCTTTTCAGCTGAGTGAGTTTCTTATTGCATTATCTGTAAATTTATTCATGCAATCAGGGAGGCAGGCAACTTTATACCAAAATATCGAAAATCATCGATTTATAAATTTATTCACCACAGAAAGCAACTACGCTAACAACCATCCAAGAGCCTGCAGAGCTGAGCGCGTGATTCAGTAAACTGCCTATTAAGGTCTATGCACATGATCCGCCCGTGTTAACAAGACAATAACAAAACATCAGCAGTGTGTAGGTGGGTCATGTCATCTGTCTAGAGTAGTATTTAAGGAGGACAGATCCAGACGACGACATTCACATTCGCTGCTGATAAAGTCTGATACCACAAGGCCTGATAACAAACTCTGCTACCAAAAGAGTTGCTAACAAACTCTGCTAACACAAGAGTTGCTAACAAGCTCTGTTATCTCAAGAGTTGCTAATTATAAGCCCTGAACCATAAAAAAGCAATTAAATAAATAATTCAATGTTGCAAAATTGTCTATCAAAGCCAACATTTCTCCAATGTCAGTTTGCTTGCTATTAACTTAAAGAACTAATTTGTGCCGAAGTGTGCCTTAGGCTTAACAGTCATATGAACACAAGCCATTAGCGCAAAGTACCATCATCTGCACACATTTCTCTTACGTGAACCCCTAGCCCATTACACTAGGTAGTAAAATGGGTACAAGATCCGTAGTAAATGCAAACATCAAGCCTTGTACGTTTATTGAGATAATGGGGTGGACGTAGAGTGCAAAATGATGAACACGGCTTGCGAAAGCTTTGAATAACAACCCCAGTGAGTAAAAGTCAACCAAGTTCAACCCTCGCTAGGTAGTTAAACACTAACGGTCAACGATCAACACCAGCAGACAAACACCTGCTACAGTAAACACGCAAAAACACGACCACATAATAATGTAAGGTAAAACTGTTCGAAAATTCATTAGACATTGACACAGATATGTTACATTTAGTGTTGAATTCTTAACAGATGTAGATAAAATACCACAACTTTATCAAAACTTAATTTATATACCGTATATACTTATTAATAAGTCGAATTTTGGGAGGCGATTTTGCGGTGAAATTTTTGGGGCCGACTTATACTTACGAAATGTTTTTGGGAGATGTCGCCAAAGAGTCGCCTACAATACCAATATGTTGAAATGTTACGACGGATCCTGGCCGCGATATCCTAGGATTAAAGGTATTCCAAACAATTATGCGCGATAAAAAGCCAGACTGCATTATCATGGATTGCATTGAGGGCCTTCAACATGAATATATATATATATATACATCGGGTAGGTATAATATACTCGACCTAAGCACTTGCACGTATCTTACACACTAACACAGTAGGCTATAGATTTATTACTCGGCCATTGTTGACATCGTTTACTCGAGAATATCTTAATATTTTATGGTCGACTTGTACACACGGTAGTTAAAAATCACGTCAAATGTTTCGACAGAGCTACTGCTAATTAGTTTTTTTATCCAACCCTAATCTTAACACAACCCTCACCATAACCCTAACCTTAATCCTTGCCCAACCATCACCCTAACCCTGATCCTTACCCAACTCTAACCTTAATCCTTATCCAACCCTAACTCTAATCTTAATACAACCCTAACCCTAATCTTTACCCAACCCTAACCTTAATCTTTATCCAACTCTAACCTTAATCTATATCCAACCCTAACCCTAATCTTTACCAAACCCTAACCTTAATCCATATCCAACCCTAACCCTAATCCTTACCAACCATCACCCTAACCCTGATCCTTACCCAACCCTAACCTTAATCCTTATCCAACCCTAACCCTAATCTTAACACAACCTAACCCTAATCTTTACCCAACCCTAACCTTAACCTTTACCCAACCCTAACCTTGATCTTTACCAAACCCTAACCTTAATCCATATCCAACCCTAACCCTAATCTTTAACCCAACCCTAACCTTAATCCATATCCAACCCTAACCCTAATCTTAACACAACCCTAACCATAATCATAACCCTAATCCTTACCCAACCATCACCCTAACCCTGATCCTTACCCAACCCTAACCTTAATCCTTGTCCAACCCCTATCCTAACCCAAGTTAACCCTAATCCTTACCCAACCCCAACCTTAATCCTTATCTAACCCTAATCCTAGCCAACTTAAACCTAACCATAACCTTAACCGTAATCCTTACCCAACCCTAACCTTAATCTTTATCCAACCCAAATCGTAACCCAACTTAATCCTAACCCTAGCCTAACCATAACCCTTATTCGCTTTACGAACTAATTTTATGTGTTTGTGGGGAATTGTAAACTTTACCCGTTATTTTCAAACTTTAAAATTAAATTTAAAAAATTCAACGTAACCTACGCACAATAAACTGCACGTAAATAAATCTATGAATAAACAACGCCGTGATACTATAGATCTTATTAACTGTTATAAAGCCATTAGTGGTAGGTCTATTTCGCGTAGTGACACATTTTTTTCTAGACCATTTACGTGGACACAATTCTTAATTATTTGTACAAGTAAGTAAGTAAGTAAGTAAGTAAGTAAGTAAGTAAGTAAGTAAGTAAGTAAGTAAGTAAGTAAGTAAGTAAGTAAGTAAGTAAGTAAGTAAGTAAGTAAGTAAGTAAGTAAGTAAGTAAGTAAGTAAGTAAGTAAGTAAGTAAGTAAGTAAGTAAGTAAGTTTATTAGTTTATCACCATTTTTAAAATAGCAAAATACATAACTAAGAGGTTTATAAATCTGTACAACATACAATAATATTACAAAGTGCAAAAGTAATCATTGATTAGTGGTAAAAGGGTGGCGAAAGAACTATAAGTTATCGAGGTCAGCCACCCTCTCAGAATTGTTACTAATATAATTAATTAATTAATGCGCATGTACCAGGTAATTAAAAATTATCAGATTTTGCATTTAAGACGAATGAAAATTGAATTATTATACGAATGTGTTAGTTTATAATAAAATAATGTTCAATAATGGGAAAGAAGAGACACGTGACTGTCTTTAAAATTAATATTATGAGGACCTAGAGCCAAAGAAGAAAAAAATTAATTTTTCGCTTGTAGCTAGCAGAAGTGGATCAACATGTATGTTTAGTCATGAAGAAAAGAGTTGAAAGCAAAAGTATCTTAAAATTCTTTAGGATTAGCGTTGATGATTACATAATATTAAAGATATACAAAAGGTGTACCTTACCTCCATAACATACATTTGAGCTGCAATGCTTACTGAAGAATTTGTACAGCGTGACGCAAATTATCTGTTTATATATAAATGATTATCTGTATATATATATATATACAATATTCTCGCTCTAATATTAGAGCTCAATTCTTCTCTTCTCGTGTTGTGGGTTGTTGGAATTCACTTAATAGTGAAACAGTTGATGCATCAAATCTGCCGCAATTTCACAAATTGTTGAGGAGAGACCGTCAATACCGTGTTGTGGTTTCTTAGACTTCGCAAGCAAGTTTAAGTTATTCTTACCTGTGAATAATGAAACTGGTGATTCTGTTTCTAAGACTAGCACACTGCAACGCACTGTATACGATTGTATAGAATTCACCTACAACAGTTGAGCTTTGCAAGACATCCAATATGAACGATTCAGCCAGGGTTATGAACTGTAAGAGCTCCACAATTACGTGCTACGCTAATAATCTTCACTGAGTCGTCATAGTCAACTGGACATTACCATTAGAGTGTGATCTGTGGCATGGCGCCCAGTAAACGCGTGACGACGCGCTGAAAACATAACGCAGCGGTGACGAGGCTTATTCTGAGTGGTTTAACCAACGTCAACCGTGCTGCGAGGGTAAAGAGGTTGCCGCTACATTGTAACTGTAAACTTTTGGTCCGTGCCGCCAAAACATACTGTTGAGTGAATAGTTCACATTGTATTGTATTAAGCACCTTAAGTGCGACATTGGATAATTATTAAGTGAATTGCTTGAGTATCTTCTTGGAACTATACATTAGTTGTAATGTGGTGAATAAATTTATAAATCGATGATTTGGTAATAAATCTCATGCCTCCCTGATTTTATAAAATAAATGATCGATGTAAGAACTCACCCAGCTGACAAGCCCGGATTTAATGAGCTGTAAAAGCGAAGATATATCTGTGAGAAATGTAAGTTTTATCGTTTGCTTTAAGGCCACTAGGATGCTGGAAGCAGTTAGGTAATGTTAGGTGTGGACAGAAATGTCGTTTTTTATAGCTATATGCATAGTTACACGTAATTAACAGAAACTCTGCGAAGGTAACTGTTTTTGTTGAAAAGAGAATTGATAGTCTTTACTGGTGTTGGCGACGTCAAGGACAGGAAGTTCTGAAGAACTTGCCAACATAAGGAATTCGAAGTCCACCCTGCTGACCATAACTCGTAGTGGAAAAGGATGTCAGGGATATCCGATGATGTCACCTGTCGCCTGATTGCGTTTGACGCGAATTACGCAAGGTCAGCTCTTCGGGAATATAAGCTCTGAGTTTTAGAAACTCAGCGCTCTTTCAGTCGGACCATTCAGTGGAAGAGACACGCTACGGTGCGACACGAAGTCACACACGTATCAGAGGAGAATCTGACAAGGAACTGAGACAGCATCGTTCGATTCCAGCGTGGACAATTCTACGTACTCAGCGATAGACTGGGCACTGGACAACGAGAGTCTCATATTATCAACTGGAGTTGACCAAGTGTACAGGGTGCATTGTGGTCAATCCGCAGAGTTAAGTAATCTTAACGCATTTGTAACTGAGAGTAACTGTGCATAACTGTAGTTCACATGAGTTCACATTGTATCATATTATGAATTTCACATTGTAATGTGAAGAGCACCTTAAGTGCTATATTTGAGGAATTGTCAAGTGAAATACTTAAGAGTCTTTTGGGAGCTATACATTAATTGTAAGCGTCACAAGCGCATAAGGACGAATCGTGTAAAGCTACCTAGGAGAAGTAACTTTTGTAAACTAATAAAGTTAGTTCACTTTGACATATAACGGTTGAGTTTATGTATGATATAAGTGTGTTCAGAGTTAAGCAACACTATATCCGTGATACGAATCTGACAGGTTCAAAAAAGGGAAAGTGATAGTAAACGCCCACAAGCGTGTAAGGACAAATCTTGTGCAGCTACCTAGACAGAAGTAAATTCTGTAAACAAATAAAGCTGATTCACTTTAAAACGTAACTAATGAGTGCCGAGCGATTTATGGTCAGCAAGGTGGCCTTCGAGTCTTTTCTGCTCTGTGGGAAAGATCCCAATTATCGGCGATTCTTCAGAACCTCTTCGCTTGGCGTCTTCAAGCGCCGATACAAGCTTGGCGTCGGCCATAAAATTCGTCTTCCAAAGAAATTTGCCTATTGCGACTTTTTTGTTAACACCTGGAATAATTTGCTTCTCATTAAATCCGTGCTTACCAGCTGGATGAGTTTCTCTATTAATCAACAAATTTATCTTATCAAATCATCAAATCAGGGAGGCATACATTTTATCTCCAAATTATCCATTCATAAATTTATTCACGACAATACGGCTCATGTGTCTCACTGTCGTGATAAATATGAAGTTAATTATACATAATATACGACGCCTATAACACATTATAATATCATTGCTATATATTATATTGTAATTATAGCAACACGGAGTAAAGGAAAACTGTGTTAAATAATGATTTTGATTAAATTATTAAATTAATAACTCATGATCGAATTCTTGACGAGAAGCCTAGTTGGGTGTGGCATCACGTGACCAGCCGATCTTCGACGAGCTGACTCAGAAGTAGAGATTGATGATGAAACCCTGATGCGTAGAAGCTCACGGCGCATTAGGTAGTTAGACAAAAGTGGTTGAGAGCCGCACCTCAGGGAAGATGAGGAACTGACTTGAAGACGGAGGGCTGGCATTACTATCCTCTTATATTTACTGTGTTGTGTCTGATATTTAATAAATGTGTTGCTCATTAAATCAAGTTTTGATAGTTTGCCATGTCCATCGTGGCTACCTCTCTACACGCCACGCAATAAACAACAATAATCAGCAAGCAGCTTTAACCACAAGAATAAATACACATTAAACACATTATTTTACTGGTGCTGTGACCAGGATTCGAACCTGGGTTATTGCGGTATGTAAATTCATGTTTACTCAATAGACTTGGGGTGGCTGTCAGATGTATAACATTATGCTTTTCAAATGCATGGCATATGAATTTTCTACTGAATAATGTTACCAAATCAAATTATTTTACCAAATCAAATTCCTCTAATAAATTTACTTATCCAATTATCCACTTATTCCTGAACAACTTCTGAAACATTAAAATAACTTTTTAATGAATAATAAATGTAACACATGGGCGTGAAATTAGTACTTCAAGTCGAAAATTACGACTATCATAGCTAATAAAAATGAGGTAAGAAGAGGTTTACCGCTAGTTAGCATATATTGTAAAAAGACAATATTTATTCTGTTCTCGTGGTGATTAGCCAGAAAAGAAACTACTCAGTATCCTAAGAAGAGGATACCATGGGAACTCCTTCGGAGACAGTATACCCTGGGAACATACCTCTTTTTTGCCATGACAATAACCACAGTACCTGGCATTTAATTCTCATTACACTGAAAATGTTGAGAGCGCAGTCACAGACAAGTCCGTCGGTGCCGACTCACTTGTAATCCAGCCGGACAGTAAAACAATGTCTGGGAAAAAGTCATGGGGAAAGATCCCGTCGCACATCTAGCCGGTCGTGCATTATGTTGAAAGGGAAGCGAGTCTGTTGCTCTTTAATGAACGAGTCGTTTTGCTAATTAGACAAGTTTGGTGAAACGCTCATATCCACGTAAAGTACTTGTTTTTGTTTTAAAAGAAAATATGTGATCAGCTTAGCAAGAGACCTGTGTGCGAGTTTCTCATCACTTGTACTTCCACTCCTCTTTGAGCCAACATTAAGTCCAAGAACACACAATATTAAACAAATACGCACTAATAACAAATACGGCAACAATTCTATCACTAAACAAGGAGTTCAACTTTGGAATACCTGTTATCAATAAATTTCGGAATATGAATTTCAGTAGATATTAATTGAGTTTATCAGATGAATCAGATTCAGATGATAAACTCGCTCCTCCCTGATTTTGTTAAGGAAATTCATATAAATTGAATATGGAACTCACCCAGCATGTCATTTCTCGCATGTCAGGGAAGTAATCAAAGCGGCAAGGTTCAGTGTCAGTGCTTATTGATCATTAAGTTAGAAATCAGAAGTAATATCCACTGTCCGTGGGGGGGGGGTGGTAAGACTGCCTAGACGGTGCGGAAGAAATCAAAAGCCGCAAAACTCAGGGACAGTAATTATTGGTCATAAAATTAGAAATCGAAACTATTAACCGCTGTCCAGGAGGTAAAGTTTGGCCAGATGGTGCAATACACCAAGGTCAATGGGCAATAAGGCTTTTGCTATATAAGCTTGGAAAAATATCCAAGCCACACACACAACGGGGTGATGTGAGAGTCACCCACACACAAGTAGGGTGATGTACCCTGCCGTCAAATTTGAAACAAATCAAGTCTTTCGACGAATTTAAATCAAAATTAAAAATACATACATTAAATCGTTTTGCCCAACATACGTAAACGATAATATATATTCATCCACAAATTTTATTTAGCCACGTCCATTTTAAATTGTATGTATATATTGTATACAGTCTATTATAATTTCCGTGTAGTATTATAATGTATATTTTGTTTTAAATTTTTGGTACAGTAGTTTTTACTTTGCACTGGATGCATTTGCCTTTAACAGTTGTGTGAATTTTATTCTTTTATAGTTATGAATATTGATTTTTTGTGGCAAATAAAGATTTTATATATATATATATATATATACTTCGGAATTTTTAGAATGGCCTATCAGTTTGTGAGAGTAAGAATGGCTGCAGCCTTAAGAGAAGTAGAGTGGCAACGGCTACAGCAACAGAAGAAAGTGATATTGATCATTTTTTCTTCATCGGCTGCCATGTCGGACATTGCCCGTCCGCATCTTCTTATATGGAGTGGTTTTGCTATGGAATTCTGGATCTTGCTGCCCGGCCTGGGACCGGAGGTCATGGGAAGATGAGGAACTGACTTGAAGACGGAGGGCTGGCATTACTATCCTATTATATTTACTGTATTGTCTGATATTTAATAAATGTGTTGTTCATTAAATCAAGTCTTGATAGCCATGCCCATCGTGGCTCCCTCACACGCCACGCAATAAACATCAATAATCAGCAAGGAGCTTTAACCACAAGAATAAATAAACATTAAACGAATTATTTTACTCGCGGGACACAATGTTAAACTGTAGGTCAAAACAACCTATTTGCTAAAATATTGAAAGGAAACATTGTTTTTTCAAGAATGACTATTATTATAATATATTATATTATATGACTATTATATTATTATAATTCAAGAATTATTATCACACAATTGGCCCGTGCTGGGATTATCTGTGTGGCCGTTCGTTTCAGCGACTTTTTGTTGCATGCATGTTTAAAACCGAACCCAACCTTAAAAACTGAAGGTCAAAACAATCTATTCTTTAAAATATTGAAGGAAACATTATTTTTTTCAAAAATCACTTACGTGAAAGAATTATTATCACACAAACACAATTTCACGTTCCCGCCACAAGTTATTCGCTGTTACATGCATTTCGCCATTTTCTAGTTAGACGGGCACTAGCACCTGCATTTCTGAAACGTATTGCACAAAAAACAGGTGCTGTACGTCCCAGTTCAGATGTGTTAGTTTCTGACGAAATGCACACGTTCGACAGCTCATGTGTCAGCACAGCGGTAAATTAGGATTTTTGTCTTAAAACTTGCCTAGTTTTAGTACCTTACAGTAGTTTTAGTGAATACCTTACAGTAGCACTGTACTTCAATTTTGCTTTCACGAACACGTGCAACACGCTCGTGGAATGTTTTTGCTGTTGAAAATTATGCTAGTTTGTGATGTCCTCACTAGTTGGGCTCCCCCGCGAGTAATTAAGGTTTTAATCAATTATCTAATTATCAATATTTGCAATATTAATTGTGTTAGAATGTGTACTTTCACCGTACTTAGGATAGTATATAATTCGAAAATAGGATAGTATATGAAAAATCATCCTGTCTTCCCGAATCACAAGCAAATAAATTGTGATTAGCAGATTATTGATTTATCGACTTTCCATAAAATAATTTATACTTTTGCTTAGTGAAGCAAGTTACTTTAATAAGATCAATAATGTGTTTTTTAGTGATTCAATGTTTAGCGTGTGTTACGAATGGTCTGATTTTATTTCAAAATTCACGGAAAAAGATTTAAACTCGTTTAAACAACCCTAAAATGGCTGAGCCTAACGGTCATCGCGAGATATTAAATTTACAAACTTTATACAGCGTGACTGCAAACACAAGTTTTGTATACAATAAGACAGCACGTAAGTGATATAAACTTCAAGAAGAATTTTTTAAGCTTTATCATTGACAAATGAGCTGATTAGATATAGAAGGGGGGGGGGTTATGTTGCATTACGAAAAAGGGGAGAAAATCAATTAATAAAAAAGACGCCCCTTGACTTAAGGAAAGGTGAACTGGACCGATTTCATTTGGCGAAGTAAATCATTAGTCATCCATGTTAATTAATAAAATGCTTAATCGTCTCCGTTGATTAATATACTTTAATAGCGTTGAAAGATATGTTATTACTTCATCATTAACTCTTTGACTAATTAGGTTGGCATTTGTGAGCACATAGTGAGAAAATTCTCACGATCACGTGGTACACCTGTTGCACTTAGCGAAATTGTACACCTGGAAATTTCGTGACATTTTTTGCAGGTGGAAGGTAGCCCTTATCTAATAAATCCCCCAAGCATTTTAAATAAACGAATGTCATTAAGCTATATTAAAACATTCATATCAACTTTTTGACTAATATCGTTGGCATGTGCGAGCACATAGTGAGAAAATTCTCACGGTCTTGAGATGTGGGTGTTTATGAAAGTTAGTCTGGTGACAACGCCCTCGTGAGCGACAGCATCATCGGTCGAGTATTTAATAAACAGTTCGCTTGCCCCCCCCCCCTCCCATGGATCCGGCCTTCTAACCTTCAGCTTTAACAAAAACACGCCGAGAAGCTCATCAGTTGCAATCTGCTTCAAGTACAACAACTTTTCTGCTCTGTCTGATTAAAATTTCAACCTACTCACAAGCCATTAATTAAGTTTTTAATCTATTATTTAATTAATCAGAAACGCTTTTGCAGTGTTAATGGTGTTAAAAAGTATACCTTTGTCGGACTTGAAAATGGGGTAGTATATGAAAGATCATCCTGTCTTCTACGCCACCCTACGCCACCTGTCCTGTTTCAATGTCCAAAATAAGGTTAGATGCCAAACTGGTATCGTAAAAACTAGAAATATCTCTCAAATTTACTTTTGTATATTTTATTGTATTTTCTGTTTTTATTTTTCCAGGAATACCCAAATGCAGCCCAAGCCAATTCGACTGTGGCGACACTGGTGGTGAATTTCGTAGGTGTATCCCTTTCTGGTTTGTATGTGATGGTGAGAATGACTGTGGCACCTGGAAAGACGAAACTTCTGATGCTTGTAGTAAGAAGATTTAAATCTAAACGTTACCTGTTGCCACATTACATTATTATATAGATAGGTTTATTACAATCATAGGCTTATAGTCATTACAATCATAGGCTTATAGTCATTACAATCATAGGCTTATTAACCAATAGGCTAACTAGGTTATAGCCATGGCTCCAAAGTTTGAGAACATCACATTTTAAAAAAATTCTTATTTTCCTATAATTTCGTATTCATGGATTCATAGCATTGGAATTATATTTGGTTCTATGAAACTGATCAGCTACGAAGTGTTTGCATGTAAATTGAAAACATATTAATCAACACTTGGGTTCAGGAGTGGTGTATGTTTTCTTAATAATTTGTATATTAAATTACTCAAAATAGCATTAGGCTACGATTATGGTTACCTTCGTTAATAAGGAGATTAAGCTTTCATCGCCGTTTGTTTGGTAGTTTGTTCGTGAACAGGACTACGCAAAAATAAACTAAGACAGATTTCCAAGAAGCTTTGTGGGGATGTTTAGCATAGCCTGTAGGATATCTAGAGAATCTGGAGCAACACGAATTTGGTGCCGGAAGCAGGGCCTATTTCAGCCTAAGCGAGGCCCGGGGAAGTGGGGCGTGGGAGGTGCTAGAGCGCCGGAGAAGCATTTTCGAAGAGAAAATATGGAGTTATACAGTTGTTAAAGGAAAGAACAATTGAAAGAAAAACTGCTTTATTCTCAAGACCACTCCTTAATACTTGTCAATACTGGCAAGAGAGAGAGGGAGCGAGGGAGAGAGGAGGCAGTATGTTCGCATAAAGCAAAAAAAGTTACCTTGGCTCGAGGCAACCCTGGATGGTGATGCCCCGGGGAAGTATCCCCACTTCCTCCCCCCCCCCCCCCCTGAAATAGGCCCTGGCCAGAAGAGAGATAAAAAGTTACCACGGGGAGAAGAGCACAATGCAGAAAAATGCGTCCGTGTGTGTGTGTGTGGGGGGGGGGGTGCCTGCACCATTTTTACCATGTATTCGGAGGAAATAGAGAAATTAAGAGAATCATTGAAAATTTATTTGGGAGCATAATTACTGTATTTGTTATTAAGAATGGTTTCTAGTAAAGCTTGGAGCTATAAGCAATTGTCAGGGGCTATACTTTGTAAAGGAAGGCGATAAATCTTCCCCCATAATACCAACATCTTAAGATTCCAAAAACATTATAAAATGTGTTTTGTGAAAGAATTTTAACGTGCTGAAATAAACTTTTAATAAAAAAATTAAAATTAAATTTCTTTCTCAAAGCACACTGCAATCTCATATCGGAGTTTTTCCAACCAGATAATATTAGCTGTTGTTTATCTATGTAGGAATTGCTCGATTAAGAACCGATTTCTTTATTTTCTATATAGATTTAGTTCAAAGAGTGGAAAGAAGACAGGTGTTTTGCTGCAATGACTCACAAATTTGCATAGATCGCAAGTTCGTCTGTAACAGCCACTGGGATTGCAATGATGGATCAGACGAAACGTCGGAAGTTTGCGGTAAGTTGTTACTGACAAAATTTTCCCGCGCAATGCCGCTTTCCGCCCGCGAAATACGCTTTCCGCTTTTCTATGACGCAGTAAAATAATACGTCACGCATTAAACATTCACCAGAGGACGAGACCAAGCCATTCCATTTTACTGGTCTTGTCTGAGTAAGTCTGACGCAGAGACCTGGCGCGCATCCATAAGCTTAAATGACAAGAAAAGGGGTACCTGAAGTAGGTTTCAGAAAATTCGCCTTAAAAATTATATTACTTTATCGCAATTTTATGCGTATATCGTACTCGCGTTTAAAGGAATTTTTGTTTGTTTTCACTTTAAATTTCCCGCGACACTGTTCCGACGGCGCCATTACATGACGTCATACACGCAAACGTAAATCAGAGGAAGAAAGGGAAATGTTAAACTATGTCTCAAGAAACTTTTCATGCAAAATTATGTCACTTAGCATTTTGCTTACCTGCTTAAAAGACTTATACAACTACAAAAGAAAATTATTAATTGTTTAAAATGCTTTCATCAATTGGCAAAATGTCGCTGATTCACCTCCAGGGTGCACCACTCACAAACCAGAAACGTATTTTTAATCTCATTGAGAAGATACAGTAATTTTAAATTTGATTTAGTTAGTGACGTGTGCTCTACGAATGTTCTGGTGATTTTTTTCTAACTTTACACAGTATTATCTAAACTTGTTTCAAATGACTTATCTTTAAAATGGCAGCGTCGAACGGTCATCGAGGGAGTTTAAATTTACATGTTTTATTCAGACTGACTGCCGATCAAAATCTTGTTGTAAAAAAGTAGCATGTAAGAGGTATAAGATTTCGAGATGTATTTTTAAGCTTTATGTAAGTGGAGGGTTTTCTTGTGCCACACAAGAGAGAGGGCTTGAGTCTTGATCACTTCATACTAGATTGTACCTATTTAGCTTTTTTTATTTATTTAATAAATGTGGATTTTTATAACTTGAGACTTTATGATTTGGCATGCCTTCTTGGCTGTTCACGCATCCTTTTACATACGAACAGTTTTCTTTACTCCTGCGCATATAAGTTCGTAACAAATGACGCAAAATTTCATCAAAAAATTATAATAAATACTCAACAACCAACGATGAATAACGTTATTAATGATTTTTGTAGATCTGTATGCTTGTGAAACTAGTATGATGGCTTGCAATCATACGAAGCACTGCGTGGCAAAATCGCGCATGTGTGACGGCGTTGACGATTGTGGAAATGCTTATGATGAAGACATTAACGTTTGCAGTAAGTAGTGCTCGATGAGTAAATTTTCACACATTTGCAGGCTCTGCTGAAGTGTACTCAGTTAGGGCGTATTGACTATGTGTGTCCTGCTATAAACCAACCATTAGGGTCAACATGAGCTCTTTAAGGAGCATTCTAGCTATAAATCATTCATCTGGTCACCTCACACATGGTCATCTGGTTACCAGTAGTCATGATAAACCCGGTATTACTTACGTCGTATAGTATAATATATATTGGACTGTGACCCAAGGCGGTTCTAGAACTAAGGATTGCGAGGGCGTATCACTGCATTGAACTCGTAACCAACCAAAGACAGACAAGTGAATGTGCACTAGTGGGTACATTTGAGTCATTTAGCCTAAAACAATTAATATGTTTGTATTTTCTCACTAGTTTGTGTTGATAGAAAATGACCTGACGAATGATTGCCAAAAACAAAACTTCTATAAGAATTCCAAATGCCGTCGAGTAATTTTTGCAAGTTTAAATAGATAACAATAGAAGACTGGCCCAAGATAGTGCACAATAGATGAAAACCAATAAACTAGTCATACTATGGAAGGAGAAACATTGTTACACTTTGCGTAACAAACGTTAACGTAACTATGATTTGTGTAAGTGAAGCTATCTTTGCACAAAGTGTTAAATTAAGGCAACGGCTTCATTCTCAAGAGGGTTAGATTTCAATAATGCTTTAAATAATACTATGACCATGATGGTAAAGTTTCTACATTCATTGCACAGTGCACAGGTACATGTAGTCATACAGTAACTAAATTGAAAGACATAAGACTTTTCAGCAGAGTTAGTAACAAACATAGCTGCTTTCAACAGCAATTTTAGTTTTGTGCTTTTGCCTAATATTTTGATATAATTGCAGAAGTAGACACTGAAGAGCTCTGCTGAAAAGTCTTATGTCTTTCAATTTAGTTACTGTATGACTGCATATACCTGTGCACTGTGCAATGAATGTTGAAACTTTACCTTCATGGTCTTTGTATTATTTGAAGCGTCATTGAAATTCTGTGCCAGCAAGAACCAGTTAGATTTCAGTAGAATGACGAGTGATGACGTCATCAGAACCGTTTGGCGTATGAAACGTAACTACGATTCCGAAATCTTCCCTCATCACATTACTCTGTATTATCTGAATAATAAGAAAGCCTCGTTATATCAAAGATGCATAACAATTTTTTATTTCACATAGTTATTCTCCTGCGTTAATTTTCAGAGGCCACACCGTGTGCTGATGGATATGTAAAATGTCCCAACACAGGCCGATGTATTGGAAGGGAAGACATGTGTGATTACTATAATGACTGTGGCGACTGGTATGATGAACAGTTAGAGAACTGTGGTTAGTGTAACAGACAATTTAATCACTTTTCTAGAACAATAATAACATTGACGGTGATGATCATGTAAACGATGATGATGTTGATGGAGATGATGATGATGATGATAATGGTGATGATGCTGGCGACTGGTATGATAAAAAGTTAGAGAACTGCGGTTAGTGTAACAGACAATTTAATCACTTTTCTAGAACAATAATAACATTGACGGTGATGATCATGTAAACGATGATGATGTTGACGATGATGATGATAATGGTGATGATGCTGGCGACTGGTATGATAAAAAGTTAGAGAACTGCGGTTAGTGTAACAGACAATTTAATCACTTTTCTAGAACAATAATAATGTTATGAATAAATTTGATGATTAATTGAGTTTATCCAATGAGTTTATCAGACGAATCAGATTCAGATGATAAACTCGCTCCTCCCTGATTTTGTTAAGGAAATTCATATAAATTGAATATGGAACTCACCCAGCGTGTGGCTTGAATCTAATGAGTTGTCGCAATATAGTGAAAGGACAGGTGTAGAATGCAAGGAGACGCTGTTTATTAGCAGCATGCATGCCGATTAGAAAACAAAAGGAAGAAGGTCAAAAGTAACCATTTGTCGCGTGTCGGGGAAGTAAAGTCAAAGCGGCAAGGTTCAGTGTCAGTGCTTATTGATCATTAAGTTAGAAATCAGAAGTAATATCCACTGTCCGGGGGGTAAGACTGCCCAGACGGTGCGGAAGAAATCAAAAGCGACTTAAATTCAGGGACTTCAGCGGCAGTAATTATTAGTCATAAAATTAGAAATCGAGAGTATTAACCGCTGTCCAGGAGGTAAAGATTGGCCAGATGGTGCAATACACCAAGGTCAATGCGCAATAAGGCTTTTGCTATATAAGCTTGGAAAAATGTCCAAGCAATAACATTGACGGTGATGATCATGTAAACGATGATGATGTTGATGATGATGATGATGATAATGGTGATGATGCTGGCGACTGGTATGATGAACAGTTAGAGAACTGCGGTTAGTGTAACAGACAATTTAATCACTTTTCTAGAACAATAATAAGATTGACGGTGATGATCATGTAAACGATGATGATGATGATGGTGATAATGATAATGAGGATGATGGTGATGATGATGACGACGATGACGATGGTGATGGTGTTGATGATGGTGACGATATGATGATGACGATGATGATAATGATGATGAAGATGATGGTGGTGGTGATAATGATGATAATGGTGATGGTGATGATGATGATGATTACGATGGTGATGGTGTTGATGGCAAATGTTGCTGAATATGGTAAATGATGGCTGTGATCACGGTCGTAATGATAATAATATAATGTAAAAAATGAACATTTGTAATATGAGTCACAGTTTATTCTTACCCAAGAAGGAAATTCTTTCACGAAAGGGATGAGGCGAGGTGAATGACCAAGTTGTCACGTACGTGTGCTTACTTTATTCTTTCTGTATCGCATTGTAGTTGAGGTAGCCTGTTCTTCCACATATCAAGCTCGATGCGCCACCACTGGACAATGCTACGATAAACGACGTCTGTGTTTGTTAGCTGACGTGCTCATTCTAGAACTGGAATTACTAGAACAATGCGGACCAAACCATGGAATTAAGCAGCTCAGCAACACCGAATGTCAAACTTACTTTTGTAAGTCAACAATCTTTCTATATATATCACTGATATTAAAAGCTTGTATGTTAGCGTAAGTCTAGCTGTACATCATTTAACTTTACTGAGTACTAGTAAACGTACAGTGTACATCCATTATTAAGTTTTGAAGTAAATTTAAATAATTAATTAATTGCTGTAGGATACATTAAGTTTCAACTGACAATTGTACTCTTAATCCAAGTACTTAATTTCGTATACGTCCACACCCAGGGCCAACGTTTATCAACTAAGTTATGGTCACCGTGGCAACAGGTGAAAAGCATCTAGACAAAGCTGGCCACATCAGAAACAGTCTTGCAACTGTTTCTGGGTTTTGTAATAGCCATATGTGATTACATAGGATTTATTATAATCATGGGAGCGGCATAATGAAATCATCGTACTATTGAGTTTCGTTATAAGTAATATCCGGATTATCCGGATAAACGTATTATACGGATTTGTTAGCATGAACTACAGAATTAAATGCCACAATAGTTCACAATTAAATGGACATAGTTTCTGGTATGTCATTTGCTAATATTAGGCGTCAAACTCTCAAGTGTTTTTTAATATCAAGCATTATACATATAAATCATTTATAAACATATAAATCAATATAGCAATTGTCGGTTAGTTGTATCTCACGATTAAATACAGTTAATTAATTATCTACAATATATACAACTTAGCTTTGTTTATTAGATGTTTATTAATGTAATGTGTGTAATATGTAATAGTGGTTCAATAAGCAAACATGACTATCGACTTGTATATAATTTTAATTTAGTTTTTAACTGTGCTAATTTAAATGCTTAGGCGAACTAATAATGACACTATTGGTTTTAACAGTTTTTCTATTAACTGGTTGCATGTCATTATGATCCAGTTTAATGTCTTCGTTGTATGTAACATTTTAGCAATAAAGAAAACTAATAATAATGTTACTAACGACACACTGGTCTGTGAATTATTAGCCTGTAGTAAAAGAACGTGAGTTTGCAAGAGTTCATAGCTGCTGTTTATTGTTGTTTAATATTGTTGTCGGTGTATGGCTCGTGACCTATTGCCTTGTGAACAGTCGAGAGGGCATGTCAGTCTTTATTTACAAAATTGCACATTTAATTGTGCATTCATTCTATACAGTATAGAATATACAAGCACAAACATCGAGGAACACAGCCTCCTGTCTTCCTTGAGTTGCCGGCTACAACTCATTTTGTAAGGTCTTTTAATGCACTCTTCTACAATGCTTCACAATGCTCCTTTACAAGGCTTCACAGTGATCCTTTACAATGCTTCACAGTGCTCCTTTACAAGGCTTCACAATGCTCCTTTGCAATGCTTTACAATGCTCCTCTACTATGCTTCACAATGCTCCTTTACAAGGCTTCACAGTGATCCTTTACAATGCTTCACAATGCTCCTTTACAAGGCTTCACAGTGATCCTTTACAATGCTTCACAGTGCTCCTTTACAAGGCTTCACAATGCCCCTTTGCAATGCTTTACAATGCTCCTCTACTATGCTTCACAATGATCCTTTACAAGGCTTCACAGTGCTCCTTCACAATGATCCCATATATGAGCTTCATTCATTACATCATTCCATTTTAAGCACTAATGCTTTTCTTTATCACGATTCACTTTAAATTTTCAGATTATTTCCGTTACTTTTTTCCTATCACTGTGTGGGACAATCTAACAAGCCCTGCTTTTTGACTGCCCGCAACACATTTACCTTCGTATATAGGTGAACAGTGTTTGAGGCTTTTCCTGTGCAGTATTTCTTATTTGTATTATATCCATTGTAGGCCCTTTCACTAGATATTGTATATGTAACCATTGTAAATGTGTAAGGTGAAATATAAATTAAAAAAAACAATGCTTCACAAAGTTCCTTTACAATGTTTCACAATGCTCCTGTACAATGCTTCACAACGCTCCTTTACAATGCTTCACAATGCTCCTCTACAATACTTCACAAGGCTCCTTTACAATGCTTCACAATGCTCCTTTACAATGCTTCACAAAGTTCCCTTTCAATGCTTCACAACGCTCTTTAGCAAATAAGTTTACTTTTCAAACTTACTTGCAATCATTACGTAAGGTCTAAATATAAAGCCGTTAAAAATACGGAATACAACGTAAGAAATACCTTGTTAAAATAATATTTATTTATTTATTTAAATAATCAAATAAGAGATCGGCGTTTATTAATCCAGCCTGGCCAGTCCCTATGTGTGTATTCCTACCAGCTACTTAAAAGGCAGGAGCTTTTCTCATTCGTAGAGTAAGAGTAGCCTTAATTAGAATCACTCATTATACTCAACCATTCAGTGCAATTAAGTCGTTATCTACTATATGACTAAGATGCCTCCTTACTGCCATAGTAACGTTCATTCCCCGGAAACGATGACTAAGATGCCTCCTTACTGAAATAGTAACGTTCGTTCCCCGGAAACGATGACTAAGATGCCTCCTTACTGCCATAGTAACGTTCGTTCCCCGGAAACGATGACTAAGATGCCTCCTTACCGCCATAGTAACGTTCGTTCCCCGGAAACGATGACTAAGATGCCTCCTTACTGCCATAGTAACGTTCGTTCCCCGGAAACGATGACTAAGATGCCTCCTTACTGCCATAGTAACGTTCGTTCCTCGGAAACGATGACTAAGATGCCTCCTTACTGCCATAGTCACGTTCATTCCCCGGAAACGATGACTAAGGTACCTCCTTTGTGCCATAGTAACGTTCGTTCCCCGGAAACGATGACTAAGATGCCTCCTTTGTGCCATAGTAACGTTCGTTCCCCGGAAACGATGACTAAGATGCCTCCTTACTGCCATAGTAACGATCGTTCCCCGGAAACGATGACTAAGATGTCTCCTTACTGCCATAGGAACGTTCGTTCCCCGGAAACGATGACTAAGATGCCTCCTTACTGCCATAGTCACGTTCATTCCCCGGAAACGATGACTAAGATGCCTCCTTTGTGCCATAGTAACGTTCATTCCCCGGAAACGACGACTAAAATGCCTCCTTACTGCCATAGTAATCAGAAAACAAAGCTGAATTGACAGTTAAAAAAGTTCCAGGAGCCGAAAGTGACAGAATATAGGATGTAGCCATCTTTTATTCACCAACTGACCGCACCTCCCTTGAAATTTTAGAGGCGATCATCTTTTTTAGAATACAAACTTGTGGCGAGAATAAACAAATAAGCTTGCTAGCTATCTATTCAATACTATTTTTGACAAAACCCACTTGAAAACGTAACCAAACCTCTCTCCTTTCATTTTACCCCTATCGTGTTCATGAAAACAGTTGTGAATGAACCCCTTGATGACGGATACATGTCTGCGTTTATTTGTCTTATACAAGGGTTCTTTTCTCGTAGCATTTCTAGAACAGTCCATTAGTACACACTACAGTAATGAGCCTGACTGTCCATGATTTACGAGTACCCTTTGGGCTTCCATATTTTACGCCTTCGCAAGGAAACGTACGGCTACATTCCTCAAATTTCTTAAAAGACAAATAAAGCGACCTTGTAAACGAGTTGGCTAGAAAAAGTCATGCAAACTGTGTGTGCTTAGGGGCGAAGTTAAGCAGTCGTGGTGTTGCTCAGTAAATGGATAGGAGGTTAACTGCACGTTCTTTCTGGCTTTATTTCCCATACTGTCTTAGTGTATGTTCTTGCTTGAGGATATAGATGATAATCAGTAATTCATAATCAACTAGGGTCAGTACTGTCACAACCACTTGGTTTTCACTGCCAGATGCAACTTTGCTGGAATATTGTATAATTAACCACAGCTTAATGTACATGTTTCAGCCGAGAAGCCTTGCGAGGAAGGAGACACATTTCGCTGTAACGATACAAAGGTGTGTTTGTTTGATCACCAGGTGTGTGATGAATACGTGCACTGCAGGGATGCTTCTGACGAGCTTCCTCAAACTTGTCATACAGGTAATTATACAGGTAATTACTTGTCATACAGGTAATTTGAAGTAAACTAATCGTTAGATGATCACAAAAATGGTAGAATAACTGGACGAGGCTGTTGTTTGACATAGCTAAATTTCTAAGCCTGTAGCAGGACTGGCATTTATATAATGTGTAAAAGACAACAACCCGCTACAAACGTACTTGCAAACAGGCTGCAAAAATGTGACACACGGCTTTACTAATCTGTTCCATATTTATTTTGCCTGAAGAAAATAGCTAAGTGGTCATAGTGTCTGTAATAATGGCAGAAGTGAAGCAACACCAATCCCGTGAGCATAATGGGTGACCACTTGCTTCCAGCAAGTTGTTTCTGCCAGAAGCCCTCCACACCCTCATTGATGTAGTCCGAATGTAACTAAGAAGTTTCCACTGTTTTACTGTACCGTTTCAAAATATTATACTTCATATTCTGGTAAAGCCCTTCCACAGATATTTATTTTAATTTAATTTAATTTATATATTTACAAAGTTGTCATAGTTACTTGGTGTAAGTAGATACTAAAGCAAATAATGAACATTTCAATATTTAGTCCCTGCACTAAACTTGTTTATCGGTGATTAAACAGGCATCTTCACAATATAAATTAATCAATTGATTATTTAAAACAACTGTACACAATCAAAAATTTAACAATTATCTACGTAACTAAGATTTTCATCTCCGCATAGTAACAAATTTACAGTATTTCTCACTGCTAAATTTCTAATGTCAATGTTACTATATAAAGCATTAGATACTAAATAAAGAAACTAGATACTATATACTATATAAAGCAATAAGCTTGTTAAACATAATTATTATTTCTTGGTATCATATAGTTAAACAATTTAGAAAAAAGTGTCCACAGATCTGCACCTGGATAAGATACTTGTAGAAAAGCTTATGAAATTGCAGATGTGAGATAAACACGGAATTCTACCAAATTTAAGAAATTTATTACAAATTTTACTTTAGATGTACATCCCGTAAAAGATTTTGATGCAAACAACATTCCTGATGGTGACGTCATCACACATTGTCCACCTGGATATCAGATGTGCAATGACACCTGCATTGACCTTGAAAATGACTGTAACTATGGTGCGTTGATAAATCATTCATTTTGACGAGAAATTGCTTTCTATTGAGTTTTAACAAACGCAGAAATAAATGAAAAGAGATTGGTTTATTGTGAGTTGTAGTAGAATTTCGCGAATGACTGAAAGAACACGTAAATAAATAAATAAATATAACGAATGAATGAATGAATGAACCCATGAATAAACAAAAAAATTTAACACTAACCTACTTGTATTTTTAACTGTTTAATGTTCTTAATGTTTCTCAGCTAAAGAAACTGTTACGTTCTGCATTACTGGTATAATGTACATCGCATGTTTATGTTCTGTAGTACTAGTATAATATAACGTACATCGTATGTTTATGTTCAATAGTACTAGTACAATGTACATCGCACGTTTATGTTCTCTAGTACTGGTATAACGCACATCGTACGTTTATAGTACTAATGCACGTCGTATATTTATGTCCTGTAGTACTGGTATAATGTACACCGCGTGTTTATGTTCTGTAGTACTGGTATAATGTACATCGTATGTTTATGTTCTGTAGTACTGGTATGACGTACATCGTATATTTATGTTCTGTAGTACTGGTATAAAGTACATCGTATATTTATTTCTTGCAGTACTGGTATAATGTACACTGCATGTTTATGTTCTGAAGTACTGGTATAACGTACATCGTATGTTTATGTTCTGTAGTACTAATATAATGTACATCGCATGTTTATGTTCTGAAGTACTGGTATAACGTACATCGTGTGTTTATGTTCTGTAGTACTGGTATAATGTACATCGTGTGTTTATGTTCTGAAGTTCTGGTACAACGTACATCGTATGTTTGTTTTTGTTACGTGTTTGACATAACTATTCGGTTGATCTGATGGGGTAATAAAATTGTACAATAAATAAATAATGAGCGAATGAATGAACGAGTGAGTAAAAGAACGATTAAATAAACAGATGAATGAATGAACAGGTGAAAAAAATAAATAAGTAATGAACTTATAAATGAATGCGTCAGCAAATAAACAAACGAATGATTGAATGAATGGATAAATGAACGAATACGTGATAAAGCAAACAAATAATTAAATAAATAAATCAAGGAGTGAATGGATAAATGAACGGACAAATGATTGAATGAGATAACTGACGAATGAATTGAGAAATGAAAATATGAGCACGTAAACGAATTAATGAACAAATACAAATTAATAAGTGAAAGAATAAATGAGTGAGGAAAATAAATGAGAGAAAATAAACAAACAAATGAACGACGGTTTAACGAAAGGTTTCATTAAGCCGATGAATGACAGATCGACAAAACGAACAAGTAAACATGATTAAACAACAGCACATACAATCAGCACAATTTCCTACAATGAGGCGCATGTTTCGCTATAATTGTGCACAACTGCTGTTATCAGGTGGGACAAAAAATGTGTCGAAGTTTTGATTACAAAATTATAAGAAAATAGTAACGGAATTATTGAGTTTTACCCCGTAACACTGATGTCACAAACACTAAGGTGTGTGTGCCAAAACGTTTTAAGCTATTCTCTTAAAATTACCCAAAGACAGATGTCATGAAATGTTAGAAGCTGCATTAATTGCAGACTCCGTCATATCACGATTAGTCGTTTGGTTAGGTCTAAATTTCCTCCTGTCATAAACGAATGAATGACTTAGCTTGTAAGTACCTGTTTGTAAGCAAACTTTGCCTTGGTATAGCTGAACGTCTGTACAATGTTTTGCTCACGTTTGATATAATATGTTTTTTTATTTAGAATAATTGTTAGTTTCAATGAGTGCTAGATTATTACAGTAATTACTTTCAGTTTTGACTGCTTGCAGTTCGTCAGTTTTACTAATTCTGTTTTATGCAGTTTATTTATCATTCATTTCTCATTGTATGTGTGCATTGTTTTCGTGATGTAATAATTTGATAATAATGTTATTGTCTAGTCATGAATACCTTATCCAAAGAAATACGGACCTAGACGGTAACTATCTATAAACGGTCCTCTCTCGTATGGCTTTTTGAAACTGCAAACAGATGAAGCACTGATGATTGATGACGAAGGGTAATCCCATGGTTGAACTACACGATGTCCAAAGAAGTGTGATCTGATGTTGGTTCCAGCTGGTTGATGATGAAAGATGATTCCATGGTTGAACTACACGATGCCCAAAGAAGTGTGATCTGATGTTGGTTCCAGCTGGTTGATGATGAAAGATGATTCCATGGTTGAACTACACGATGCCCAAAGAAGCGTGATCTGATGTTGGTTCCAGCTGGTTGATGATGAAAGATGATTCCATGGTTGAACTACACGATGCCCAAAGAAGTGTGATCTGATGTTGGTTCTAGCTGGTTGATGATGAAAGATGATTCCATGGTTTAACTACACGATGCCCAAAGAAGCGTGATCTGATGTTGGTTCCAGCTGGTTGATGATGAAAGATGATTCCATGGTTGAACTACACGATGCCCAAAGAAGTGTGATCTGATGTTGGTTCTAGTCGGCTGCACAAATAACTTAGAACTTAGACACGTGACCACGAAGTACTCGGAGGCCTGGAAAAAAGTCTGCCACAGCCAGAACAGTATTTCCACTAATTATTTTGAAGCAGCCCACAAGGTCTACACTACAGCATACAAAATATAAATTTAAATATAAAGTAATTCTACATCTTTTATTTGCCGTTTTCAACACCCACAGTAGACTACAACACGCTCATAATAAATTTCTATTTCCGTTTAAGACAATTTCAATTTCCGATAAAACGTTAATTTATGGCGGAATTAATTTTCGCCAACTTTATCCAGCTCCTCCCAACCCTTCTATAATACCTTTATAATAAAAAAGCCATCACTGAAGACACTCAAAAGCCTATCTCACCTTCTCTGACACAACAGATTTCAGACAACAAGTAAAAAAAATACATCGAAATAAATTTTGTGTCACTATCATAGAATTTACAGCAAGTACTCTATTTGTCTATCATTTTCAATGCAAATTAGACGAATGTGTTTATCTGTGTTGTAGTTTATATACGTGCAAAATAGTAGTTGGATTGTTAGGTCGTTCCCATTACAGATTCTAGCCAAAATGAGCTTAATGAAACAGGAGAAATGGAAAACTGCAGCAATGGTGGCTCGTGTGAAGGCACTGTGATTAACTTTAACATGCCTATGGTGTTTTGTAGCCAAATCAATGATGAAATTGTATGCACTGAAGGTACGGGTATAAACTTGACTATATTTTCAACAACTGAAAAAAACTGTCCGAACTAATTTGTGATTTATAGTTAAAACACCACAACTTTATTAAAACTTTCAATTTACATAATTAAAAATCTTGTCAAACGTTTCGACAGAGCTACTGCTAATTAGTGCATAACTTACTGTATTAATTTCTTTACTGGTCTGCTTATTTATTACCTACTTGGCTTCTGTTAAATACATAATTAGTGCAAAACATTCTGCACTGTAGGCTCTGCCTATATAAACTGCTTGTATGTTTGTAAAAATTTACCACTGATGACGACAGTAGTAGCTCTGTCGAAACGTCCGGCATGAAATTTAACTATGTAAATTAAAAGTTTTAATAAAGTTGTGGTGTTTTAACTATGAATGTTTTTAAGTACCTGTAATACAAAAATTGTGATTTACTGTTGTAGATCTTCTTTTCACTTAGCATAAAGAAAAACTAAGAAATTTTTATACATATTAATCTTATAATTTAAATTTTTACAGCTTAATTATTGCTTGATAGCCTTTCGCCTGACCTGGCCAAATTTTGCCTAGGGTTATTTGCCCTGAACCTGTTTCTGTAGTTTTTTTTTACCTGGATTCATTTCTACTTCTTACTACACTACCGCCATCTTGCCTCGATAAGTATAAATCGGGAACAATCTAATAAAAGCCGTGTGTCTCCATCTGTTGGGCAGTGAGTGAAGAACAGTCTGGGAATGGCACAAAATGCGCACCATATGAAATGACATGTGACACTACGGAGTGCATAACTGAAACTCACCTGTGTGATGGTATCAGTGATTGTTTGAGCAGAGAAGATGAACTCAACTGTCCAGGTGAGTGGAAAATAGCTTCTCTTTCTAACGTAAACGTGTGACCCGAACAAAACATTTTCTTATGCTTTTATGGTTTGTGTAGTTCTGTGGCATAGATTAATGTAGTCAAAAGTCCATTAATTTGTGACCATTTCAAAGATACAAATAAAATTCTGTGTTAAAAGCCATTGCACAACTGTCCTCTTCACAAACGTTGAGTCTGGTTTAGACACGTAGCATGCATAAAATGTTTTTGTATTTGTTTGCTGCATAAGATGAGCACTGAAAACCACTTACAACATAAACAGTCACCCTGCCTTACTAAATTTATCATAAATTTACATTTTAGAATAACACGTAGTGTATACCTTACAAAAACAAATGCAAGCCTCCCTTCAAGCTGTAGATTTACACTGCCGCAATGAATTCAGTATTCAACAATGTGATGTGCTACCAAGATGGCTATACTGGCCAACACTATAAAAAGTGGCTTACAGTTCCTTTTGGAGTAAATTAAGTAGTCAAAAATATTATATTGCATATTGCTGTGACACAGAATGGACATACTGCCCAATGGAAAAGCCGTTCAGATGTCAGGATGAGGTGTACTGTATTGCACTAAGACAAGTGTGTGATGGTGTGGCGCACTGCCAGGATTCCTCGGATGAAGAAGAAGAAAAATGTCAACTTATGGGTTAGTATAGTCTTATCAGTAATGCATTAAAGGAAAACAGGATGACTCTTTATATCATACCACATTTTGATGTACTGTAAGAAAAAAAAATACATTTTAACACCTGTAATAAAGCATGTCTGATAATTAAATAATGGACTTAATTAACAAGAAAAGCCCAGCTAATGACCATAATTGAACACAATTTTCAATAGCACAAACATTCCATGAGCATGCTACATGTAATTGCTAAAGGAAAAATTAAGTTCAGTGTTACTGCATGACATTCAGTGTGATATACAAAAACTCTGCAAACTTTATATTTAAAATTCAACTTTCAAGTTTACCGTTGTCCTCACACATGAGCTCTGGAATGTGTGTACTATGTCATATCTGAACACTTCTGAACTGTGAGGTACAGTACCTCTTTTTGTGTAATTTGTTTCTGAAATGTAGGTGCTAGTGCTCGTCTAACTAGAGAATGCGAAATTGTGTTTGTGTGGTAATAATTCTTTCACGTAAGTCACTTTTGAAAAAATATTGTTTCCTTTCAATATTTTAAAGAGTAGATTGTTTTGACATGCAGTTCAAGATTGGTTTTGCTTTAAACCTACGAGTGGTTCAACAAGTCAGATGAATCTACCGCTAGTTAGTTAAGAAGCTTACAAGACCCGATGGTTGTTAGATCACAGTTACATGTAACAAGTGAGAAAACGCAGAAATCCTGACTGGTTTAACAGATTTACAATCCAAGTTGTGCAGAATTAAGGACTGCTCCTAAGTGACTAAAACTAAACAGGAACTTGAACATTTCATTTTCTCTAAGACTCTTGTTAAAAACCAGTGCTAATAGTAGCAGTAGAAATGTTACTATACTGTTATAACTCTAGAAACTTATTACAGGCTTGTTGGAGATTTGAGCCGTAACATCTGGGTAATAAACCAACTAGAATGAAATGCCAAATAGACAACGTCTAGCCAATAGCCTACTGTTTAAGCTTTTTTAATAAAAGTTATCAAAAATGTTTCCAAGAAAGCTTTCATGCAACACGACTTTTCCAAAAAGTTTAGTGAACAAGTTGATACGTAAAGCTATTTCAGAATTGCGTATAAGAAATCTGCAGCTACAGTAAAGTTGTCATATTACAAGAAACAAGTCTTTAAAGAAAGAACTGAATTTCCTGTAAGATTAGTTTTATGACACAAGTTTGTGCTACTATAGTCAATATTATTGACTCAAAAAGACAGTATATGGAATTGTAGTAACTACAGTAAACTCCGTGTGACTCAAATCCAACTGCAAAAAAACTTTGGACGATCTTGACCATTTCACAACACTATTAAACAATATGACAGTGGGGCTACCCCTGTCTTATGTACTGTAGTTCAGTTTGTGCATAGATTTGAGTCAGGCAATATTTTGATTAAATGGACCACAATTTTTTATTTCAGCTAGTACTAATTTTGAGTTACATACTTTCAGTTACGCAGTGTTTTTTGTGATAAAAATGATTTCATCCATTCTGCCGAAATTCTTTGAGAAAGGCAAAAATTTGAGTTATGCGATTTTGAGATGAGCGGAGTTTACTGTAATAGTGCTCTATTATAAATGTATCATTTCTTAGTGCAGCTGTCAACATTTTTTTCAACTATCGATCTTGACATTCATTGATATAACAGATGTCTAATAAGATCATTTCCACCTCAATTTCTTAGTGCAGCTGTCAAAATTTTTTTCAACTTAGTGCAGCTGTCAACATTTTTTTCAATTATCAATCTTGACGTTCATTGACATAACACATGTCTAATAAGATCATTTGCACCCCGGCTTCTAGGCAAGGAGTTAGAGGCACACTTCGTCTTTGATGATTGTTATGGAAGTGGCATACGCAAAGGAATTGAGTCCATGCATAGCTGCTTATATCGATGTGGTCAAGTCTCGTCTTCTCACTGCAGCTGCGACGATATGTGTCACTGGTACGGAGACTGTTGCTATGACTACGAAACCACCTGCAAGATCAAAATGATACAGCCAGGCATAGAAAGAATTAGGATGATTTACAAAACACTAAAACTCAGGAAGCAGTACGCCTCACTGAAAGATTACATGGCGTGTAAACTGTATTCGATTAAGCCAACTGAAGGTATGGACTATATATATATTCCAATAGCTGTTTAAGAAATTGAGCCACATACTAAGAAGTAAAACGAGAATAAGAATATGAGCTTAAGAATTAAAAGTATGACAATGCGATCTTAATAATGTGAGCTTAAGAATTAAAAGTATGACAATACGATCTTAATAATATGAGCTTAAGCATTAAATGTATGACAATATGATCTTAATAATATGAGCTTAAGCATTAAAAGTATGACAATACGATCTGAATAATATGAGCTTAAGCATTAAAAGTATGACAATGCGATCTGAATAATATGAGCTTAAGCATTAAAAGTATGACAATGCGATCTGAATAATATGAGCTTAAGCATTAAAAGTATGACAATACGATCTTAATAATATGAGCTTAAGCATTAAATGTATGACAATACGATCTTAATAATATGAGCTTAAGAAATAAAATGAGCCACATGCAAAGCTTTCCATTTCCTCTGCATGTCCTTCATTCTTCATTCTTCTCTGATCATTTGAAGCATAAAAACCTGACTCTGTAAACCTTCACAATCGCTTGTTCAAACACGCATTTGTTTAAACTCTGTTCCAGGTTTACTTGAGCCATATTTTGTCATATCACGATGTCCCGTTACTTGGACAGATGAAACAGTCAGGCAGTTGTGTGAGGATGACACACTACAAGAACCTATATACAACACTCCATTCTCTGAATTCTTAGCACAGCGTTCAGGCCTGACATACAAGAATCTATTTTGTGCTACGTGTCATGGCAAAACAATGACGGAGCTACGGCAATGGGTAGCCGAAATGAAATGCCCCAAGTCAATGGAAAATGAGCAGCGACTGAGAAGCGACAATTTTACAGAAGTAGAAGAAGCTTTGAAAGGCTGCTTTCTGATAACACGGCACATGGGAGAGTCGAGCACAAAACCGCATTTTTGTGTTGACAACGCGTTGTCACCAAGTCTGAGAGGAAGTTATGATGACACTTGCCCGGAGGAAAATAAAACAGAAGAGTGGGAAAGACTTCAAGATCTTTGCTCAGCATATTATGCTCCCGTGACTGACATCAATGAAGACAAAATATATAGGAATTCTCACTGTGCATTGTGTCACGGTGTCGCATACACCGTGTGCCCACCCATGAGCCAGGTGGCAGCACCATCGCAACCATTTCCCGTATTTTCCGTGTTACTGGATTTTGGAGCCTTGACAGACAGCATCACATATGACGGAAAGTCAACAGTGACGAAAAGTAAAAATTGCAGATCTGGCGAAATATACGATTACGTCACTGAAAGATGTCACACAGCGTTTTGTGGCGACGGTCTTGTCATGGAAGGTTCTGCGTGTGTACTTGACAACAACACAGAATCTTGGGTATTCTCAGACTATTCGTACCCATTACCACGCTTGCAAAATTCCGTCTTCTTGTCCATAGGTCTCAGTGCAGTGTGCGACAACGCACATCAGTTGTATTACGAGTTGCCAGCACAAATTGCAAGTGCTGCCGCTGTTACAACAGCACAACTTTCATCATTCGCTTTAAAAAAACAATCGGCTTGTGAAGCAGGAAGGAACAAGACAATGCACACTGTAGAAGTAACGGTAGATCTTGCACAATTGAAAGATGTGAGTTTTAATTATTTTATTGAAACGTCTAGGAAAATAATGAACATTCAAGCGTCCCTGCACTTTCTTGAAATTGTGAAACTCGACATTCTTAACTATGAACCTAGTGTTCACTACAGCTGTAATGCTGGAAAGTTTAAAACTTACTCAGCATCCGACTATAAGCTTTATGAAAACGTAAACGGAACCGATTACGTACTCATTAGAGAGGTGCGTACCTTTTACCCACTACAGAATCTGTTGGTGAACATAACATCTCAAGTAGGGCAACAATCAACAGGGACCATTAAACTCTGCGAAAATCCATTCCTAACTTGTCTGAAGGCAAACCTAACAGGCGAAATGTATACTGAGTTACCTAACAATGTAGTAAAGCTAGTTAACCAGAAATTATTGCAAAAATCTGAATACAGTCGAAATGACAACAACTCGATAACTGTTTGCGTAACAGCATTGCAAAGTGATTATCAAGCCGCAAACGAAACAGTAATTTATTCTGCAGGACAAGGTATGCTCACTTTAATTACAGGTGTCATATCTTTGCTCTGCTTGGCACTGACCTTTGCCACTTACTGCCGATTCTCTTCATTGAGAACAATTCCAGGTAAAATTGTTATGAGCCTGGTGAGCACACTGTTCACTGCCCAATTGCTGCTGCTCGTGGGAATACACAGAACTGATTGGGAAAAAGCTTGCACAGTTGTGGCCATTTTGCTTCATTATTTCTGGCTGAGCGTTTTTGCCTGGATGAACGTGATGACGTACGACATTTTTGTTACTTTCGGTAAGACCAAACCAGCATTCAGAACAACATGCACAAAATATTCGCTGTACTCGTGGATCTCACCATTGTTTCTAGTCATTCCAGTCGTGATTGCACATTTTCTGAGAACAACACCAGATCTGTACGCCACAGCGAGTTGTTGGCTGTCACACAAATGGGCACTTTTTGCCGGTTTCGCTCTGCCGGCGGCAGTGGTGACTCTAACGGATCTTGTCCTGTTTATCGTAACCGTGTATAAACTAAGACAGATGAGTAAGCTGACTGCAAGAGTGGGTTCGACACTGAGTCAGAAGCGGCAGCTCATTCTTTGCATCAAGCTTTCAACATTGCTCGGTTTAACGTGGATATTTGGTTTCCTGGCAGCCATGATCAGACACATTTGGATTTGGTACATTTTTACAATTTTGAACTCGTTGCAGGGTCTGTTCATCTTCTTAGCATTTGTGGTTTTCAATCAGACGCTCTGGTCAAAACGAGGCGGTAACACGACTAGTTCAGGTTCAACAACCAATAGTGGTACGAGATCACAACCCGGCAGCACCATGCAGACAAATGTGTTACCCAAGGTGACACCTGACAACAACTGTTGCCATAGTAACGGTTCAGCGACTTGTCAGTTACGTGGCCATGGGAACTGCACACAAGTATGAAACAACTGAAAATTGAAATAAGTCGATCATAGATGGCAACACTACAGAAATTCGTGAATGAACCAATGAGGGAGGCAAATGAACACCTGTTAAGAAAACGTGTATAAAATCATTTCCTTGAATCATTTTAAATAACATTAAATGTTAATTTATCACAAATCAGAACATTTTCTTAAATAGTTTACCAGGTAGCTGCTAATTGGTCAAAACTGATCAGAGTAATCTCCAGCCAGAATTCTCTCCTCTGATGTCGCCATCTTAATGCAGTTTGAAAGCAAGACTAGTCAACTTTGCAAGCTATCCTAGCATCTTGAGAAGAATTTGTGACACTTCATATCTATGTAAGAGAAAATGTCTATATACATTGTTTAATTTATATACATTAACTATTATAATAATAATTCTTATTACGGTATTATTTATTTAACATCTTTGCCCTCTATGAATTGAATCAAGCTTTACACAAATACATATAAGAAAAGTTAAAAATGTAAACAAAATTACATTACATCAAAGTGATGTAAATCAAATAAACCACATTTAGTTTGTGATGCACATCCTAATTCATTTAACTGCATTAACTTACCTGTGAATAACGCAATTGTTAAGTGATTATATCATATTGATTATCTGACTCCTTTGCTTATTTACAAATTATAAAAAAGTTTAAATCAAGCTTTTGTTTAAATAAATTATTCTTGTGTTCAAATCATTTCATCTGCATTCTTTTTTCATGCTTATGAAAAGTTTTGTGCAACTCAGAGAAATGTATGTCAGGAAAATAAATTTGATGAAAACTATATGATTTTTTTCTCGATTTGCTTGTCAGCTCAAAGTGTTTACACGGGAAAAGTAGTAACACTAGGAGGGTGTTCCTCTAAAGTAGTAACATTAGGAAGGTGTTCCTCTAAAGTAGTAACACTAGGAAGGTGTTCCTCTAAAGTAGTAACAATAGGAAGGTGTTCCTCTAAAGTAGTAACACTAGGAAGATGTTCCTCTAAAGTAGTAACATTAGGAAGGTGTTCCTCTAAAGAAGTAACATTAGGAAGGTGTTCCTCTAAAGTAGTAACATTAGGAAGGTGTTCCTCTAAAGTAGTAACATTAGGAAGGTGTTCCTCTAAAGTAGTAACATTAGGAAGGTGTTCCTCTAAAGTAGTAACATTAGGAAGGTGTTCCTTTAAAGTAGTAACACTAGGAAGGTGTTTCTCTAAAGTAGTAACATTAGGAAAGTGTTCCTCTAAAGTAGTAACATTAGGAAGATGTTCCTCTAAAAAAGTAACATTAGGAAGGTGTTCCTCTAAAGTAGTAACACTAGGAAGGTGTTCCTCTAAAGTAGTAACATTAGGAAGGTGTTCCTCTAAAGTAGAAACATTGTGAAGGTGTTCCTCTAAAAAAGTAACATTAGGAAGCTGTTCCTCTAAAGTAGTAACATTAGGAAAGTGTTCCTCTAAAGAAGTAACATTAGGAAGGTGTTCCTCTAAAAAAGTAACATAAGGAAGGTGTTCCTTTAAAGAGGTAACATTAGGAAGGTGTTCCTCTAAAGTAGTAACATTAGGAAGGTGTTCCTCTAAAGTAGTAACATTAGGAAGATGTTCCTCTAAAAAAGTAACATTAGGAAGGTGTTTCTCTAAAGTAGTAACACTAGGAAGGTGTTCCTCTAAATTAGTAACATTAGGAAGGTGTTCCTCTAAAAAGTAACATTAGGAAGGTGTTCCTCTAAAGTAGTAACACTAGGAAGGTGTTCCTCTAAAAAAGTAACATTAGGAAGGTGTTCCAAAAAGTAGTAACAAACAAGTTTAAAATGAAAAATAATTTTAATGTTGCTGTTTTTGATTATTTCAAAATGTTCTTTTATTAAGTGAAGCTTTACTAGCCTCCTAACAAACAGTCTACCGAGAAAGGAAGACAGGATGATTTTTCAAATACTATCTCATTTTCAATTCCAATAAAAAGTATACATTTTAACACAATTAATACTTCAAAGGCATTTCTAGGATAATTAAATAATAGATTAAAGACTCAACTAACAGCGGGTGAGCTCAACTATTGATGACATCACAAACTAACATAATTTTCAACAGCAAAAATATTCCATGAGCGTGTTGCATGCGTTTTCAAAAGCGAAAATTGAAATATAGTGCTAATATAAGATATTCAGTGCGTTGTACTAAAACTTGGCAAGTTTTAAGACAAAAATTAAAATTTAAAATTTACCACTGTACTCACGCCTGAGTTATCATGTGAGCAGTTCATCACAAACTAACACACCTGAACAGAGAGGTACAGCATCTGCAGGCGCTAGTGCTCCATCTAACTAGCGAATGGCGAAATATGTGTAACAGCGAAGAATTAGTGGCTGGAGTGCAAAATTGTGTTTGTGTGGTAATAATTCTTTCACGTAAGTCATTTTTGAAAAAATAGTAAGTTTACTTTCAATATTTTAAAGAGTAGATTGTTTTTACCTACAGTTTAAGATTTGGTCCGGGTCCTAGTTGAGGCGAGGAAGCTTGACTTTGTCACATTCTTTGATTTCTGCTTCATCCCATGGACCATGAATGTTACTGAAATGAGTTAACAATAACAATGAACTAACAATTATAATAAAGAGACAATGTTATAACCAGGATACAAAAACAATTCAGTTTAAACATACTTTCAAAAAAGCATGGTATAAAACAAGTGAACTGTCAACTTCAGTATTACAGAAGTGTTAAGGATACTATGCTTGAGCCAAGTTATTTTAGTAAGGTGTATACCAACACAGAACAGTTAATGGTAACCTTTACTTGTACTTTGATCAATTAAAACATAGGAATTTCTTGGAATTCAGCAAAACCTTTTTCTTTTTCTTGGATTGTTCAAAATAAATTTCTAGTTACAAAGAAGCAGGTGATAATTCTGCAAGATATTCCTCTTTTGGCTTTTAAATTAACGAAACAATCGCATCCAAAAATGAGAAAGTTTGTAGTGAACCGGTCTAATTGTAAACAGATTTTTTATTCAGGGCACTGTTTTAATTAGCATGTGCAATGATTAATAATCTGTTTGGCGTTTTCATTTAAAACCAATAGAATCACTAGGTAAAGGAAACGTGATAAGTTGAAGAAAGAATATTTAATAATTTTCATTAGTAAAGCCTTCAGGAGCAGCTACTACAACCCACTGAAACATATCATCAAGTCAACAAATGCCAAGAAAATTATATAAACATGCAGCACGATATTCAGATGAGCATACAATTTGATGAATATGCTTTCAAAAAGAATCTATCGACATGACGTGATTGATGCAATGATCTATGTAATTTCCAAATTCAAGTTTAAAGCGGCGTTTTTATTCTACTTAACACACACTTACTCTTTGAACGGTTGTATACAAATCAGCCACGTTGGACAGGCGAAAGTGATAAAGAGATGTAAAAGAAGAAAAAGAAATCCACAAGGAAAGTATATCTGGGATGAAACAAGCAGTGCTGGTATCCCCAAAATAGTTGTCATGGCAACCTGAATCTTTGCTCCATATGCCATCTAAACGAAATTTACATTAATAAGATCACATTAACACAGTTGCTTAAAATTCCAAGCTTCTAATACTCTAATAAGGTGTTTGATTCGAAAATGATTAAAACAATAAATTTACTTCTTTTAGTTACTATAGCTACTTGACCAAATAGAAAAATGGTACCGACGTACATACTAATTCCCCAGGTATATTTGTTTATTCGTGGAAATACACTCATATCTGGTCTGTCGGACCTCGCTTTTAAGGATATCAGAAAAATCGGACAAAATCTGGATCGTTAAAGGTCACGCATACTACGGATGCAGTAAATCATTTTGCGAGCTGACCACTAGTTGGCAGGCCGTCACTTTGTTTATCTTGTGCAGCCAAGCAGCGTGTAGCTTGTATGTCAAGAGCGGCCCATGCTAAATGTTTTTGAGACAATTAGGCAACTGATTCTATATTACAGTGAGTCTAATACACGGCGCCTACTGTATTAGCTTAGTATCGGTAAGTATGGACAATATGCAAATTTGGACCGACGTCGCCCCGCTTTTTTCTGGAAAACCGAAATACGAATGTGCTTATTTATATAAGACACTTATTTATATATAACTACATTCCTGTCAATTAATTGAACCATTTGCCACAAATTCAAGATACCATGATGTTAAATCTCAAAATTACAGCTATGTTAGATACTGTTATAGTTTAGTAATAGTTCGAACAGACATCAATGCAAGTACTGTAGATAGCATACGTAAATGTGTAAAGCACGAAGTGCCATCTATCGGATAAAAAAGTAAAGGTGTTTTACAAGTAAACTGAAAACAAAATACACCTGCAAACAAAGAATATGAGAGAGAAGTAACTGCACTGTGTTTAAAAACAGATAACGTCCGGAATTCGTATAATTAATCATGCAAATTAGAAACTGAATAAATGAAAAGACAATAACTGTGCCTTTAGTCGTTTCCTAAGCAACGGGAAGAGAGCAAACATGGAAGCAGCAAGAGTAACTGTTGCAAATGTGTGCCACGTCGTCGGGAGCCTCGATGCTAAACATACGGATGCAAACATCGCTGCGTTGAAAGACACAGTTGCTGAAACACTGAAATTATAAAACAAAATCATCATTATGAATCTTCTATAAAAAAATTATTTGATCAGCAGTTTGAAACTTGGACCACACAGAAATAGAACTAGAGTTTAAGCCTATAGCTTGTGAAAAGTAAAACGAATTATTTGTATTGTGGCTCCATCTCTTGGAGCCAACTTTAAAATATGTCTTGCTTTAGCAGGTTAAAGGAAGACAGGATGATTTTTCATATACTACCTCATTTTCAAGTCCGATAAAAAGTATACATTTGAACACAGTTAAGACTGCAAAACCATTTCGGATAATTAAACAATAAATTAAAAAGTTAATTAACGGTGGGTGGGCCCAACTATTGATGACATCACAAACATAATTTTCAACAGCAATAATATTCCACGAGCGTGTTTGTGAAAGCGAAAATTGAAGTACAGTGCTATTGTAAGATACTCAGTGTGTTGTACTAAAACTAGGCAAGTTTTTAGATAAGAATTCAAATTTAAAATTTACCGCTGTACTAAAGTATGAACCAGTTTTTTGTGCAATGCGTTTCTGAAATGCAGGCGTTAGTGCCCGTCTAACTAGAGAATGGCGAAATGCATGCAACAGTGAAGAACTAGTGGCGTGAACAATTCACTAAGAAGACACCTGAAAGCCTCCTGCAATATTCACGCGTAATATTTAGCAACTTGCTATTACACAAGCAATGTTACGGTGCATCCAGACGAGTGAGTTATCTCACGAAGTTAGCTTGCTAAGTAACTTCCCAAGTAACTTGTGCGTTCAGACAGTTACACCTGTTGCAAGTTACTCTACAAGCTGACACTCAATTACCTATCCCTGCAAAAAACTCACTGATGCATTCACACTGGACAGTAACTCGCAGTAAAACAACTCACAGTAATTGCTGGAGTAATAATTTGAGAACAGTAGTAACTCGCAGTAAAACAACTCACAGTAACTGCTGGAGTAATAATTTGAGAACAGTAACTCGCAAAACAATTTATGCATGCGAGTTTGCTGTCCAAAAGAAAACACACCATCAAAATCCTGTAGCAGTGGTGCACTTACATCGCCGCACTTGGACCATACTCATAGAATATCAAGTTAGCCAATAACATGCCAGTTGACATGGCATAAATGGTGTCCGTGCTTATCGACTCAGTAAGAGTGTGCAGAATTGGAGCCATTCCATATGCAATTGCCAAGAATGTCACAGCTATCTTCACATCATCAGAAACTAAAAAAAGAGAACGTTTGCTAATGGTTAAATGTTTCGTGACCTTCCAACTTTTCCTGCGCACATTGTAAACTGCTCCAGCATTTAACATAAGCAAACGTCTAACTCAAGTTTATGATTGTGGATGGACTAGAAATTAATTTACAAATATTCACATTTTCAATTTGAACATACTTTTGCCAACAAGTTTATTGATTTTTGAGAAAAATCTAGACAAAGTATGCTATCATTAAGAGGTAGAGTACAGGAATATTTCACTGTGTAATAGTTGCTCAATAACTTGCCCTGCATGTATGACTACATATAAACTTTTCATGTAAGTTGTAGACAGATAGATAATATAGTATATTACAATATTTTTATTACAGTTTGTAAATCTGTATGGAATTATTGTGTTTATACATGTGTTGTGTTTTTGTTTACATTATAGGACATTATACTACAATCAATGACTGCTATATTCTAACTCAAAATTGTAGTGTTTTATACGTCATTTCTATTAAAAAATAAAAAAGGCCATTTTACAAATTTGCATTTAATTCTGTAGCTCTAGACTTTACTAAACATAAAATAACACATTAAATAAACCTAATTTGGTAATTTACTAATTTATACAACGTTCTATCAATTTGATAAGATTGTCATTCATTAAACTAAAATGTTCAAAGTGATCAGTTCATAATGATTCAAAATAATACAAAATGATGTATTTACTTACATCGTATGTCTCCATAAAGCAAATCTAGTATTTACCAATATATCTGACAGATTATGCCACTATCATACTGTGAAAAACTACTTTTAAAGAAGCCTGTTAACGTTTACCAACTAACTCGCTTGCCCAGGTAGAAACAGATCTGCACAGGTGAGTGACCGTGGTCACGTGGCCAACGAGATACTTGACGAAATTCCCTACATTGATTCTCGTATACAAAGAATGAGTCAATTTTTTATACACTTATGGATACAGCAAGGTAGAGAAAAATTGTGGTTAAACTTTATAATTCTTATCATAGTGAACGTCAAAGAGATGGTTACAGCGGCGGCACTGTGGAACTGCGAACTATTTTCACTCAATATTATCGATAATATCCAATAAAATAAGTTTTTTATTTAGTTCAAACTTTATAGTTGTACGGTTCAGAGCACGAGGGAAATACTGTTTGCGTCACAGCCCAGCACAGTGCGCTTACAGCTCAAGCAATGTGGTGTTTGTCACTTGCGAGCATGCGGCCATGTCTAAGATCAGATACTGCACTTTTAGTAGAAAGAGCACTGTCACTCACTACAGTACGTGTTGTCAGTTGTCACGCGCTTAAAATTCTTGAACTACGACAATTTAGGCTATTCATAAGCAAACAGTATTTTTTGTTTAGAATTTTATCAAGTTTATATGTAACTTTAAATTACAGATTACGACAGTAGGATTACATATGTTTGTTTCGTTTTATACAATATTAAAACAATGGCTAAAAATTCTCTGAAGCAGCACCTCCAGTCATTTTAGCTACGAGGTAATTTTAGCTAACTATTGGTTAAAACAATTGAACAAACCATTTTTCTTTACCGTGTCTCTTTGCTTCCAAGTGTTCATTTCTGAATTCCTCGATGACAGACACAGAAGCCGGTGCCACCTTGTACAGTACATACCCCAGCAAAGTTAATAGAACCAATGTTGCGAATACGACCTTTGGGTCCAAATATCCGTCGTTCATGTAAACAAAGGCTGCCGAAAATAACACCACACTAGAGAAACGGAGTACTGATTAAAAACACAACAATTACATATGCGAGACTATAATTAATTTCACGTGGAAGCAATACTGCCCCCAGACTTTTGAACTTGAAGGTGATTTTTCATATACTACTCCATTTTCAAGTCGGATAAAAAGTATACATTTTAACACGATTAATACTGCAAAAGCGTTTCTGTTAATTAAATAATAGATTAAAATCTTAATTAACGGCGGGCGAGCCCAGCTATTGATGACACGACAAACTAACATAATTTTTGACAGCAAAAATATTCCACGAGCATGTTGCACACGTTTGCCAAAGCGAAAAGTACAGTGCTACTGTAAGAGATTCAGTATGCTGTACTAAAACTAGACAAGTTTTAAAATAAGAATTCAAATTTCAAATTTACCACTGTGCTCACGCATGAGCTATCGTACATGACTAGTTCGTCACAAACTAACACATCTGAAGTGAGAGGTACGGCATCTGTTTTTTCTGTAATGCATTTTCGAAATACAGGCGCTAGTGCCCATTTGACTAGCGAATGGCAAAATGCATGTAACAGTGAAGAACTAGTGGTGCACGCGAAACCGTGTTTGTGTGGTAATAATTCTTTCACGTAAGATTTTTGAAAAAAATAGTATGTTTCCTTTCAATATTTTAAAGAGTAGATTGTTTTGACCAATAGTTCAAGATTGGGTCCGGTTTTGCTTTAACATGCATGAAACAGTATTAATTTATGTAAATGAAACATTGGTTTCATTTTTAAATACTGAAAGTTATCACCTATTCCAAGTGTTTATTCTAACTGTAGTGTCACCTCCAGAGAATCGTACCTGCTGATTTGCTGAGTCACGACACCAGATTCCACTACTGCTGGCCAGAAGCTGTATGTTCTCGTATTTACTATAACAAATTAATCTAATTAAATCAGATTGCAAAATTCTTAATGGAGGTTAACTGTGAAATGAAGGTCAACTGCATTATTGCAGATCAAACGTAATGCTTAGAATAGTGAACTGCCGACGGTACCTCGCCGAAAAGTGCGAAAACTACCAAGGTTGGTTCGGTACCAACAGATGCGGAAGACAATCAGCCTATCCACAAACCTCTATTGGCAAATTACATGAAGTAGATTGAAAAACAATGATGAAATAGAGTTTACATTGTCGTGGATGAATCTAACTGGACCAGTAAAAGAGCAGGGACGACCACTTTTATACAGGCCAGATGCATATCTTAGCTTCAATAAAAACTTACATTTTGCGTGAAAGGGGTGTTCAGTACATGAAAAAAAACAAATTTGATAAGTTGATAAAAACAGAAGACGAGGGAACATGAAGCAATAAGAAAACCTGAATACGATATCATACAGTTGTAATTAGAAAAATCTTCCAATGAGAGATGCAGGTCGACATAGAAAAGTAGGTCTGCATGACCTCTAGACGACGAGTTATGTAAAATCATTTTTCTATACTTGAATATAAGTAATTAAATGACAAATTTAACACTACTCATTTGCAAATCATACTACTCATCTACAACATCATACTAAGGCTAAAATGTGAAAGCTTGCGGTAAATATTATTAGAGATCAGGAAAAGGTTTACAAAGGGGTAATTTTTCTGCAGTTTAGTGTTTAGATACTTCTATAGGATTCATACTCTGGTGGCTGGTGTTCAGTATACTCGTAACAATTATGATCATGTAATAGCTCTCAAAAAATTGCACGATTCACAACGTGTTAACATTAATCATTTGAATATATAAAAAAAGCAGATAAGCAGTGAAGTTAGCATTATAATAAGCCTACACGACTAAGTGTTAGAACGTTCACCTGATAGTAAAAGATATTAGTACAATATATTGAACTATAATGAAAATATAATGTAAATATAACACTATAATTATGTTTAGTTGCTTTGTTCGGAAAGTTTATGTCTTCAGTACTTATTTTAGTTTTGTTTTCAGTCCTTATGTATGCTTGTTTCATTACTGTTGTTATTATTAGTTATTGTTACTTTATGTTGTCCACTTTTGATAGTTTTTTGTTTCTGTTTTTCAATCTGTTTTGTTTAATTAGCAAAGGACTACAACTTACAAGTCTGTTGCTTTACGTTTTTTGATTTTTGTATATTGTTTCGCCATTTAAAACTTGTTTAATTCTTTTGTTCATCACCATTTTTTCACTATTATATCTTTTCAGTTTGACAGGATTTTCTTTATTTCATCCCAGCTTAAATTGTCGCTGATTTTCTACTAACTTTAACTAGGAGGGAGGCTGATTCTCTAACCGTTACGATTTTTTACAACCCTTTCTCTAAGTTACTAACAACTTATTATGTTTATGTACTTCAAGTTATTGTGTATTGCAAGAGATAAATAAATTTATTTGCATTTGAATCTGCTTATGTATAAACTATACTGTCTAGGTGAAAGAACGTAAGTTATCGCGCCAATCACACGCGAATTATCACAAAATAAACTTTGCAAAGCATGATCCTTATTTACCATTCTTCCTTAGTTGAAGCAAAAAAGACTCGTCCACGTAGTTATCAGGAAAATCCTGCTTTTCCCATAAGTTTTTTCTCCAAACTTTATTTGTAGAGGACGCGGCCATGTTTAAAAAAAGTAAACGTACGATACGAAGCACAAACGATAACATTCACGCTCACATTAGGTAAAGATTAACTATAGCATTCGTTGTGGCGACTAAAAATTATTTTACACGCTAGTAAACTGTTCAAATTAATATTAAATTTGTTACAACTTTTGAAGCAAGTTATAATGCTTTTTTTCGATTCTTACGCTACGGTTACCCAACCAACTCGTAGCCATGACAACAGTTACTGTACTCTGGACAGTGTACAGAACTTCACGTGGTCCAGTTTTGAATTCCAGAAGTTCCAGGGAAAATTTCAGTTTAAATTGTAAACTTGCAATTTTGCAGTAAGAATCTAAAAGAAATTTTTATTAAACTGTACTTGTGCACTCTGCGAATAAAATTCGTAAAACGTTTTTATTAAGATTGATAATTGGAATTACGTGTATGTATGTATGTATGTATTGTCTATTGATACATTTTACACAATACATACAACAATTTCAGTAGTTTCAAACTTTCATAATTTTGTAACATATAATTAGTGACTACATTTTTTATCAACCAGTAACACATTTAATGGCACACTATTTTGTCAGATTGATATTTTTTACTGATGGCAGCTTGCTATGAACAAAATGTTTCTCTATCTAATAGTTTTTTACCCTATTCTTGCAGAAACATTGACGCTAAAAATCATGCCACCGAAACGAAAGAAAGGAAAGAAAAAGAAAAAGCGATCAAAGAAATCACTGGAAGACGAAATGGGAAAAGATTATTTCTTGTATCAAATACAGGTGCTAGAGGGAAAGTTCCAAAAGTAAGACATTTTTTGATAAATTATTATTCTGTCAGCAGTAACTTCAGCAAAATGCTCACTAATGGATTATGATATGTTATAATACTTTATAAATTATTTACTATGCATTAAATTACAGTAAGTCTTCACCAAAAAGACAAAAGTTTCACTTTAAAAATAGTTTTGCAGCTTTTTGGAAACTGCTAATAAATTCAGGTGGCCATCTTTTACTTCATTTGTTTGCCACACAGAGGCAATTTAAATGGTGAAAAGGTATTTTAGTTGTGTTTGTATTGATAGAAATCTGAAATCTGCACTCAAGACAGTGTACGCACTGTAAAGCCAGGGTTTCACCGTATTTGCGAGTCACAACTTTGGCAACTATATGAAAATTTTTGAGTCCAATTGTCATAAATTTTTACTATTTTGGTGACACTTTGGAAAATCTTGGTTGTCCAGCACCTTTTTCTGCAAAGCTTCTGTGAAATGGTTGCGAAATACAACCACACAGCATTTGTCTTGTGCGTGGGTTGCCAAACATGTCGTGTGAATGTTGTGCGATGTTTCACTTGAGAAAAAAACAAAATTTGCAAGAAAGTGGCAAAAATCACGGGAACGTATTCAGAAATTTCACACACCCATTTAGCAACTTAAGAAAAGTAGTACTAGCGTGAATTTTTTGATGATTGTTAGAAAATTATTGGTTGTTTTCTCATCGGAAGTAAGTTGCAGCCCGTGAAACACTAGCTTAAGCAGCTGCAAAAATATTAAAATATTATTTGTTTTGCTTTTACAGTAAGGAGAACAGATTCAATGAGTTGAACGAGAAACACACGCAGCTTGAAAATGATTTTCAAAATGACACCGTTGACAAAAAAGACATAATCAGCTATCTGGAGGTACTGATAAAATTCCTACATTTTCTGATGCCTTAATGTCTTGATACTTTAGTGTTGTCAACGATTCAGCAGGAAGACATATTAAAATGATGGGAATATAGATACAGACAAATATAAGTTGGTGGAAAATACATAAATTTAATATAACTAACTTTAAAACGGTAGGTTTAAAGGAAAACTGGACGAATGTTTAGACTTCATCTCATTTTAATTTACTGTTTAAGATATACATTTTCTTGCCTATAAGAGTTAGCAATTGTTTCTTATCTTTGAATAATTAGCTTAGAAAGTTAATTAACGGCAACCGAATACAGCTATTGCTTACGTCAGAAACTAACCACAGTTTGTGCAATGGTATGCATCTTCCCTTGCATAAGTGTTACTGCTTAAATGTGTTATGTCACGAAAATAACCTCTACGTTATATGACGTCAGAAACTAACACTGCAGTTCATGATCATGGTTATCATGGTACCGCCTTCTATTTGTCGACCACGCGAATGTGACAAAAAGGCGCCTTGAAAGTTTTTACAAAATTTGAGTATCCGAAGTAATTATTATTTAATCTAAGCTTTAATTTTAAAAAAGCTGTTGTAGTTTTCTATATTTTACAGCATTCTTTATTTTGAACTAATGTTTACACGATCGTCCGGTTTTCTTTTAAGGATAAGATACGGCACCAGTACTTTGTAATGTTGAGCAACTAATTTAAATGTGTTCGTGTACAGGCTTTGTAGTTGCAGTACAACATTTCGTTTCTTTTAGTTTTTTCACTCTGCTCTAGATTGCTTTTTAGAGTCTTTCTGATGAATTTAAATTTGTGTAAGTTTATAATACTTGAATGTGAAAAATGTGAATACCCTAATGTGAATACCCTAATGTGAACACTTTTCTCGGCAGAGAACAGTGGAACAGAAAAGCGCCGAAGTGGAAGATCTTAACAGACTGCTTGCAGCATTGCAGTTACAGTTTACAGAAGCAAGGGAGGAATTCGGTACAAGACTCGATGCAGAAAAGCGAAGATTTGATGAGATGAAAGAAGAACTGACGGCAGAAATTGTTGTCCTTAGTAAGTGTGAAACAGACTAAGCAGTTTACAGGGCATTCTACACAGAGTGCCCATATTGGAGTATTTGGATCTTAAGCAAAGACATGGCTTTTGTTCAGATACAATCATCAGATGTTTGTGTCTGAATAGAAGTCTTGTCTTTGCTTAAGTGGGTGCTAGCTGCTATTATCATTTTAAGAACTAGTTTTCCCCATCACCAATCAAAAATGTTCATGACAAAGAACCTTCTCCGGCAAAGATTGTCATAGTGGTAAACAGTTTTAAAATGTCACAAAATACATTCAATTTTTGTCGGACAGGCTAATGGGTGAAAGGTCGCAAAGTTTAGTGGAAAATTTTAACATTTACTAAGTTCATTGTTTCTAAGTGTCATACAGAGGTCAGTAAACAAGTTTAAAAATCGTAGTTAATTCCTTCAGGGCCATTAGCTCTTGTTGCATTTCGCATGGGCTCATGAAAAACTGCTTCCACTAAACAGCATTTACATTACATTTGTTAATTTTTTAAGGTTTCTATTCCTCACACAATGGATTTCCATACAAAATTATATATGGAATGCATTTGCTTGCCTTAGACAAATTAAAAATTGATTCCTGACGAAAACATTTAAGAAAAGCTTTCAGTAAATGCAGTGTTTGCAGCCTAACAAAGTACACTATCACTTATGTGAAATTGGCTAATACGGAAAACTTGAACAATCCAGACAAAATATTCTGAAACACGTTGCCCAAAGTCTACCCTTTTTTAAGGAGAAATTCCTGTTAAAAGATAAAACAACCTTAATTTCTCCTTGGCTGATCGGTTGCCTTTTCCTGGAACTCTGTGTAAAAGACAGTTCACTGTAGCTAGCAGGCAATCAATAAAATAGCATGTACGATCACACAAGTGTACATCAGACTAAGCTACTTAATAAGCTAAGTTTGAGTGCCTGAAACGTGCATGTTTTTCTTAATTTTATACAATTAAATTGCTTATAAATGTTTAAACAAATTGCATCATTGGGTAGCCGAGATTCAACTGAATAGAACAGCACTTAATTTGTAATCATTTAGTTATGTCTGTGCTCATACAGTAGCAGAAAAGTCACAGGTCTTGTAGGGCCTATTTTGAATGATGCGGTCTTAAAGGAGATAAATACTGTCGAGTGGCATGTCAAATTAAGTCTCTGCAACCTACGTGAAGATCGTTGCGAGCAAGTTGCTATAGTCTAATCATCATAACCTTATTTTGATTTGTAAGGTTGAAAAAATGTATGTAAAAAACATACAGTAAACAATTTGAAGAAAAATAAAACTAACTAACAGAAAGTGTTAAAACTAATTAACAGAAAGTGTTAAAGGCTACTAATTACTGCTTTGTCACTATTACATTTACTGCTATCTTGCTAAAAGTAACGTTCGAGTGTTACATTTTCACACATTTGTATTGTTGTTTCCTAAAACTGTACAAATAAGTCTATACACAGACTATACACAGACTTTTACAGACTGTACACAGGCTGTACACAGACTTTCACAGACTGTACACAGACTATACACAGACTTATAACAGACTATACACAGATTTTCACAGACTGTACACAGACTGTACACAGACTTTCACAGACTGTACATAGACTGTACACAGACTTTCACAGACTGTACACAGTCTGTACACAGACTTTCACAGACTGTGCATAGACTGCACACAGACTTTCACAGACTGTACACAGACTGTCCACAGACTTTCACGGACTGTACATAGACTGTACACAGACTCACAGACTGTACACAGTCTGTACACAGACTTTCACAGACTGCACATAGACTGTACACAGACTTTCACAGACTGTACATAGACTGTACATATACTTTCACAGACTGTACACAGACTTTCACAGAATGCTAAGATTCACTGCTAAGTCGCTTTTAGTCAGAAAATAAAAGTACCTAAAACACTTGTGTTCAACTTCACTTTGAACTATTGCTGATCTTTTATGCAGCTCAGAAGCTCGACGCTTTAGAAGACTTTAGACTGAACAAGGAAAGATTGATGGCAGAGTTTGCCCAGCTTGAGAAGGAACTAGCTGATCACAAGGCTTATCATCAAAAAACAGTTTATGAGCTTGAGAAAAGATCAATAATGGACAGAATGAGGTAATCTACAAGTAATCTACACAAACTATAAAGTGCTGTTATACTTTACAGATAGTGAATTGCTGTGCGTGATGAACTGTACACAGGAATGGTAACATTGAACTGAATTCAATCTTACCTAGACTAAATATTATCTAGATTTTTGCCCTCTCTTGGCTTAAAGGACAAGAAAAGGGGTACATGAAGTAGGTTTCAGAAAAATCGCCTTAAAAAAATATGCTACTTTACAGCAGTTTTATGCGTATATCGTACTCACGTTGAAAGGAATTTTTGTTTGTTTTCATTTTAAATCTCCTGCAATACTGTTCCAACGGCGCCATTACATGACGTCACTATGCAAACGTAAATCAGGGAACGAAAAGGAAATGTAAAACTATGTCCCAAAAAACTTTCCATGCAAATCTATATTACTTAGCATTTCGCTTACCTGCTTGAAAGACTTGTAATTGGAAAAGAAAATTATGAATTATTTAAAATGTTTTCACCAATTGGTAAAATGTCGTTGACTCATTCTCCAGGGTGCACCACTCACTAGCCAAAATGTTTTTTAATCTTATTGACAAGATACAGTAATTTAAAATTTTATTTATTTAGTGACGTGTGCATTACGAATGCTCTTACAAACAAACAACCTCCGACAAACTTTACTCAGTGTTATCTAATCTTGTTTAAACGACCTGCCATTAAAATGGCTGTGCCTAACGGTCATCGCGGGAGTTTAAATTTGCAAGTTTTATACAGCATTACTGCCGATGCAAGCCCTATATGCCAAAAAGTAGCATGTAAGTGATACAAAATTTCAAGACGAATTTTTTAAGCTTTGTAAATGAAGGATTTTCTTGTACTTAAAGGAAAGGACAGGTCACTTAGCAGTTTGTGTTTATTTTGCTGTTATCCCTTAAACTTAGAAATTGGAAGGACTGTCTATAAAACATGAAGTTAATTGTGAAGTGAGTAGAAGTTTTCAAGTGCGGTGGTAGCCACCATTGGTTGATAATTATGACGTAACTGGTGGACTTCGTGACTTTTTGTTAGCGCAACGTCGCTTTCCGTAAGCGCGCGCTGCTTAAACTAATTCAGACTTCTGCAGCTTAACTAACGTTCATGCAAAAATTTACAATATCAAAAAATCACTAATCATGAAATTAGCCATCTGAGTTTTTGTAATTTTTTTTGTATTTTTGCCGTCCGGAAATTGAGAATGAGCTGCTTTTCGTCAGCCAATGAACGATGCCACTAGTGGTTAATCGGCGTTCAAAATGGGAGGACCAAAGTGTAAATGATCGCGAGTTTAAAATGATTTTACTAATTATAGGAGGCACTAATTATTGCACTTTTATACTAAATCTTTCTGTCATTTTTTGGCCATACTGAAACGAAAGCTTGGCTTCTCCTTTAATATGTGTTCGTGTTATGCTTCCTATGTTAGTTTCAGTCTAAGTTTACATGCCACGTGGAATCTGTTTCTCTATTCGCTGTGTAACTTGAGTTCAGGGTATCAGTTGAAAAGTGAGTGAACTATTGCTAATCTGGTAAATTAATTTCATTTATAATACTCATTTCAATTTTGAAATACTATCATTCATGGGTTGCCAACCTTGGTGTCGCGACCCCATTTGGGGTCGCAAAGCACTTTTAAGTGAGGTCGTGGGCTAATCTAAAAACTATTTAAAAAAAATGTTGTTCTCATGAAAAGTGTGTAAGTAGGTCTTGTTTCCTGTGTCTCTCATTACATATCTTGTTCTGGAAAGTGAAACAGGGTTTTCCCGCTCTAAATGCGGTATACCAGTGCTTGATTTTCTGGAAAATGAAAATGCGCGTTGTTCTGTACAGTGTACACCGCCCGAAAGCGAGTCGCTATTAATTTTACCTTGGATGCTTATTGCTGTTGCATTACTGGTCACTGAGAAACAGGTGCAACCATTACCTTAATGAATTAGTGAAACAATCACTCATTGTTCAATAATTTGTTGAATAGTAAGTTAAAAAATACAAACGATAATGATGTTTAATAGTATAACATGTGATTAAGTTCCTCATGGGGTCGTTATATGGTGCAGGGTTCTGGAAAGGGGTCACTGTCAACAAAAGGTTGGGAACCACTGCTTTAATTGATTCAAATGACTCAAACCATGTTGGAAAAACTGATTTCGGTAAAACAGATTGGGGCCGTTAATAAATTATTGCAGATATTTATTCTGTAACCTAATTTTAGAAGCTGATTAGCCATAGAAGATTTTCAGTATGCATTTTCCAGGAAATTATCTATTTTGCAGGTTCCACATTAATTAAAGGATTGAATTATTTTTTATCTGAAATATTCATTTATATTCTTATCTGCTTAAATGAATAGGTATCTTAGATATTTGATTACAGGTTACGAGAGCAAATGGTTGAAGAGATTTATAAACTTGCTACGGAGTTTAGAGTGGTTACCTTCCAACACTTGTCCCAAACCATCGAGAGAGCAATACTGGAAAACATTGCTCTACACAATCAGCTGAGTAAGTTTCTTTATTAAATTTTCTTCTGCTGTCTTGTGTTTAGATGATAACATTAACCTCACATATTTTCGTTTGGATGATTTCAAAGTGAAGTTGAACACAAGTGTTTTAGGTACTTTTATTTTCTGACTAAAAGCGACTAATGTTCACTAATAATGTCAGTGTTAGGTAGATGTGCAATTAGAACATCAGAGTTTCACTAATAATGTCAATGTTAGGTAGATGTGCATTTAGAACATCAGAGTTTCACTAATAAAGTCAATGTTAGGTAGATGTGCATTTAGAACATCAGAGTTTCACTAATAATGTCAATGGTAGGTAGATGTGCAATTAGAACATCAGAGCTTCACTAATAATGTCAATGTTAGGTAGATGTGCATTTAGAACATCAGAGTTTCACTAATAATGTCAATGGTAGGTAGATGTGCGATTAGAACATCTGAGTTTCACTAATAATGTCAATGTTAGGTAGATGTGCATTTAGAACATCAGAGTTTCACTAATAATGTCAATGTTAGGTAGATGTGCATTTAGAACATCAGAGCTTCACTAATAATGTCAATGTTAGGTAGATGTGCATTTAGAACATCAGAGATTCACTAATAATGTCAATGTTAGGTAGATGTGCATTTAGAACATCAGAGCTTCACTAATAATATCAATGTTAGGTAGATGTGCAATTAGAACATCAGAGCTTCACTAATAATGTCAGTGTTAGGTAGATGTGCAATTAGAACATCAGAGTTTCACTAATAATGTCAATGTTAGACGGATATGCAATTAGAACATCAGAGTTTCACTAATAATGTCAATGTTAGGTAGATGTGCAATTAGAACATCAGAGCTTCACTAATAATATCAATGTTAGGTAGATGTGCATTTAGAACGTCAGAGCTTCACTAATAAAGTCAATGTTAGGTAGATGTGCATTTAGAACATCAGAGTTTCACTAATAATGTCAATGGTAGGTAGATGTGCAATTAGAACATCAGAGCTTCACTAATAATGTCAATGTTAGGTAGATGTGCATTTAGAACATCAGAGTTTCACTAATAATGTCAATGGTAGGTAGATGTGCAATTAGAACATCTGAGTTTCACTAATAATGTCAATGTTAGGTAGATGTGCATTTAGAACATCAGAGTTTCACTAATAATGTCAATGTTAGGTAGATGTGCATTTAGAACATCAGAGCTTCACTAATAATGTTAATGTTAGGTAGATGTGCATTTAGAACATCAGAGATTCACTAATAATGTCAATGTTAGGTAGATGTGCATTTAGAACATCAGAGCTTCACTAATAATATCAATGTTAGGTAGATGTGCAATTAGAACATCAGAGCTTCACTAATAATGTCAATGTTAGGTAGATGTGCAATTAGAACATCAGAGTTTCACTAATAATGTCATTGTTGGTGTGTGTTGTGGTTTTTTTGTTAGGTAGATGTGCATTTAGAACATCAGAGCTTCACTAATAATATCAATGTTAGGTAGATGTGCATTTAGAACATCAAAGTTTCACTAATAATGTCAGTGTTAGGTAGATGTGCAATTAGAACATCAGAGCTTCACTAATAATGTCAATGTTAGGTAGATGTGCATTTAGAACATCAGAGCTTCACTAATAATGTCATTGTTAGGTAGAGGTGCATTTAGAACATCAGAGCTTCACCAATAATGTCAATGTTAGGTGAGGTGCATTTAGAACATCAGAGCTTCACTAATAATGTCAATGTTAGACGGATATGCAATTAGAACATCGGAGGGTTCTTCAGTTGAACATAGTATATTTCGCACAGTGCGTTATATTATAATTTACCAAGCTGTGTGTTTAGCGACTAGTTAAGCATCATTGAGCCTGGTCAGTAAATGTTGGCCAGGAAAATTGCTTTTGCGTATTATAACCTGAGCTGCTGCCCCAAATATTTGCCTGTTGAGGAAAAGATGAATGTGGGAAGGAAACTTCTGCTGGTTCAACTTGGAAGATTGGCCTTGAGAAGGAGCTACCTAGGTTCCATTCCTGCCACAAGCATCTACATTAAGTAAGCCTTGACTGAGTGTTTGATCTTAGTTTGCAGTGCAGGGCACTGAACCAAATTAAAAAATGTTAAAGATAATATTTTTCTGTAATTTTTCTGAAATTTTGAACAAATATTGCCTGTAATCCTAAAACCTTATAGTACACAAGTTAGCTATTTGTGCTTCATTTTTTTATTTTAGAGAATCCACTAAAGCACAAAAACATGTTAACGCAGCTCTAGGTTAATTTTTTCAAAGTATAAAAGCGTTTAATTTGAAAATGAAACGCATGGCTTGGATTTTATTTATGATCAATCAATTACTAGTCCTTCATCAGTCCACTATCAGTTATAATTGATAATTTGTTCTTCCAGATTTTGTGTCAGAAACTGCGGAAGACTTACTTCGACAGAAAGACGACCTGAAAGAAAAGCAGAAAGAACATTTGAATCTTGTAGAAATTCTTGAGTCAAACGAACAAAATCTGACAACTAAAAACATGAGTCACACTAAGGTGCACAATGCTTTATTTTGTTAAAAATTCTCATTATTTTGAAATTGATAGTGCATTGATGTATTGGTGCATCGTCATATCTTTTATTATGGTTTGTGTATCGTGTAAATGCACTCGTGTTGTGATAATCTGAGTCAACGATATTTTACCTAGCTAACATGCGCTTGACCGTATGCCGATAAAAACCATTTTAAGTCATTCAAGTTGTAGCTGTGGAGTGTACTGTAGATACCTCTCAATCAGCGCAGTGAGCCGTAGTTGACTTCACAGCCTTAGCTAGCAGCCAAAGTGGTTGAAAACACAAGGTGCTTAATCTGTAGTAGGTTAATTACATTGTCTGCATATTAATTTGTGAATTATGGCAAACGTGAATCAGAAAATGCTCAAAACAATTTTTAAACCTAAGGTATTGACATGTTTTGCTTTTCTGGTGGCTTAGAATGCAAACAATAGCCTACATATTACTCAAGTAATAAATAAAAATCCAGCTTGTCCAGTTATCCTAAAAGTGTTGATTGATAAATATGTTTAGCATTTATAGTCAACAGCTTCATCTGGTTTTTTATGATGCCTGCAAACATTAACTTACGCGTGTTCTGATGCATTTCGTGTCGTGAGGTTAGTATCGTGATATGTATCGTATCGTGATTTAACTATACAGTCCTATTATAAGGTAAGAGGTGTTCCACTGTGTCCTAAGTAGCTGTGAGTTCAATTCTGTAACAGATGAAGCATATATAAAGACATATGTGTAAATTGGAAAGAACATTTGTTCGTTGTTTTAGGTTATAAGCATTCTAGTAGAAAAGAACAAGGAACAGAAACGTGATATTGATCACTTGCTGAGAAAGGACAGCGAATTTGACAAGGTATTTAGCGAGAATTTTACACTGAAGAGCAAATTGTCCATCGCAAAAACTGAACGGGATGCCTTGGAGGAATGCATTACTCGTGGTAAAATGAAAGAACTTCAGGATTCACTTCAAATAGCCATGAAAGAAAGAGATGAAATTGAGAAAATTTTGTTGTCTGCAGCTCATACTGTAAGAGATGCCGTGATGAATGAGGTAATTCTACTAAATTAATTCTACTTAATTAAAGATGCTCTTGGTCAGTACATTTAATAGGTGTTGACGCACATTTTTATGCTTAGTAACATGTCTTTTCGCACACATGCCTCTATACAGTAATTACCGTTGATTGCTTAAGCAATCTGTGCGAACCTACATGAATCTGTGTGAAATGTGCTGCTAATAATTTCTGGAGCTGTGAAAATTATGTGAAATTATCTGGAATTCTTTTAAGTTGTAATTGCCATAATTTTTTGTCCTGTAAGACTGGTTGAAGCCAATACACAATATGCAGCATGCTATCATGGTGTGCAGCATGGAATGATATCTGATGATGCATAAAATTGCTGCTCTTTGTCTGGTGTAGCATTGTGTCTTGTTATTTGCTGTTCTATGAAATTTACATGGTATTGTATGCCGATGATGTCATGCGCAATGTTTCATGTTACCACTTGTTCCTTTGGTAAAGGAAAGAACAAGTCAACCAGTATGTTGGGTTTATGTTACTGTTATCGCTTAAACTTAGGGAAATATAACAAAGAAATTTGCAAAAAAACGTTTATAAAGCATAAATTTAAAATATACCACCGCTGAATAGAAATTTTCAGGCATGATGGTTGTCGCCATTCACTTGAAAACTATGACGTAACTGGGAGACTTCGCGACTCTCCGAGAAGCACGTCGTGGCTTTCCGTAAGCACATGCTGCTTAAATTAATTCAAACTTCTACGGCTTACCTAATGTTCACGCCACGCGAAAATATTACAAAATCAGTCATCTATTATTTTTGGTAAAAATTTATTATACTTTTGACGAAGATTAACAGTGCGCTACTTTTCTTCAGACGAATGACGTCTTTGGAAGAAGAATGAGCATTGAAAATGGCAGCGTCCAAACATGAAATGATTGTGACTTTACTAATTACGCCGGGCACTTATCACATTTTTATTACTAAATCCTTCTGACATTTTTCGCGAACATTGAAATAAGCCGAACTTCCCAGAAGACTTGGACTTTCCTTTAGCCTTTCATGCCGCCACAGTTACTTGCAGTAGCTGTGGGAAATTCATGTATTGTCTCATGATGCACATTTTACTGATCAAGTCATTATGTAGTATCTTTATTAGCTACTTTTTAAAGCCAGGTTTTCAGTGTTACTAGCATACAGTTGCCATAGTGCAAGTAACAATACCATAGATATGGTTTGTGTAGATCAAAGATCTCGGTGATTGCTTAGGCATGTTCTGCATTCTAGACTGTCTTGCGGCGCTATTACACTTTCGCACCGCCTAGCTTTTTATAGGTTATTACTCGTTTTCAGGCTCGTAAGTCATCATTCTATTATTCTTACGTCATCAGTGAATGTTTCCGCTAATCTAATTGTAATTAAATAATATATTTAGGTATAATTACCAATAATTACGCTGTATTCACAGTTCTACGCCTATACAGGGCGTATCGCCATCTTGTTTGTGTGTGTAGTCACGTGACAAATTTCGTACTAGTTTATGCATTATCAGGGCCTAGCTTAAAAGGCACGTGACACACTTTCATCTTCACCGCATTTACGAAATAAAGAAAAAACCTTTACTTTTTTTATAATCTAATAGTAATAATACTACAGTAATAAATAAAATTAATGATAAATAACTGTAGTGGTCCAAAATAATTTCCTGCGGTACGATACAAACTTCCGTAGCTGCAACCCTAATAATCATAAATTATGCGAAGAAACCAAAAATACAGGTTAAGGGCCACATACGTCATTGCGCGAGAGCGATTGCGCATCAGTGATGTAAACACGGTTATTCACGTGCAGCTTTTAATGGCGGCTGTAGGTAAGTAATGCATGATTTTAATCTGGACTTATAAAGCGCAAGAAGCAATAATATTATGGGAATATGGTGTATATTACCCCTGTTGGTCTGCTTTCTGGCCTGCAGGCGTGAAAACAAACAATAGGCCAGGAAAAGCTAGGCGGTGCGAAAGTGTAATAGCGCCCTGTCTTGCTGTTCTGATCTTCTTTGTTTAAGTTCCTAATTCATTTAATAAATACTACTTCATTATGCACGCATTCGTCTGGTTGCTAATATTATTGTAGCGTGTAACAGTGCACTGTTTGCATGCTACTGATTCTTGAACACATAGATTCATCAAACCTGCTTGAGATATCTGTTTTGTTATTATTTATGTTGTTGTCATCAAACTGCATTACATGTCTATTGTATGATGTAGGAAAGGCGACACGATTCCGAGGCTTCTATTGCGATGCTTCACGATATGTACAAAATCACCATCTTAAACACACAATCGCGCG